>JAVDOI010000005.1:10663930-10683930 GCA_032191485.1 Leptoclinus maculatus
TGTTTTCATTAGAACCTGCTGCTTTTCAGCACTTTACTGCCTTAGATATGCATTTTCACTTTTTATGCTCTTAAAAGACGTTTCAGGCTGAGAGGAGGCCAAAAGTGGATTTTGTGAAAGTAAACATAGTTTCAAAGATTTTCTTAAAAAAAGTCACTCAGGACAGTTGATTTCACAGTTTCATGTCATTTTCATGAATATCTGCTGCTTTCAGCACTTTACTGCCTTAGAGATGTATTTTCACTTTTTATGCTCTTAAAAGACGTTTCAGGCTGAGAGGAGGCCAAAAGTGGATTTTGTGAAAGTAAACATAGTTTCAAAGATTTTCTTCAAAAAAGTGACTCAGGACAGTTGATTTCACAGTTTCATGGTGTTTTCATTAGAACCTGCTGCTTTTCAGCACTTTACTGCCTTAGATATGCATTTTCACTTTTTATGCTCTTAAAAGACGTTTCAGGCTGAGAGGAGGCCAAAAGTGGATTTTGTGAAAGTAAACATAGTTTCAAAGATTTTCTTCAAAAAAGTGACTCAGGA
Source organism: Leptoclinus maculatus (assembly GCA_032191485.1). Taxonomy (NCBI): domain Eukaryota; kingdom Metazoa; phylum Chordata; class Actinopteri; order Perciformes; family Stichaeidae; genus Leptoclinus; species Leptoclinus maculatus. The sequence goes on from JAVDOI010000005.1 coordinate 10,664,465, forward strand.
CAGTTGATTTCACATTTCATGTCATTTTCATGAATATCTGCTGCTTTCAGCACTTTGCTGACTTAGAGATGCATTTTCACTTTTTATGCTCTTAAAAGACGTTTCATGATGAGAGCAGGCCAAAAGTGGATTTTGTGAAAGTAAACATAGTTTCAAAGATTTTCTTCAAAAAAGTCACTCAGGACAGTTGATTTCACAGTTTCATGGTGTTTTCATTAGAACCTGCTGCTTTTGCACTTTACTGCCTTAGATATGCATTTGCACTTTTTATGCTCTTAAAAGACGTTTCAGGCTGAGAGGAGGCCAAAAGTGGATTTTGTGAAAGTAAACATAGTTTCAAAGATTTTCTTCAAAAAAGTGACTCAGGACAGTAGATTTCACAGTTTCATGGTGTTTTCATTAGAACCTGCTGTTTCAGCACTTTACTGCCTTAGATATGCATTTTCATTTTTTATGCTCTTAAAAGACGTTTCAGGATGAGAGGAGGCCAAAAGTGGATTTTGTGAAAGTAAACATAGTTTCAAAGATTTTCTTTAAAAAAGTGACTCAGGACAGTAGATTTCACAGTTTCATGATGTTTTCATTAGAACCTGCTGCTTTCAGCACTTTACTGTTTTAGATATGCATTTTCACTTTTTATGCTCTTAAAAGACGTTTCAGGCTGAGAGGAGGCCAAAAGTGGATTTTGTGAAAGTAAACATAGTTTCAAAGATTTTCTTCAAAAAAGTGACTCAGGACAGTTGATTTCACAGTTTCATGTTATTTCCATGAATATCTGCTGCTTTCAGCACTTTGCTGACTTAGAGATGCATTTTCACTTTTTATGCTCTTAAAAGACGTTTCATGATGAGAGCAGGCCAAAAGTGGATTTTGTGAAAGTAAACATAGTTTCAAAGATTTTCTTCAAAAAAGTGACTCAGGACAGTTGATTTCACAGTTTCATGGTGTTTTCATTAGAACCTGCTGCTTTTCAGCACTTTACTGCCTTAGATATGCATTTTCACTTTTTATGCTCTTAAAAGACGTTTCAGGCTGAGAGGAGGCCAAAAGTGGATTTTGTGAAAGTAAACATAGTTTCAAAGATTTTCTTCAAAAAAGTGACTCAGGACAGTTGATTTCACAGTTTCATGTCATTTCCATGAATATCTGCTGCTTTCAGCACTTTGCTGACTTAGAGATGCATTTTCACTTTTTATGCTCTTAAAAGACGTTTCAGGATGAGAGCAGGCCAAAAGTGGATTTTGTAAAAGTAAACATAGTTTCAAAGATTTTCTTCAAAAAAGTGTCTCAGGACAGTTGATTTCACATTTCATGTCATTTTCATGAATATCTGCTGCTTTCAGCACTTTACTGCCTTAGATATGCATTTTCATTTTTTATGCTCTTAAAAGACGTTTCAGGATGAGAGGAGGCCAAAAGTGGATTTTGTGAAAGTAAACATAGTTTCAAAGATTTTCTTTAAAAAAGTGACTCAGGACAGTAGATTTCACAGTTTCATGATGTTTTCATTAGAACCTGCTGCTTTCAGCACTTTACTGTTTTAGATATGCATTTTCACTTTTTATGCTCTTAAAAGACGTTTCAGGATGAGAGGAGGCCAAAAGTGGATTTTGTGAAAGTAAACATAGTTTCAAAGATTTTCTTCAAAAAAGTGACTCAGGACAGTTGATTTCACAGTTTCATGGTGTTTTCATTAGAACCTGCTGCTTTCAGCACTTTACTGCCTTAGATATGGATTTTCACTTTTTATGCTCTTAAAAGACGTTTCAGGCTGAGAGGAGGCCAAAAGTGGATTTTGTGAAAGTAAACATAGTTTCAAAGATTTTCTTCAAAAAAGTGGTTCAGGACAGTTGATTTCACAGTTTCATGTTATTTCCATGAATATCTGCTGCTTTCAGCACTTTACTGCCTTAGAGATGCATTTTCACTTTTTATGCTCTTAAAAGACGTTTCGGTAGCACTTTATAATAACTACACACTATGAAGCATTAGTTAAGCATGAGTAAACACTTAATTCATCATTTATTAAGCATTGTTCCTACATTAATAATTCATTAGTATGCAGTTCATAACAACAGTTATAAATGTTTTATTCTTGATTAATAAGCTTGTCTATTATATGTACTATTATTGTGTTTTCATACTTTATAAATGATGGATTCCCCATTTGTAAATGAAGTATTATATATTTTACAAACCAATTAAATATAGGGTTAACCCTAACCCTAACCCTAACCCTAACCCTAACCCCTAACCCTAACCCTAACCCTAACCCCTAACCCTAACCCCTAACCCTAACCCTAACCCTAACCCTAACCCCTAACCCTAACCCTAACCCTAACCCAACCCTAACCCTAACCCTAACCCCTAACCAAACCCTAACCCTAACCCTAACCCAACCCTAACCCTAACCTTAACCCTAACCCTAACCCTAAACCCAACCCTAACCCTAACCCAACCCTAAAACTAACCCTAACCCTAACCCAACCCAACCCTAACCCTAACCCTAACCCTAACCCTAACCCAACCCTAACCCTAACCCTAACCCTAACCCTAGATGATTAATAAGATCATTTATAAAGTGTTAGTAAATGATTAATAACTTATTTAGATGTACATTATTCATGCATTTATATAATTATTTATATAATGATTTAGATATGCACTAATGGTTAGGGACTATGTTAATATATGCTTTATAAATGCGTATTAATACTGCAAGTCATGATTAATTAATGATTTATTAAGGTAGTTAGTAGTCATTAGTAAAGTATTTTGTGTGAGCTCATCTAAAGTGAGGACTATTTATGCCTTATAAAGCATTTATAAATGACATTGAAAGGCCAGCAGTGCCTCAAAACCCATAGTTTTTTAACAGAAAAGGCAAATAGACACAACACAAAGTGATCAAGAACATATCAATATTTATTGCAAGATGCAAACAATATACTGTTAAATACAAACCTCTCAGGCATTCATTCACGTAAGAAACAAACAGACATTCTCCTTCAGGCCACCTCATTCTGTCCCATTTCCGTTCTAATAAAGTTGTGAAATAAAGAAAGGGGGGTTAAATAAGCTCGGGGACAACATTCCAGCGAGGCAGTCTCGCGACTTTTACGCGCCGGGTCCTCGGCGTAGATCGCCATTTTTCGGAAAACTAAAGACTTCCTGGTAAATCTGTTAACGGCATTCGATTGGCCACACCAGACACGTGCGCACAGAGCAAAAAAAACGAAAATTGACCAACCAGGAGCTCTACAACGGCGCAATACACACCAGCTATTGCGCAATTCTCCCGTAGGTCGCCTGCCTGGAGAGGCTTTGGAGACGGTTCCAGCTCTCCAAAATGATTTCTAACTGCTGTATGTGATAGATTGTGCATGTAGAAGGATAAAGGAAGTTAAATATATAGTTATTTAGGTTGTAAAAGTACAATGGAACAGCTGGAGAGGCTGTTTCTCAAATGACGACCTTTCGTGACCTCTCGTACGTTTATGTCTCTAATTCTGGCATACTTCACTCAATTCACTCAAATTCTTTTTCTATTCACTACTGCTGTCGTTTGCTATGATGGTGGGTGGTTCTAGGCTTTACTGAGCCTCATTTAATATCGTATTATGAATAATAGTGCTTTTTCACCATACGAATTTGACATTTTCAAAGTGGAGCTGTGTTCCATCTTCATCTGCTATTAACCAGTAATATATACACAATATTTACTCTATTCATATGAGCAAACCATTCTTAGTGTTAATAACCCCTTGGAATTATTAAAAAAGACCTTGTAGTTAGAGTGTGGGGCCCCTTCGTTCAGAACCGGAATTTGCGGAATTTGCGGGTGCAGGTTACCAGGTTACAAAGAGTTTTAACTGGCTAATTGATAAAATATTGTAATGTAGCCAAACAATCATCATATTGTAGGAGCGCAGGGATTAACCGAGTCGACAAGTGTCTCTTTTTGGCTGCTCACCTCTGTTGTCGTTTATTTCAACTCTCACAAACATTTCAAGCCGAACACTGCCATCACCTCCTTTAAACCCAACATGACGTCACATTCCCATGGCTATGCCACTCCCCTAGTCCTGCTGAATTATGTCCTCAAGTGCATACGCCCCCCCAGAATTCACCAAGTTAGGACGCAACTGTCGACTGAAAAAAGCAAGTGGCTGGCTCAATCGACCAGGAGCAGGAGCCAGGGCGGCCATCGGAGGAAGCTTCCGGGCCTTGTAGCGGTGTGCTGGAAGGGTAGGAGGACGCCCCCGCCGTGGGGGTTCGGCCACCCTGGACCAACCGGTACAGGTCCAGATGTGCTGGTTTCAGGCGATCCACCGACACATGCTCCAGTTTCCCGCCAATGTTCACTTTGAAGGTTTTGTCCCCGGTCTCTAGTACACAAAACGGGCCCTCGTAGGGAGCTTTTATAGAGTCCATGGTGGCCGTCCTGGCGAATGAACACATATTCTTCTGCCTTAAGGCTGGATGGGATATGCGAATTTGGGAGGCCGTGTTGCGACGTAGGCACAGGTGTGAACACTCTGGCTTTTTCCAGGAGAGTGGCCCGCTGCTGTGTCGCAGACCAAGGGTCTGTGACCTTAGTGATGTTTATAAACACAGACTCAGACACACAGGCACATACACTCCTCTCCCTCTCTCTCTCTCTGTGTGTCTCTCTCTGTGTGTGTCTCTCTCTCATACAGTCATTCAGGTCTTAGAGGACTTTTTCCCCTCCACCCCTCCCTCCCCACCACACACACACACACACACACACACACACACACACACACACCATTTTAAAATAAAAGCATCACAGAATGAATTTTAACTGAAATGCTAACTTCTACTACTACTGCTACTACAAATACCACTACTGCTACAACTAGTACTTATTCTAATGCTACTAATACTTCTACTCCTAATAATACTTATAATACAACTACATATGACTTTCCATATCTTTAATCTTTAAACTTTTAATTATTAAGCTTTTAGCAATTTTTATTTAATGGGATGTCTATGGAGAAAATCTTCAAATCCTGTTAAACTTGAACTTTCAAAGCCTTCTTCTTCCTCATACTTTCAGCTACAGACACCAGTTTAAATGCTTTCGGCTTCAACATTCTCTCTCTGTCTGTCTCTCTCTCTCTTTCTGTCTTTCTCTCTCTCTCTCTGTCTTTCTCTCTGACTCTCTCTTTCTGTCTGTCTGTCTGTCTGTCTCTCTCTGTCTGTCTCTCTCTCTGTGTGTCTCTCTCTCTGTGTGTCTCTCTCTCTGTGTGTCTCTCTCTCTGTGTGTTTCGCTCTCTGTGTGTTTCTCTCTCACATACAGTCATTCAAGTCTTAGAGGACTTTTTCCCCTCCCCCCACCACACACACACACACACACCATTTTAAAATAAAATCGCCATTGAAGCCACATTTCTTACACTACAGACACCATTTTCACAGGATCTGTTTTTCAAATCATCCTTCCTCTCAATTTCCAATATTGGAGCAATAGGAGCTACGGTTATGGGAATTTTGAGGATTTGTTTGAGAGTTGTTTCACAGTTTTATCTCCATTAAAAGACTGCAGGCACACAGGTGTTTGTAATTAGTGATGTTTATAAACACATACTCAGACACACAGGCTCCCTCTCTCTCTCTCTCTGTATGTGTCTCTCTCTCATACAGTCATTCAGGTCTTAGAGGACTTTTTCCCCTCCACCCCTCCCCCCACCACACACACACACACACACACACACCATTTTAAAATAAAAGCCCCACAGGATGAATTCTAACTGAAATGCTTGTGATGAAACCTGTCATTTAATAACCTTTTTATGTTCATCTAACATTATGATCCTGTCTCCTCTCCCCTTCTGCCCACCCCCCACACCCCATTTCAAAATAAAAGCCCCACAGAATGAATTCTAACTGAAATGCTTGTGATGAAACCTGTCATTTATCTAACATTATGATTCTGTCTCCTCTCTCTCCCCCCCCCCCCCCCAAACACACACCATTTCAAAATAAAAGCCCCAAAGAGTGAATTCTAACTGAAATGCTTGTGATGAAGCCTGCCATTTATTAACCTCTGTTTATGTGTGTCAAACATTATGATTATGTCTCCTCTCCCCCCCACCCAGTCCCACCCTTTCAAAATAAAAGCCCCACACAGTGAAATCTATGGATGCCAAATCTGTGCCCAATCTGCCATTATAGACTCGGGCCTATTCTGGCTGTGACATGGCAGCCTGTTAATCGTCAGACAGCACTGAAACGGGCTGTGGCCCGTTGATGGCTGCCAAATCTGGGCCCAATCTGGCATTATAGACTCGGGCCTATACTGGCTGAGACATGGCGCCGGGTTAATCGACAGCCAGCACTGAAACAGGTCTGGCATTATAGAAATGGGCCTTAACTGGCTAATTGATAAAATATTGTAATGTAGCCAAACAATCATCATATTGTAGGAGCGCAGGGATTAACCGAGTCGACAAGTGTCTCTTTTTGGCTGCTCACCTCTGTTGTCGTTTATTTTAACTCTCACAAACATTTCAAGCCGGACACTGCCATCACCTCCTTTAAACCCAACATGACATCACGTTCCCATGGCTATGCCACTTTAGTCCTGCTGAATTATGTCCTCAAGTGCATACGCCCCCCCAGAATTCACCAAGTTAGGACGCAACTGTCGACTGAAAAAAGCAAGTGTCTGGCTCAATCGACCAGGAGCAGGAGCCAGGGCGGCCATCGGAGGAAGCTTCCGGGCCTTGTAGCGGTGTGCTGGAAGGGTAGGAGGACACCCCCGCCGTGGGGGTTCGGCCACCCTGGACCAACCGGTACAGGTCCAGATGTGCTGGTTTCAGGCGATCCACCGATAGTTTCCCGCCAATGTTCACTTTGAAGGTTTTGTCCCCGGTCTCTAGTACACGAAACGGGCCCTCGTAGGGAGCTTTTATAGGGTCCATGGTGGCCGTCCTGGCGAATGAACACATATTCTTCTGCCTTAAGGCTGGACGGGATATGCGAATTTGGGAGGCCGTGTTGCGACGTAGGCACAGGTGTGAACACTGGCTTTTTCCAGGAGAGTGGCCCGCTGCTGTGTCGCAGACCAAGGGTCTGTGACCTTAGTGATGTTTATAAACACAGACTCAGACACACAGGCACATACACTCCTCTCCCTATCTCTCTCTCTGTGTGTCTCTCTCTGTGTGTGTCTCTCTCTCATACAGTCATTCAGGTCTTAGAGGAGTTTTTCCCCTCCACCCCTCCCCCCACCACACACACACACACACACCATTTTAAAATAAAAGCCCCACAGAATGAATTCTAACTGAAATGCTAACTTCTACTACTACTGCTACTACAAATACCACTACTGCTACAACTAGTACTTATTCTAATGCTACTAATACTTCTACTCCTAATAATACTTATAATACAACTACATATGACTTTCCATATCTTTAATCTTTAAACTTTTAATTATTAAGCTTTTAGCAATTTTTATTTAATGGGATGTCTATGGAGAAAATCTTCAAATCCTGTTAAACTTGAACTTTCAAAGCCTTCTTCTTCCTCATACTTTCAGCTACAGACACCAGTTTAAATGCTTTCGGGCTTCAACATTCTCTCTCTGTCTGTCTCTCTCTCTCTTTCTGTCTTTCTGTCTCTCTCTCTGTCTTTCTCTCTGACTCTCTCTTTCTGTCTGTCTGTCTGTCTGTCTCTCTCTGTCTGTATCTCTCTCTGTGTGTCTCTCTCTCTGTGTGTCTCTCTCTCTGTGTGTCTCTCTCTCTGTGTGTTTCGCTCTCTGTGTGTTTCTCTCTCTCATACAGTCATTCAAGTCTTAGAGGACTTTTTCCCCTCCCCCCACCACACACACACACACCCCATTTTAAAATAAAATCGCCATTGAAGCCACATTTCTTACACTACAGACACCATTTTCACAGGATCTGTTTTTCAAATCATCCTTCCTCTCAATTTCCAATATTGGAGCAATAGGAGCTACGGTTATGGGAATTTTGAGGATTTGTTTGAGAGTTGTTTCACAGTTTTATCTCCATTAAAAGACTGCAGGCACACAGGTGTTTGTAATTAGTGATGTTTATAAACACATACTCAGACACACAGGCTCCCTCTCTCTCTCTCTCTGTATGTGTCTCTCTCTCATACAGTCATTCAGGTCTTAGAGGACTTTTTCCCCTCCACCCCTCCCCCCACCACACACACACACACACACACCATTTTAAAATAAAAGCCCCACAGGATGAATTCTAACTGAAATGCTTGTGATGAAACCTGTCATTTAATAACCTTTTTATGTTCATCTAACATTATGATCCTGTCTCCTCTCCCCTTCTGCCCACCCCCCACACCCCATTTCAAAATAAAAGCCCCACAGAATGAATTCTAACTGAAATGCTTGTGATGAAACCTGTCATTTATCTAACATTATGATTCTGTCTCCTCTCTCCCCCCCCCCCCCCCAAACACACACCATTTCAAAATAAAAGCCCCAAAGAGTGAATTCTAACTGAAATGCTTGTGATGAAGCCTGCCATTTAATAACCTCTGTTTATGTGTGTCAAACATTATGATTATGTCTCCTCTCCCCCCCACCCAGTCCCAACCTTTCAAAATAAAAGCCCCACACAGTGAAATCTAACATGACCTGGAGATATTCAGCCAAAGGCATTGTTAGACCTCCTGTCTGTCTGTCTGTCTGTCTCTCTCCCTGTCTGTCTCTCTCCCTGTCTGTCTCTCTCTCTGCCTGTCTGTCTGTCTCTCTCTGCCTGTCTGTCTGTCTGTCTGTCTCTCTCTCTGTCTCTCTGTCTCTCTGTCTGTCTGTCTGTCTGTCTGTCTGTCTGTCTGTCTGTCTGTCTCTCTCTCTCTCTGCCTGTCTGTCTCTCTCTGCCTGTCTGTCTGTCTGTCTGTCTCTCTCTCTGCCTGTCTCTCTCTCTCTCTGTCTGTCTGTCTGTCTGTCTGTCTCTCTCTGTCTGTCTCTCTCTCTGTGTGTTGCTCTCTCTCATACAGTCATTCAAGTCTTAGAGGACTTTTTCCCCTTCCCCCCCCCCACCACACACACACACCCCATTTTAAAATAAAAGCCCCACAGAATGAATTCTAACTGAATTGCTTGTGATGAAACGTGTCATTTATCTAACATTATGATTCTGTCTCCTCTCCCTTCCCCCCCCCCCCCACACACACACCATTTCAAAATAAAAGCCCCAAAGAGTGAATTCTAACTGAAATGCTTGTGATAAAGCCTGCCATTTATTAACCTCTGTTTATGTGTGTCAAACATTATGATTATGTCTCCTCTCCCCCCCACCCAGTCCCACCCTTTCAAAATAAAAGCCCCACACAGTGAAATCTATGGATGCCAAATCTGTGCCCAATCTGCCATTATAGACTCGGGCCTATTCTGGCTGTGACATGGCAGCCTGTTAATCGTCAGACAGCACTGAAACGGGCTGTGGCCCGTTGATGGCTGCCAAATCTGGGCCCAATCTGGCATTATAGACTCGGGCCTATACTGGCTGAGACATGGCGCCGGGTTAATCGACAGCCAGCACTGAAACAGGTCTGGCATTATAGAAATGGGCCTTAACTGGCTAATTGATAAAATATTGTAATGTGCCAAACAATCATCATATTGTAGGAGCGCAGGGATTAACCGAGTCGACAAGTGTCTCTTTTTGGCTGCTCACCTCTGTTGTCGTTTATTTCAACTCTCACAAACATTTCAAGCCGGACACTGCCATCACCTCCTTTAAACCCAACATGACATCACGTTCCCATGGCTATGCCACTTTAGTCCTGCTGAATTATGTCCTCAAGTGCATACGCCCCCCCAGAATTCACCAAGTTAGGACGCAACTGTCGACTGAAAAAAGCAAGTGTCTGGCTCAATCGACCAGGAGCAGGAGCCAGGGCGGCCATCGGAGGAAGCTTCCGGGCCTTGTAGCGGTGTGCTGGAAGGGTAGGAGGACACCCCCGCCGTGGGGGTTCGGCCACCCTGGACCAACCGGTACAGGTCCAGATGTGCTGGTTTCAGGCGATCCACCGATATTTTCCCGCCAATGTTCACTTTGAAGGTTTTGTCCCCGGTCTCTAGTACACGAAACGGGCCCTCGTAGGGAGCTTTTATAGGGTCCATGGTGGCCGTCCTGGCGAATGAACACATATTCTTCTGCCTTAAGGCTGGACGGGATATGCGAATTTGGGAGGCCGTGTTGCGACGTAGGCACAGGTGTGAACACTGGCTTTTTCCAGGAGAGTGGCCCGCTGCTGTGTCGCAGACCAAGGGTCTGTGACCTTAGTGATGTTTATAAACACAGACTCAGACACACAGGCACATACACTCCTCTCCCTATCTCTCTCTCTGTGTGTCTCTCTCTGTGTGTGTCTCTCTCTCATACAGTCATTCAGGTCTTAGAGGAGTTTTTCCCCTCCACCCCTCCCCCCACCACACACACACACACACACACCATTTTAAAATAAAAGCCCCACAGAATGAATTCTAACTGTAATAATAACTTCTACTACTACTGCTACTACAAATACCACTACTGCTACAACTAGTACTTATTCTAATGCTACTAATACTTCTACTCCTAATAATACTTATAATACAACTACATATGACTTTCCATATCTTTAATCTTTAAACTTTTAATTATTAAGCTTTTCGCAATTTTTATTTAATGGGATGTCTATGGAGAAAATCTTCAAATCCTGTTAAACTTGAACTTTCAAAGCCTTCTTCTTCCTCATACTTTCAGCTACAGACACCAGTTTAAATGCTTTCGGCTTCAACATTCTCTCTCTGTCTGTCTCTCTCTCTCTTTCTGTCTTTCTCTCTCTCTCTCTGTCTTTCTCTCTGACTCTCTCTTTCTGTCTGTCTGTCTGTGTGTCTCTCTCTCTGTGTGTCTCTCTCTCTGTGTGTCTCTCTCTCTGTGTGTTTCGCTCTCTGTGTGTTTCTCTCTCTCATACAGTCATTCAAGTCTTAGAGGACTTTTTCCCCTCCCCCCACCACACACACACACACCCCATTTTAAAATAAAATCGCCATTGAAGCCACATTTCTTACACTACAGACACCATTTTCACAGGATCTGTTTTTCAAATCATCCTTCCTCTCAATTTCTAAAATTGGAGCAATAGGAGCTACGGTTATGGGAATTTTGAGGATTTGTTTGAGAGTTGTTTCACAGTTTTATCTCCATTAAAAGACTGCAGGCACACAGGTGTTTGTAATTAGTGATGTTTATAAACACATACTCAGACACACAGGCTCCCTCTCTCTCTCTCTCTCTGTATGTGTCTCTCTCTCATACAGTCATTCAGGTCTTAGAGGACTTTTTCCCCTCCACCCCTCCCCCCACCACACACACACACACACACACCATTTTAAAATAAAAGCCCCACAGGATGAATTCTAACTGAAATGCTTGTGATGAAACCTGTCATTTAATAACCTTTTTATGTTCATCTAACATTATGATCCTGTCTCCTCTCCCCTTCTGCCCACCCCCCACACCCCATTTCAAAATAAAAGCCCCACAGAATGAATTCTAACTGAAATGCTTGTGATGAAACCTGTCATTTATCTAACATTATGATTCTGTCTCCTCTCTCTCCCCCCCCCCCCAAACACACACCATTTCAAAATAAAAGCCCCAAAGAGTGAATTCTAACTGAAATGCTTGTGATGAAGCCTGCCATTTAATAACCTCTGTTTATGTGTGTCAAACATTATGATTATGTCTCCTCTCCCCCCCACCCAGTCCCACCCTTTCAAAATAAAAGCCCCACACAGTGAAATCTAACATGACCTGGAGATATTCAGCCAAAGGCATTGTTAGACCTCCTGTCTGTCTGTCTGTCTGTCTCTCTCTCTGTCTGTCTGTCTCTCTCTGCCTGTCTGTCTGTCTGTCTGTCTCTCTCTCTGTCTGTCTGTCTCTCTCTAACGACTCACTTGACTAACAACTACTTAGTTACGCATGTTGACAACAGTGGTCTCCTTGACAAAAGTCCTGTGTTTGTTTGACCCATTTATCACTTGTGTGGATGTTAGAGTCAAAAATCTAAATGACTAATTATAATATGTGTGCTCACAAAGTCTGGTGTCCTCACTTGAACTTCATGGCCTGCGTCCTCATGTGAATGTGTGTGTGTGAACTTACTCTGACATTACACAGCGTCTGGGAAAGAAAGCATTCTCAGCCTGTAAATGATAATAAGGAAGATAGACACAGAGTTGTTTTGAGAAAGAGACCTTTGTGCCAGAACATATGCTCAAGTGAAGTTCTCTTCCCAGACTACATGGTGTTGACGCCATTTTGTGTGTGTGTGTGTCACCTTTTGTGACGAAGACCTCATTGTAAACCAATCCTGTGCCAGCCATTGCATGTTGTTTACTCAGTATAAATATCAGAAGCTCAGAGTCAGAACTCCGAGCGGCCTTGATGCATATCCTGATTTGAATCAACTCTGTCTCCTGCAAAAATAAATGTCCTGTGATTAATGATTTTCCATCGGTCTCGAGTGAATTTTTCCAACTGTGGACTATCTCACACAAGTGGACTATGCATTTTCACTTTGTATGCTCTTAAAAGACATTTCAGGCTGAGAGGAGTCCTAACGTGGATTTTTTAAAGTAAACATAGTTTCAAAGATTTTCTTCAAAAAAGTGACTCAGGACAGTTGATTTCACAGTTTCATGGTGTTTTCATTAGAACCTGCTGCTTTTCAGCACTTTACTGCCTTAGATATGCATTTTCACTTTTTATGCTCTTAAAAGACGTTTCAGGCTGAGAGGAGGCCAAAAGTGGATTTTGTGAAAGTAAACATAGTTTCAAAGATCTTCTTCAAAAAAGTGACTCAGGACAGTTGATTTCACATTTCATGTCATTTTCATGAATATCTGCTGCTTTCAGCACTTTGCTGACTTAGAGATGCATTTTCACTTTTTATGCTCTTAAAAGACGTTTCATGATGAGAGCAGGCCAAAAGTGGATTTTGTGAAAGTAAACATAGTTTCAAAGATTTTCTTCAAAAAAGTCACTCAGGACAGTTGATTTCACAGTTTCATGGTGTTTTCATTAGAACCTGCTGCTTTTGCACTTTACTGCCTTAGATATGCATTTTCACTTTTTATGCTCTTAAAAGACGTTTCAGGCTGAGAGGAGGCCAAAAGTGGATTTTGTGAAAGTAAACATAGTTTCAAAGATTTTCTTCAAAAAAGTGACTCAGGACAGTAGATTTCACAGTTTCATGGTGTTTTCATTAGAACCTGCTGTTTCAGCACTTTACTGCCTTAGATATGCATTTTCATTTTTTATGCTCTTAAAAGACGTTTCAGGATGAGAGGAGGCCAAAAGTGGATTTTGTGAAAGTAAACATAGTTTCAAAGATTTTCTTTAAAAAAGTGACTCAGGACAGTAGATTTCACAGTTTCATGATGTTTTCATTAGAACCTGCTGCTTTCAGCACTTTACTGTTTTAGATATGCATTTTCACTTTTTATGCTCTTAAAAGACGTTTCAGGCTGAGAGGAGGCCAAAAGTGGATTTTGTGAAAGTAAACATAGTTTCAAAGATTTTCTTCAAAAAAGTGACTCAGGACAGTTGATTTCACAGTTTCATGTTATTTCCATGAATATCTGCTGCTTTCAGCACTTTGCTGACTTAGAGATGCATTTTCACTTTTTATGCTCTTAAAAGACGTTTCATGATGAGAGCAGGCCAAAAGTGGATTTTGTGAAAGTAAACATAGTTTCAAAGATTTTCTTCAAAAAAGTGACTCAGGACAGTTGATTTCACAGTTTCATGGTGTTTTCATTAGAACCTGCTGCTTTTCAGCACTTTACTGCCTTAGATATGCATTTTCACTTTTTATGCTCTTAAAAGACGTTTCAGGCTGAGAGGAGGCCAAAAGTGGATTTTGTGAAAGTAAACATAGTTTCAAAGATTTTCTTCAAAAAAGTGACTCAGGACAGTTGATTTCACAGTTTCATGTCATTTCCATGAATATCTGCTGCTTTCAGCACTTTGCTGACTTAGAGATGCATTTTCACTTTTTATGCTCTTAAAAGACGTTTCAGGATGAGAGCAGGCCAAAAGTGGATTTTGTAAAAGTAAACATAGTTTCAAAGATTTTCTTCAAAAAAGTGTCTCAGGACAGTTGATTTCACATTTCATGTCATTTTCATGAATATCTGCTGCTTTCAGCACTTTACTGCCTTAGATATGCATTTTCATTTTTTATGCTCTTAAAAGACGTTTCAGGATGAGAGGAGGCCAAAAGTGGATTTTGTGAAAGTAAACATAGTTTCAAAGATTTTCTTTAAAAAAGTGACTCAGGACAGTAGATTTCACAGTTTCATGATGTTTTCATTAGAACCTGCTGCTTTCAGCACTTTACTGTTTTAGATATGCATTTTCACTTTTTATGCTCTTAAAAGACGTTTCAGGATGAGAGGAGGCCAAAAGTGGATTTTGTGAAAGTAAACATAGTTTCAAAGATTTTCTTCAAAAAAGTGACTCAGGACAGTTGATTTCACAGTTTCATGGTGTTTTCATTAGAACCTGCTGCTTTCAGCACTTTACTGCCTTAGATATGGATTTTCACTTTTTATGCTCTTAAAAGACGTTTCAGGCTGAGAGGAGGCCAAAAGTGGATTTTGTGAAAGTAAACATAGTTTCAAAGATTTTCTTCAAAAAAGTGGTTCAGGACAGTTGATTTCACAGTTTCATGTTATTTCCATGAATATCTGCTGCTTTCAGCACTTTACTGCCTTAGAGATGCATTTTCACTTTTTATGCTCTTAAAAGACGTTTCGGTAGCACTTTATAATAACTACACACTATGAAGCATTAGTTAAGCATGAGTAAACACTTAATTCATCATTTATTAAGCATTGTTCCTACATTAATAATTCATTAGTATGCAGTTCATAACAACAGTTATAAATGTTTTATTCTTGATTAATAAGCTTGTCTATTATATGTACTATTATTGTGTTTTCATACTTTATAAATGATGGATTCCCCATTTGTAAATGAAGTATTATATATTTTACAAACCAATTAAATATAGGGTTAACCCTAACCCTAACCCTAACCCTAACCCTAACCCCTAACCCTAACCCTAACCCTAACCCTAACCCCTAACCCTAACCCTAACCCTAACCCTAACCCCTAACCCTAACCCTAACCCTAACCCAACCCTAACCCTAACCCTAACCCCTAACCAAACCCTAACCCTAACCCTAACCCAACCCTAACCCTAACCTTAACCCTAACCCTAACCCTAAACCCAACCCTAACCCTAACCCAACCCTAAAACTAACCCTAACCCTAACCCAACCCAACCCTAACCCTAACCCTAACCCTAACCCTAACCCAACCCTAACCCTAACCCTAACCCTAACCCTAGATGATTAATAAGATCATTTATAAAGTGTTAGTAAATGATTAATAACTTATTTAGATGTACATTATTCATGCATTTATATAATTATTTATATAATGATTTAGATATGCACTAATGGTTAGGGACTATGTTAATATATGCTTTATAAATGCGTATTAATACTGCAAGTCATGATTAATTAATGATTTATTAAGGTAGTTAGTAGTCATTAGTAAAGTATTTTGTGTGAGCTCATCTAAAGTGAGGACTATTTATGCCTTATAAAGCATTTATAAATGACATTGAAAGGCCAGCAGTGCCTCAAAACCCATAGTTTTTTAACAGAAAAGGCAAATAGACACAACACAAAGTGATCAAGAACATATCAATATTTATTGCAAGATGCAAACAATATACTGTTAAATACAAACCTCTCAGGCATTCATTCACGTAAGAAACAAACAGACATTCTCCTTCAGGCCACCTCATTCTGTCCCATTTCCGTTCTAATAAAGTTGTGAAATAAAGAAAGGGGGGTTAAATAAGCTCGGGGACAACATTCCAGCGAGGCAGTCTCGCGACTTTTACGCGCCGGGTCCTCGGCGTAGATCGCCATTTTTCGGAAAACTAAAGACTTCCTGGTAAATCTGTTAACGGCATTCGATTGGCCACACCAGACACGTGCGCACAGAGCAAAAAAAACGAAAATTGACCAACCAGGAGCTCTACAACGGCGCAATACACACCAGCTATTGCGCAATTCTCCCGTAGGTCGCCGGCCTGGAGAGGCTTTGGAGACGGTTCCAGCTCTCCAAAATGATTTCTAACTGCTGTATGTGATAGATTGTGCATGTAGAAGGATAAAGGAAGTTAAATATATAGTTATTTAGGTTGTAAAAGTACAATGGAACAGCTGGAGAGGCTGTTTCTCAAATGACGACCTTTCGTGACCTCTCGTACGTTTATGTCTCTAATTCTGGCATACTTCACTCAATTCACTCAAATTCTTTTTCTATTCACTACTGCTGTCGTTTGCTATGATGGTGGGTGGTTCTAGGCTTTACTGAGCCTCATTTAATATCGTATTATGAATAATAGTGCTTTTTCACCATACGAATTTGACATTTTCAAAGTGGAGCTGTGTTCCATCTTCATCTGCTATTAACCAGTAATATATACACAATATTTACTCTATTCATATGAGCAAACCATTCTTAGTGTTAATAACCCCTTGGAATTATTAAAAAAGACCTTGTAGTTAGAGTGTGGGGCCCCTTCGTTCAGAACCGGAATTTGCGGAATTTGCGGGTGCAGGTTACCAGGTTACAAAGAGTTTTAACTGGCTAATTGATAAAATATTGTAATGTAGCCAAACAATCATCATATTGTAGGAGCGCAGGGATTAACCGAGTCGACAAGTGTCTCTTTTTGGCTGCTCACCTCTGTTGTCGTTTATTTCAACTCTCACAAACATTTCAAGCCGAACACTGCCATCACCTCCTTTAAACCCAACATGACGTCACATTCCCATGGCTATGCCACTCCCCTAGTCCTGCTGAATTATGTCCTCAAGTGCATACGCCCCCCCAGAATTCACCAAGTTAGGACGCAACTGTCGACTGAAAAAAGCAAGTGGCTGGCTCAATCGACCAGGAGCAGGAGCCAGGGCGGCCATCGGAGGAAGCTTCCGGGCCTTGTAGCGGTGTGCTGGAAGGGTAGGAGGACGCCCCCGCCGTGGGGGTTCGGCCACCCTGGACCAACCGGTACAGGTCCAGATGTGCTGGTTTCAGGCGATCCACCGACACATGCTCCAGTTTCCCGCCAATGTTCACTTTGAAGGTTTTGTCCCCGGTCTCTAGTACACAAAACGGGCCCTCGTAGGGAGCTTTTATAGAGTCCATGGTGGCCGTCCTGGCGAATGAACACATATTCTTCTGCCTTAAGGCTGGATGGGATATGCGAATTTGGGAGGCCGTGTTGCGACGTAGGCACAGGTGTGAACACTCTGGCTTTTTCCAGGAGAGTGGCCCGCTGCTGTGTCGCAGACCAAGGGTCTGTGACCTTAGTGATGTTTATAAACACAGACTCAGACACACAGGCACATACACTCCTCTCCCTCTCTCTCTCTCTGTGTGTCTCTCTCTGTGTGTGTCTCTCTCTCATACAGTCATTCAGGTCTTAGAGGACTTTTTCCCCTCCACCCCTCCCTCCCCACCACACACACACACACACACACACACACACACACACCATTTTAAAATAAAAGCATCACAGAATGAATTTTAACTGAAATGCTAACTTCTACTACTACTGCTACTACAAATACCACTACTGCTACAACTAGTACTTATTCTAATGCTACTAATACTTCTACTCCTAATAATACTTATAATACAACTACATATGACTTTCCATATCTTTAATCTTTAAACTTTTAATTATTAAGCTTTTAGCAATTTTTATTTAATGGGATGTCTATGGAGAAAATCTTCAAATCCTGTTAAACTTGAACTTTCAAAGCCTTCTTCTTCCTCATACTTTCAGCTACAGACACCAGTTTAAATGCTTTCGGGCTTCAACATTCTCTCTCTGTCTGTCTCTCTCTCTCTTTCTGTCTTTCTCTCTCTCTCTGTGTCTTTCTCTCTGACTCTCTCTTTCTGTCTGTCTGTCTGTCTGTCTCTCTCTGTCTGTCTCTCTCTCTGTGTGTCTCTCTCTCTGTGTGTCTCTCTCTCTGTGTGTCTCTCTCTCTGTGTGTTTCGCTCTCTGTGTGTTTCTCTCTCACATACAGTCATTCAAGTCTTAGAGGACTTTTTCCCCTCCCCCCACCACACACACACACACACACCATTTTAAAATAAAATCGCCATTGAAGCCACATTTCTTACACTACAGACACCATTTTCACAGGATCTGTTTTTCTAATCATCCTTCCTCTCAATTTCCAATATTGGAGCAATAGGAGCTACGGTTATGGGAATTTTGAGGATTTGTTTGAGAGTTGTTTCACAGTTTTATCTCCATTAAAAGACTGCAGGCACACAGGTGTTTGTAATTAGTGATGTTTATAAACACATACTCAGACACACAGGCTCCCTCTCTCTCTCTCTCTGTATGTGTCTCTCTCTCATACAGTCATTCAGGTCTTAGAGGACTTTTTCCCCTCCACCCCTCCCCCCACCACACACACACACACACACACCATTTTAAAATAAAAGCCCCACAGGATGAATTCTAACTGAAATGCTTGTGATGAAACCTGTCATTTAATAACCTTTTTATGTTCATCTAACATTATGATCCTGTCTCCTCTCCCCTTCTGCCCACCCCCCACACCCCATTTCAAAATAAAAGCCCCACAGAATGAATTCTAACTGAAATGCTTGTGATGAAACCTGTCATTTATCTAACATTATGATTCTGTCTCCTCTCTCTCCCCCCCCCCCCCCCAAACACACACCATTTCAAAATAAAAGCCCCAAAGAGTGAATTCTAACTGAAATGCTTGTGATGAAGCCTGCCATTTATTAACCTCTGTTTATGTGTGTCAAACATTATGATTATGTCTCCTCTCCCCCCCACCCAGTCCCACCCTTTCAAAATAAAAGCCCCACACAGTGAAATCTATGGATGCCAAATCTGTGCCCAATCTGCCATTATAGACTCGGGCCTATTCTGGCTGTGACATGGCAGCCTGTTAATCGTCAGACAGCACTGAAACGGGCTGTGGCCCGTTGATGGCTGCCAAATCTGGGCCCAATCTGGCATTATAGACTCGGGCCTATACTGGCTGAGACATGGCGCCGGGTTAATCGACAGCCAGCACTGAAACAGGTCTGGCATTATAGAAATGGGCCTTAACTGGCTAATTGATAAAATATTGTAATGTAGCCAAACAATCATCATATTGTAGGAGCGCAGGGATTAACCGAGTCGACAAGTGTCTCTTTTTGGCTGCTCACCTCTGTTGTCGTTTATTTTAACTCTCACAAACATTTCAAGCCGGACACTGCCATCACCTCCTTTAAACCCAACATGACATCACGTTCCCATGGCTATGCCAC
>JAVDOI010000005.1:10688930-10746430 GCA_032191485.1 Leptoclinus maculatus
CACAGAATGAATTCTAACTGAAATGCTTGTGATGAAACCTGTCATTTATCTAACATTATGATTCTGTCTCCTCTCTCTCCCCCCCCCCCCAAACACACACCATTTCAAAATAAAAGCCCCAAAGAGTGAATTCTAACTGAAATGCTTGTGATGAAGCCTGCCATTTAATAACCTCTGTTTATGTGTGTCAAACATTATGATTATGTCTCCTCTCCCCCCCACCCAGTCCCACCCTTTCAAAATAAAAGCCCCACACAGTGAAATCTAACATGACCTGGAGATATTCAGCCAAAGGCATTGTTAGACCTCCTGTCTGTCTGTCTGTCTGTCTCTCTCTCTGTCTGTCTGTCTCTCTCTGCCTGTCTGTCTGTCTGTCTGTCTCTCTCTCTGTCTGTCTGTCTCTCTCTAACGACTCACTTGACTAACAACTACTTAGTTACGCATGTTGACAACAGTGGTCTCCTTGACAAAAGTCCTGTGTTTGTTTGACCCATTTATCACTTGTGTGGATGTTAGAGTCAAAAATCTAAATGACTAATTATAATATGTGTGCTCACAAAGTCTGGTGTCCTCACTTGAACTTCATGGCCTGCGTCCTCATGTGAATGTGTGTGTGTGAACTTACTCTGACATTACACAGCATCTGGGAAAGAAAGCATTCTCAGCCTGTAAATGATAATAAGGAAGATAGACACAGAGTTGTTTTGAGAAAGAGACCTTTGTGCCAGAACATATGCTCAAGTGAAGTTCTCTTCCCAGACTACATGGTGTTGACGCCATTTTGTGTGTGTGTGTGTGTGTCACCTTTTGTGACGAAGACCTCATTGTAAACCAATCCTGTGCCAGCCATTGCATGTTGTTTACTCAGTATAAATATCAGAAGCTCAGAGTCAGAACTCCGAGCGGCCTTGATGCATATCCTGATTTGAATCAACTCTGTCTCCTGCAAGAATAAATGTCCTGTGATTAATGATTTTCCATCGGTCTCGAGTGAATTTTTCCAACTGTGGACTATCTCACACAAGTGGACTATGCATTTTCACTTTGTATGCTCTTAAAAGACATTTCAGGCTGAGAGGAGTCCTAACGTGGATTTTTTAAAGTAAACATAGTTTCAAAGATTTTCTTCAAAAAAGTGACTCAGGACAGTTGATTTCACAGTTTCATGGTGTTTTCATTAGAACCTGCTGCTTTTCAGCACTTTACTGCCTTAGATATGCATTTTCACTTTTTATGCTCTTAAAAGACGTTTCAGGCTGAGAGGAGGCCAAAAGTGGATTTTGTGAAAGTAAACATAGTTTCAAAGATTTTCTTCAAAAAAGTGACTCAGGACAGTTGATTTCACAGTTTCATGTCATTTCCATGAATATCTGCTGCTTTCAGCACTTTGCTGACTTAGAGATGCATTTTCACTTTTTATGCTCTTAAAAGACGTTTCAGGATGAGAGCAGGCCAAAAGTGGATTTTGTGAAAGTAAACATAGTTTCAAAATTTTCTTCAAAAAAGTGTCTCAGGACAGTTGATTTCACAGTTTCATGTCATTTTCATGAATATCTGCTGCTTTCAGCACTTTACTGCCTTAGAGATGCATTTTCACTTGTTATGCTCTTAAAAGACGTTTCAGGCTGAGAGGAGTCCTAACGTGGATTTTTTAAAGTAAACATAGTTTCAAAGATTTTCTTTAAAAAAGTGACTCAGGACAGTAGATTTCACAGTTTCATGATGTTTTCATTAGAACCTGCTGCTTTCAGCACTTTACTGCCTTAGATATGCATTTTCACTTTTTATGCTCTTAAAAGACGTTTCAGGCTGAGAGGAGGCCAAAAGTGGATTTTGTGAAAGTAAACATAGTTTCAAAGATTTTCTTCAAAAAAGTGACTCAGGACAGTTGATTTCACAGTTTCATGTTATTTCCATGAATATCTGCTGCTTTCAGCACTTTACTGCCTTAGATATGCATTTTCACTTTTTATGCTCTTAAAAGACGTTTCAGGCTGAGAGGAGTCCTAACGTGGATTTTTTAAAGTAAACATAGTTTCAAAGATTTTCTTTAAAAAAGTGACTCAGGACAGTAGATTTCACAGTTTCATGATGTTTTCATTAGAACCTGCTGCTTTCAGCACTTTACTACCTTAGATATGCATTTTCACTTTGTATGCTCTTAAAAGTCGTTTCAGGATGAGAGGAGGCCAAAAGTGGATTTTGTGAAAGTAAACATAGTTTCAAAGATTTTCTTCAAAAAAGTGACTCAGGACAGTTGATTTCACAGTTTCATGGTGTTTTCATAAGAACCTGCTGCTTTCAGCACTTTACTGCCTTAGTAAAGTGCATTTTCACTTTTTATGCTCTTAAAAGACGTTTCAGGCTGAGAGGAGGTGAAAGTGGATTTTGTGAAAGTAAACATAGTTTCAAAGATTTTCTTCAAAAAAGTGACTCAGGACAGTTGATTTCACAGTTTCATGGTGTTTTCATTAGAACCTGCTGCTTTTCAGCACTTTACTGCCTTAGACATGCATTTTCACTTGTTATGCTCTTAAAAGACGTTTCAGGCTGAGAGGAGGCCAAAAGTGGATTTTGTGAAAGTAAACATAGTTTCAAAGATTTTCTTCAAAAAAGTGACTCAGGACAGTTGATTTCACAGTTTCATGTCATTTCCATGAATATCTGCTGCTTTCAGCACTTTGCTGACTTAGAGATGCATTTTCACTTTTTATGCTCTTAAAAGACGTTTCAGGGTGAGAGCAGGCCAAAAGTGGATTTTGTGAAAGTAAACATAGTTTCAAAGATTTTCTTCAAAAAAGTGACTCAGGAGAGTAGATTTCACAGTTTCATGGTGTTTTCATTAGAACCTGCTGCTTTCAGCACTTTACTGCCTTAGATATGCATTTTCACTTTTTATGCTCTTAAAAGACGTTTCAGGATGAGAGGAGGCCAAAAGTGGATTTTGTGAAAGTAAACATAGTTTCAAAGATTTTCTTCAAAAAAGTCACTCAGGACAGTTGATTTCACAGTTTCATGTCATTTTCATGAATATCTGCTGCTTTCAGCACTTTACTGCCTTAGAGATGCATTTTCAGTTTTTATGCTCTTAAAAGACGTTTCAGGCTGAGGAGGAGGCCAAAAGTGGATTTTGTGAAAGTAAACATAGTTTCAAAGATTTTCTTCAAAAAAGTGTCTCAGGACAGTTGATTTCATAGTTTCATGTCATTTTCATGAATATCTGCTGCTTTCAGCACTTTGCTGACTTAGAGATGCATTTTCACTTTTTATGCTCTTAAAAGACGTTACAGGGTGAGAACAGGCCAAAAGTGGATTTTGTGAAAGTAAACATAGTTTCAAAGATTTTCTTCAAAAAAGTGACTCAGGACAGTTGATTTCACAGTTTCATGGTGTTTTCATTAGAACCTGCTGCTTTTCAGCACTTTACTGCCTTAGACATGCATTTTCACTTTTTATGCTCTTAAAAGACGTTTCAGGCTGAGAGGAGGCCAAAAGTGGATTTTGTGAAAGTAAACATAGTTTCAAAGATTTTCTTCAAAAAAGTGACTCAGGACAGTTGATTTCACAGTTTCATGTCATTTCCATGAATATCTGCTGCTTTCAGCACTTTGCTGACTTAGAGATGCATTTTCACTTTTTATGCTCTTAAAAGACGTTTCAGGGTGAGAACAGGCCAAAAGTGGATTTTGTGAAAGTAAACATAGTTTCAAAGATTGTCTTCAAAAAAGTGACTCAGGACAGTAGATTTCACAGTTTCATGGTGTTTTCATTAGAACCTGCTGCTTTCAGCACTTTACTGCCTTAGATATGCATTTTCACTTTTTATGCTCTTAAAAGACGTTTCAGGATGAGAGGAGGCCAAAAGTGGATTTTGTGAAAGTAAACATAGTTTCAAAGATTTTCTTCAAAAAAGTCACTCAGGACAGTTGATTTCACAGTTTCATGTCATTTTCATGAATATCTGCTGCTTTCAGCACTTTACTGCCTTAGAGATGCATTTTCAGTTTTTATGCTCCTAAAAGACGTTTCAGGCTGAGAGGAGGCCAAAAGTGGATTTTGTGAAAGTAAACATAGTTTCAAAGATTTTCTTCAAAAAAGTGACTCAGGACAGTTGATTTCACAGTTTCATGTGATTTCCATGAATATCTGCTGCTTTCAGCACTTTGCTGACTTAGAGATGCATTTTCACTTTTTATGCTCTTAAAAGACGTTTCAGGATGAGAGCAGGCCAAAAGTGGATTTTGTGAAAGTAAACATAGTTTCAAAGATTTTCTTCAAAAAAGTCACTCAGGACAGTTGATTTCACAGTTTCATGTCATTTTCATGAATATCTGCTGCTTTCAGCACTTTACTGCCTTAGAGATGTATTTTCACTTTTTATGCTCTTAAAAGACGTTTCAGGCTGAGAGGAGGCCAAAAGTGGATTTTGTGAAAGTAAACATAGTTTCAAAGATTTTCTTCAAAAAAGTGACTCAGGACAGTTGATTTCACAGTTTCATGGTGTTTTCATTAGAACCTGCTGCTTTTCAGCACTTTACTGCCTTAGATATGCATTTTCACTTTTTATGCTCTTAAAAGACGTTTCAGGCTGAGAGGAGGCCAAAAGTGGATTTTGTGAAAGTAAACATAGTTTCAAAGATTTTCTTCAAAAAAGTGACTCAGGACAGTTGATTTCACAGTTTCATGTCATTTCCATGAATATCTGCTGCTTTCAGCACTTTGCTGACTTATAGATGCATTTTCACTTTTTATGCTCTTAAAAGACGTTTCAGGATGAGAGCAGGCCAAAAGTGGATTTTGTGAAAGTAAACATAGTTTCAAAGATTTTCTTCAAAAAAGTGTCTCAGGACAGTTGATTTCACAGTTTCATGTCATTTTCATGAATATCTGCTGCTTTCAGCACTTTACTGCCTTAGAGATGCATTTTCCCTTTTTATGCTCTTAAAAGACGTTTCAGGCTGAGAGGAGTCCTAACGTGGATTTTTTAAAGTAAACATAGTTTCAAAGATTTTCTTTAAAAAAGTGACTCAGGACAGTAGATTTCACAGTTTCATGATGTTTTCATTAGAACCTGCTGCTTTCAGCACTTTACTGCCTTAGATATGCATTTTCACTTTTTATGCTCTTAAAAGACGTTTCAGGATGAGAGGAGGCCAAAAGTGGATTTTGTGAAAGTAAACATAGTTTCAAAGATTTTCGTCAAAAAAGTGGTTCAGGACAGTTGATTTCACAGTTTCATGTTATTTCCATGAATATCTGCTGCTTTCAGCACTTTACTGCCTTAGAGATGCATTTTCACTTGTTATGCTCTTAAAAGACGTTTCAGGCTGAGAGGAGGCCAAAAGTGGATTTTGTGAAAGTAAACATAGTTTCAAAGATTTTCGTCAAAAAAGTGGTTCAGGACAGTTGATTTCACAGTTTCATGTTATTTCCATGAATATCTGCTGCTTTCAGCACTTTACTGCCTTAGAGATGCATTTTCACTTGTTATGCTCTTAAAAGACGTTTCAGGCTGAGAGGAGTCCTAACTTGGATTTTTTAAAGTAAACATAGTTTCAAAGATTTTCTTTAAAAAAGTGACTCAGGACAGTAGATTTCACAGTTCCATGATGTTTTCATTAGAACCTGCTGCTTTTCAGCACTTTACTGCCTTAGACATGCATTTTCACTTTTTATGCTCTTAAAAGACGTTTCAGGATGAGAGGAGGCCAAAAGTGGATTTTGTGAAAGTAAACATAGTTTCAAAGATTTTCTTCAAAAAAGTGACTCAGGACAGTTGATTTCACAGTTTCATGGTGTTTTCATTAGAACCTGCTGCTTTCAGCACTTTACTGCCTTAGATATGGATTTTCACTTTTTATGCTCTTAAAAGACGTTTCAGGCTGAGAGGAGGCCAAAAGTGGATTTTGTGAAAGTAAACATAGTTTCAAAGATTTTCTTCAAAAAAGTGGTTCAGGACAGTTGATTTCACAGTTTCATGTTATTTCCATGAATATCTGCTGCTTTCAGCACTTTACTGCCTTAGAGATGCATTTTCACTTTTTATGCTCTTAAAAGACGTTTCGGTAGCACTTTATAATAACTACACACTATGAAGCATTAGTTAAGCATGAGTAAACACTTAATTCATCATTTATAAAGCATTGTTCCTACATTAATAATTCATTAGTATGCAGTTCATAACAACAGTTATAAATGTTTTATTCTTGATTAATAAGCTTGTCTATTATATGTACTATTATTGTGTTTTCATACTTTATAAATGATGGATTCCCCATTTGTAAATGAAGTATTATATATTTTACAAACCAATTAAATATAGGGTTAACCCTAACCCTAACCCTAACCCTAACCCTAACCCCTAACCCTAACCCTAACCCTAACCCTAACCCCTAACCCTAACCCCTAACCCTAACCCTTACCCTAACCCTAACCCCTAACCCTAACCCTAACCCTAACCCAACCCTAACCCTAACCCTAACCCCTAACCAAACCCTAACCCTAACCCTAAACCCAACCCTAACCCTAACCCCTAACCCTAACCCTAACCCTAAGCCTAACCCTAACCCAACCCTAACCCTAACCCTAACCCTAACCCTAACCCTAACCCCTAACCTAACCCTAACCCTAACCCTTACCCTAACCCAACCCTAAAACTAACCCTAACCCTAACCCAACCCAACCCTAACCCTAACCCTAACCCTAACCCTAACCCAACCCTAACCCTAACCCTAACCCTAACCCTAGATGATTAATAAGATCATTTATAAAGTGTTAGTAAATGATTAATAACTTATTTAGATGTACATTATTCATGCATTTATATAATTATTTATATAATGATTTAGATATGCACTAATGGTTAGGGACTATGTTAATATATGCTTTATAAATGCGTATTAATACTGCAAGTCATGATTAATTAATGATTTATTAAGGTAGTTAGTAGTCATTAGTAAAGTATTTTGTGTAAGCTCATCTAAAGTGAGGACTATTTATGCCTTATAAAGCATTTATAAATGACATTGAAAGGCCAGCAGTGCCTCAAAACCCATAGTTTTTTAACAGAAAAGGCAAATAGACACAACACAAAGTGATCAAGAACATATCAATATTTATTGCAAGATGCAAACAATATACTGTTACATACAAACCTCTCAGGCATTCATTCACGTAAGAAACAAACAGACATTCTCCTTCAGGCCACCTCATTCTGTCCCATTTCCGTTCTAATAAAGTTGTGAAATAAAGAAAGGGGGGTTAAATAAGCTCGGGGACAACATTCCAGCGAGGCAGTCTCGCGACTTTTACGCGCCGGGTCCTCGGCGTAGATCGCCATTTTTCGGAAAACTAAAGACTTCCTGGTAAATCTGTTAACGGCATTCGATTGGCCACACCAGACACGTGCGCACAGAGCAAAAAAAACGAAAATTGACCAACCAGGAGCTCTACAACGGCGCAATACACACCAGCTATTGCGCAATTCTCCCGTAGGTCGCCTGCCTGGAGAGGCTTTGGAGACGGTTCCAGCTCTCCAAAATGATTTCTAACTGCTGTATGTGATAGATTGTGCATGTAGAAGGATAAAGGAAGTTAAATATATAGTTATTTAGGTTGTAAAAGTACAATGGAACAGCTGGAGAGGCTGTTTCTCAAATGACGACCTTTCGTGACCTCTCGTACGTTTATGTCTCTAATTCTGGCATACTTCACTCAATTCACTCAAATTCTTTTTCTATTCACTACTGCTGTCGTTTGCTATGATGGTGGGTGGTTCTAGGCTTTACTGAGCCTCATTTAATATCGTATTATGAATAATAGTGCTTTTTCACCATACGAATTTGACATTTTCAAAGTGGAGCTGTGTTCCATCTTCATCTGCTATTAACCAGTAATATATACATAATATTTACTCTATTCATATGAGCAAACCATTCTTAGTGTTAATAACCCCTTGGAATTATTAAAAAAGACCTTGTAGTTAGAGTGTGGGGCCCCTTCGTTCAGAACCGGAATTTGCGGAATTTGCGGGTGCAGGTTACCAGGTTACAAAGAGTTTTAACTGGCTAATTGATAAAATATTGTAATGTAGCCAAACAATCATCATATTGTAGGAGCGCAGGGATTAACCGAGTCGACAAGTGTCTCAAGTGTCATTTCAAAATAAAAGCCCCAAAGAGTGAATTCTAACTGAAATGTTTGTGATAAAGCCTGCCATTTATTAACCTCTGTTTATGTGTGTCAAACATTATGATTATGTCTCCTCTCCCCCCCACCCAGTCCCACCCTTTCAAAATAAAAGCCCCACACAGTGAAATCTATGGATGCCAAATCTGTGCCCAATCTGCCATTATAGACTCGGGCCTATTCTGGCTGTGACATGGCAGCCTGTTAATCGTCAGACAGCACTGAAACGGGCTGTGGCCCGTTGATGGCTGCCAAATCTGGGCCCAATCTGGCATTATAGACTCGGGCCTATACTGGCTGAGACATGGCGCCGGGTTAATCGACAGCCAGCACTGAAACAGGTCTGGCATTATAGAAATGGGCCTTAACTGGCTAATTGATAAAATATTGTAATGTAGCCAAACAATCATCATATTGTAGGAGCGCAGGGATTAACCGAGTCGACAAGTGTCTCTTTTTGGCTGCTCACCTCTGTTGTCGTTTATTTCAACTCTCACAAACATTTCAAGCCGGACACTGCCATCACCTCCTTTAAACCCAACATGACATCACGTTCCCATGGCTATGCCACTTTAGTCCTGCTGAATTATGTCCTCAAGTGCATACGCCCCCCCAGAATTCACCAAGTTAGGACGCAACTGTCGACTGAAAAAAGCAAGTGGCTGGCTCAATCGACCAGGAGCAGGAGCCAGGGCGGCCATCGGAGGAAGCTTCCGGGCCTTGTAGCGGTGTGCTGGAAGGGTAGGAGGACACCCCCGCCGTGGGGGTTCGGCCACCCTGGACCAACCGCTACAGGTCCAGATGTGCTGGTTTCAGGCGATCCACCGATAGTTTCCCGCCAATGTTCACTTTGAAGGTTTTGTCCCCGGTCTCTAGTACACGAAACGGGCCCTCGTAGGGAGCTTTTATAGGGTCCTAGGCGGCCGTCCTGGCGAATGAACACATATTCTTCTGCCTTAAGGCTGGACGGGATATGCGAATTTGGGAGGCCGTGTTGCGACGTAGGCACAGGTGTGAACACTGGCTTTTTCCAGGAGAGTGGCCCGCTGCTGTGTCGCAGACCAAGGGTCTGTGACCTTAGTGATGTTTATAAACACAGACTCAGACACACAGGCACATACACTCCTCTCCCTATCTCTCTCTCTGTGTGTCTCTCTCTGTGTGTGTCTCTCTCTCATACAGTCATTCAGGTCTTAGAGGAGTTTTTCCCCTCCACCCCTCCCCCCACCACACACACACACACACACCATTTTAAAATAAAAGCCCCACAGAATGAATTCTAACTGAAATGCTAACTTCTACTACTACTGCTACTACAAATACCACTACTGCTACAACTAGTACTTATTCTAATGCTACTAATACTTCTACTCCTAATAATACTTATAATACAACTACATATGACTTTCCATATCTTTAATCTTTAAACTTTTAATTATTAAGCTTTTAGCAATTTTTATTTAATGGGATGTCTATGGAGAAAATCTTCAAATCCTGTTAAACTTGAACTTTCAAAGCCTTCTTCCTCATACTTTCAGCTACAGACACCAGTTTAAATGCTTTCGGGCTTCAACATTCTCTCTCTGTCTGTCTCTCTCTCTCTTTCTGTCTTTCTCTCTCTCTCTCTGTCTTTCTCTCTGACTCTCTCTTTCTGTCTGTCTGTCTGTCTGTCTGTCTCTCTCTGTCTGTCTCTCTCTCTGTGTGTCTCTCTCTCTGTGTGTCTCTCTCTCTGTGTGTCTCTCTCTCTGTGTGTTTCGCTCTCTGTGTGTTTCTCTCTCTCATACAGTCATTCAAGTCTTAGAGGACTTTTTCCCCTCCCCCCACCACACACACACACACACACCATTTTAAAATAAAATCGCCATTGAAGCCACATTTCTTACACTACAGACACCATTTTCACAGGATCTGTTTTTCAAATCATCCTTCCTCTCAATTTCCAATATTGGAGCAATAGAAGCTACGGTTATGGGAATTTTGAGGATTTGTTTGAGAGTTGTTTCACAGTTTTATCTCCATTAAAAGACTGCAGGCACACAGGTGTTTGTAATTAGTGATGTTTATAAACACATACTCAGACACACAGGCTCCCTCTCTCTCTCTCTCTGTATGTGTCTCTCTCTCATACAGTCATTCAGGTCTTAGAGGACTTTTTCCCCTCCACCCCTCCCCCCACCACACACACACACCCCATTTCAAAATAAAAGCCCCACAGAATGAATTCTAACTGAAATGCTTGTGATGAAACCTGTCATTTATCTAACATTATGATTCTGTCTCCTCTCTCCCCCCCCCCCCCCCAAACACACACCATTTCAAAATAAAAGCCCCAAAGAGTGAATTCTAACTGAAATGCTTGTGATGAAGCCTGCCATTTATTAACCTCTGTTTATGTGTGTCAAACATTATGATTATGTCTCCTCTCCCCCCCACCCAGTCCCACCCTTTCAAAATAAAAGCCCCACACAGTGAAATCTATGGATGCCAAATCTGTGCCCAATCTGCCATTATAGACTCGGGCCTATTCTGGCTGTGACATGGCAGCCTGTTAATCGTCAGACAGCACTGAAACGGGCTGTGGCCCGTTGATGGCTGCCAAATCTGGGCCCAATCTGGCATTATAGACTCGGGCCTATACTGGCTGAGACATGGCGCCGGGTTAATCGACAGCCAGCACTGAAACAGGTCTGGCATTATAGAAATGGGCCTTAACTGGCTAATTGATAAAATATTGTAATGTAGCCAAACAATCATCATATTGTAGGAGCGCAGGGATTAACCGAGTCGACAAGTGTCTCTTTTTGGCTGCTCACCTCTGTTGTCGTTTATTTTAACTCTCACAAACATTTCAAGCCGGACACTGCCATCACCTCCTTTAAACCCAACATGACATCACGTTCCCATGGCTATGCCACTTTAGTCCTGCTGAATTATGTCCTCAAGTGCATACGCCCCCCCAGAATTCACCAAGTTAGGACGCAACTGTCGACTGAAAAAAGCAAGTGTCTGGCTCAATCGACCAGGAGCAGGAGCCAGGGCGGCCATCGGAGGAAGCTTCCGGGCCTTGTAGCGGTGTGCTGGAAGGGTAGGAGGACACCCCCGCCGTGGGGGTTCGGCCACCCTGGACCAACCGGTACAGGTCCAGATGTGCTGGTTTCAGGCGATCCACCGATAGTTTCCCGCCAATGTTCACTTTGAAGGTTTTGTCCCCGGTCTCTAGTACACGAAACGGGCCCTCGTAGGGAGCTTTTATAGGGTCCATGGTGGCCGTCCTGGCGAATGAACACATATTCTTCTGCCTTAAGGCTGGACGGGATATGCGAATTTGGGAGGCCGTGTTGCGACGTAGGCACAGGTGTGAACACTGGCTTTTTCCAGGAGAGTGGCCCGCTGCTGTGTCGCAGACCAAGGGTCTGTGACCTTAGTGATGTTTATAAACACAGACTCAGACACACAGGCACATACACTCCTCTCCCTATCTCTCTCTGTGTGTCTCTCTCTGTGTGTGTCTCTCTCATACAGTCATTCAGGTCTTAGAGGAGTTTTTCCCCTCCACCCCTCCCCCCACCACACACACACACGCACACACCATTTTAAAATAAAAGCCCCACAGAATGAATTCTAACTGAAATGCTAACTTCTACTACTACTGCTACTACAAATACCACTACTGCTACAACTAGTACTTATTCTAATGCTACTAATACTTCTACTCCTAATAATACTTATAATACAACTACATATGACTTTCCATATCTTTAATCTTTAAACTTTTAATTATTAAGCTTTTAGCAATTTTTATTTAATGGGATGTCTATGGAGAAAATCTTCAAATCCTGTTAAACTTGAACTTTCAAAGCCTTCTTCTTCCTCATACTTTCAGCTACAGACACCAGTTTAAATGCTTTCGGGCTTCAACATTCTCTCTCTGTCTGTCTCTCTCTCTCTTTCTGTCTTTCTCTCTCTCTCTCTGTCTTTCTCTCTGACTCTCTCTTTCTGTCTGTCTGTCTGTCTGTCTGTCTCTCTCTGTCTGTCTCTCTCTCTGTGTGTCTCTCTCTCTGTGTGTCTCTCTCTCTGTGTGTCTCTCTCTCTGTGTGTTTCGCTCTCTGTGTGTTTCTCTCTCTCATACAGTCATTCAAGTCTTAGAGGACTTTTTCCCCTCCCCCCACCACACACACACACACACACCATTTTAAAATAAAATCGCCATTGAAGCCACATTTCTTACACTACAGACACCATTTTCACAGGATCTGTTTTTCAAATCATCCTTCCTCTCAATTTCCAATATTGGAGCAATAGAAGCTACGGTTATGGGAATTTTGAGGATTTGTTTGAGAGTTGTTTCACAGTTTTATCTCCATTAAAAGACTGCAGGCACACAGGTGTTTGTAATTAGTGATGTTTATAAACACATACTCAGACACACAGGCTCCCTCTCTCTCTCTCTCTGTATGTGTCTCTCTCTCATACAGTCATTCAGGTCTTAGAGGACTTTTTCCCCTCCACCCCTCCCCCCACCACACACACACACCCCATTTCAAAATAAAAGCCCCACAGAATGAATTCTAACTGAAATGCTTGTGATGAAACCTGTCATTTATCTAACATTATGATTCTGTCTCCTCTCTCTCCCCCCCCCCCAAACACACACCATTTCAAAATAAAAGCCCCAAAGAGTGAATTCTAACTGAAATGCTTGTGATGAAGCCTGCCATTTATTAACCTCTGTTTATGTGTGTCAAACATTATGATTATGTCTCCTCTCCCCCCCACCCAGTCCCACCCTTTCAAAATAAAAGCCCCACACAGTGAAATCTATGGATGCCAAATCTGTGCCCAATCTGCCATTATAGACTCGGGCCTATTCTGGCTGTGACATGGCAGCCTGTTAATCGTCAGACAGCACTGAAACGGGCTGTGGCCCGTTGATGGCTGCCAAATCTGGGCCCAATCTGGCATTATAGACTCGGGCCTATACTGGCTGAGACATGGCGCCGGGTTAATCGACAGCCAGCACTGAAACAGGTCTGGCATTATAGAAATGGGCCTTAACTGGCTAATTGATAAAATATTGTAATGTAGCCAAACAATCATCATATTGTAGGAGCGCAGGGATTAACCGAGTCGACAAGTGTCTCTTTTTGGCTGCTCACCTCTGTTGTCGTTTATTTTAACTCTCACAAACATTTCAAGCCGGACACTGCCATCACCTCCTTTAAACCCAACATGACATCACGTTCCCATGGCTATGCCACTTTAGTCCTGCTGAATTATGTCCTCAAGTGCATACGCCCCCCCAGAATTCACCAAGTTAGGACGCAACTGTCGACTGAAAAAAGCAAGTGTCTGGCTCAATCGACCAGGAGCAGGAGCCAGGGCGGCCATCGGAGGAAGCTTCCGGGCCTTGTAGCGGTGTGCTGGAAGGGTAGGAGGACACCCCCGCCGTGGGGGTTCGGCCACCCTGGACCAACCGGTACAGGTCCAGATGTGCTGGTTTCAGGCGATCCACCGATAGTTTCCCGCCAATGTTCACTTTGAAGGTTTTGTCCCCGGTCTCTAGTACACGAAACGGGCCCTCGTAGGGAGCTTTTATAGGGTCCATGGTGGCCGTCCTGGCGAATGAACACATATTCTTCTGCCTTAAGGCTGGACGGGATATGCGAATTTGGGAGGCCGTGTTGCGACGTAGGCACAGGTGTGAACACTGGCTTTTTCCAGGAGAGTGGCCCGCTGCTGTGTCGCAGACCAAGGGTCTGTGACCTTAGTGATGTTTATAAACACAGACTCAGACACACAGGCACATACACTCCTCTCCCTATCTCTCTCTCTGTGTGTCTCTCTCTGTGTGTGTCTCTCTCTCATACAGTCATTCAGGTCTTAGAGGAGTTTTTCCCCTCCACCCCTCCCCCCACCACACACACACACGCACACACCATTTTAAAATAAAAGCCCCACAGAATGAATTCTAACTGAAATGCTAACTTCTACTACTACTGCTACTACAAATACCACTACTGCTACAACTAGTACTTATTCTAATGCTACTAATACTTCTACTCCTAATAATACTTATAATACAACTACATATGACTTTCCATATCTTTAATCTTTAAACTTTTAATTATTAAGCTTTTAGCAATTTTTATTTAATGGGATGTCTATGGAGAAAATCTTCAAATCCTGTTAAACTTGAACTTTCAAAGCCTTCTTCTTCCTCATACTTTCAGCTACAGACACCAGTTTAAATGCTTTCGGGCTTCAACATTCTCTCTCTGTCTGTCTCTCTCTCTCTTTCTGTCTTTCTCTCTCTCTCTCTGTCTTTCTCTCTGACTCTCTCTTTCTGTCTGTCTGTCTGTCTGTCTCTCTCTGTCTGTCTCTCTCTCTGTGTGTCTCTCTCTGTGTGTCTCTCTCTCTGTGTGTCTCTCTCTCTGTGTGTTTCGCTCTCTGTGTGTTTCTCTCTCTCATACAGTCATTCAAGTCTTAGAGGACTTTTTCCCCTCCCCCCACCACACACACACACACCCCATTTTAAAATAAAATCGCCATTGAAGGCACATTTCTTACACTACAGACACCATTTTCACAGGATCTGTTTTTCAAATCATCCTTCCTCTCAATTTCCAATATTGGAGCAATAGGAGCTACGGTTATGGGAATTTTGAGGATTTGTTTGAGAGTTGTTTCACAGTTTTATCTCCATTAAAATACTGCAGGCACACAGGTGTTTGTAATTAGTGATGTTTATAAACACATACTCAGACACACAGGCTCCCTCTCTCTCTCTCTCTCTGTATGTGTCTCTCTCTCATACAGTCATTCAGGTCTTAGGGGACTTTTTCCCCTCCACCCCTCCCCCCACCACACACACACACACACACACACCATTTTAAAATAAAAGCCCCACAGGATGAATTCTAACTGAAATGCTTGTGATGAAACCTGTCATTTAATAACCTTTTTATGTTCATCTAACATCATGATCCTGTCTCCTCTCCCCTTCTGCCCACCCCCCACACCCCATTTCAAAATAAAAGCCCCACAGAATGAATTCTAACTGAAATGCTTGTGATGAAACCTGTCATTTATCTAACATTATGATTCTGTCTCCTCTCTCTCCCCCCCCCCCAAACACACACCATTTCAAAATAAAAGCCCCAAAGAGTGAATTCTAACTGAAATGCTTGTGATGAGGCCTGCCATTTAATAACCTCTGTTTATGTGTGTCAAACATTATGATTATGTCTCCTCTCCCCCCCACCCAGTCCCACCCTTTCAAAATAAAAGCCCCACACAGTGAAATCTAACATGACCTGGAGATATTCAGCCAAAGGCATTGTTAGACCTCCTGTCTGTCTGTCTGTCTGTCTCTCTCCCTGTCTGTCTCTCTCCCTGTCTGTCTCTCTCTCTGCCTGTCTGTCTGTCTCTCTCTGCCTGTCTGTCTGTCTGTCTGTCTCTCTCTCTGTCTCTCTGTCTCTCTGTCTGTCTCTCTCTCTGCCTGTCTGTCTGTCTGTCTGTCTGTCTGTTTGTCTGTCTGTCTGTCTGTCTGTCTCTCTCTCTCTCTGCCTGTCTGTCTGTCTGTCTGTCTCTCTCTCTGTGTGTTTCTCTCTCTCATACAGTCATTCAAGTCTTAGAGGACTTTTTCCCCTACCCCCCCCCCCCCCCCACCACACACACACACCCCATTTTAAAATAAAAGCCCCACAGAATGAATTCTAACTGAATTGCTTGTGATGAAACGTGTCATTTATCTAACATTATGATTCTGTCTCCTCTCCCTTCCCCCCCCCCCCACACACACACCATTTCAAAATAAAAGCCCCAAAGAGTGAATTCTAACTGAAATGCTTGTGATAAAGCCTGCCATTTATTAACCTCTGTTTATGTGTGTCAAACATTATGATTATGTCTCCTCTCCCCCCCACCCAGTCCCACCCTTTCAAAATAAAAGCCCCACACAGTGAAATCTATGGATGCCAAATCTGTGCCCAATCTGCCATTATAGACTCGGGCCTATTCTGGCTGTGACATGGCAGCCTGTTAATCGTCAGACAGCACTGAAACGGGCTGTGGCCCGTTGATGGCTGCCAAATCTGGGCCCAATCTGGCATTATAGACTCGGGCCTATACTGGCTGAGACATGGCGCCGGGTTAATCGACAGCCAGCACTGAAACAGGTCTGGCATTATAGAAATGGGCCTTAACTGGCTAATTGATAAAATATTGTAATGTGCCAAACAATCATCATATTGTAGGAGTGCAGGGATTAACCGAGTCGACAAGTGTCTCTTTTTGGCTGCTCACCTCTGTTGTCGTTTATTTCAACTCTCACAAACATTTCAAGCTGCCATCACTGCCATCACCTCCTTTAAACCCAACATGACATCACGTTCCCATGGCTATGCCACTTTAGTCCTGCTGAATTATGTCCTCAAGTGCATACGCCCCCCCAGAATTCACCAAGTTAGGACGCAACTGTCGACTGAAAAAAGCAAGTGTCTGGCTCAATCGACCAGGAGCAGGAGCCAGGGCGGCCATCGGAGGAAGCTTCCGGGCCTTGTAGCGGTGTGCTGGAAGGGTAGGAGGACACCCCCGCCGTGGGGGTTCGGCCACCCTGGACCAACCGGTACAGGTCCAGATGTGCTGGTTTCAGGCGGTCCACCGATAGTTTCCCGCCAATGTTCACTTTGAAGGTTTTGTCCCCGGTCTCTAGTACACGAAACGGGCCCTCGTAGGGAGCTTTTATAGGGTCCATGGTGGCCGTCCTGGCGAATGAACACATATTCTTCTGCCTTAAGGCTGGACGGGATATGCGAATTTGGGAGGCCGTGTTGCGACGTAGGCACAGGTGTGAACACTGGCTTTTTCCAGGAGAGTGGCCCGCTGCTGTGTCGCAGACCAAGGGTCTGTGACCTTAGTGATGTTTATAAACACAGACTCAGACACACAGGCACATACACTCCTCTCCCTATCTCTCTCTCTGTGTGTCTCTCTCTGTGTGTGTCTCTCTCTCATACAGTCATTCAGGTCTTAGAGGAGTTTTTCCCCTCCACCCCTCCCCCCACCACACACACACACACACACCATTTTAAAATAAAAGCCCCACAGAATGAATTCTAACTGTAATGCTAACTTCTACTACTACTGCTACTACAAATACCACTACTGCTACAACTAGTACTTATTCTAATGCTACTAATACTTCTACTCCTAATAATACTTATAATACAACTACATATGACTTTCCATATCTTTAATCTTTAAACTTTTAATTATTAAGCTTTTCGCAATTTTTATTTAATGGGATGTCTATGGAGAAAATCTTCAAATCCTGTTAAACTTGAACTTTCAAAGCCTTCTTCTTCCTCATACTTTCAGCTACAGACACCAGTTTAAATGCTTTCGGCTTCAACATTCTCTCTCTGTCTGTCTCTCTCTCTCTTTCTGTCTTTCTCTCTCTCTCTCTTTCTTTCTCTCTGACTCTCTCTTTCTGTCTGTCTGTCTGTCTGTCTCTCTCTGTCTGTCTCTCTCTCTGTGTGTCTCTCTCTCTGTGTGTCTCTCTCTCTGTGTGTCTCTCTCTCTGTGTGTTTCGCTCTCTGTGTGTTTCTCTCTCTCATACAGTCATTCAAGTCTTAGAGGACTTTTTCCCCTCCCCCCACCACACACACACACACCCCATTTTAAAATAAAATCGCATTTGAAGCCACATTTCTTACACTACAGACACCATTTTCACAGGATCTGTTTTTCAAATCATCCTTCCTCTCAATTTCCAATATTGGAGCAATAGGAGCTACGGTTATGGGAATTTTGAGGATTTGTTTGAGAGTTGTTTCACAGTTTTATCTCCATTAAAAGACTGCAGGCACACAGGTGTTTGTAATTAGTGATGTTTATAAACACATACTCAGACACACAGGCTCCCTCTCTCTCTCTCTCTGTATGTGTCTCTCTCTCATACAGTCATTCAGGTCTTAGAGGACTTTTTCCCCTCCACCCCTCCCCCCACCACACACACACCATTTTAAAATAAAAGCCCCACAGGATGAATTCTAACTGAAATGCTTGTGATGAAACCTGTCATTTAATAACCTTTTTATGTTCATCTAACATTATGATCCTGTCTCCTCTCCCCTTCTGCCCACCCCCCACACCCCATTTCAAAATAAAAGCCCCACAGAATGAATTCTAACTGAAATGCTTGTGATGAAACCTGTCATTTATCTAACATTATGATTCTGTCTCCTCTCTCCCCCCCCCCCCAAACACACACCATTTCAAAATAAAAGCCCCAAAGAGTGAATTCTAACTGAAATGCTTGTGATGAAGCCTGCCATTTAATAACCTCTGTTTATGTGTGTCAAACATTATGATTATGTCTCCTCTCCCCCCCACCCAGTCCCACCCTTTCAAAATAAAAGCCCCACACAGTGAAATCTAACATGACCTGGAGATATTCAGCCAAAGGCATTGTTAGACCTCCTGTCTGTCTGTCTGTCTGTCTCTCTCCCTGTCTGTCTCTCTCCCTGTCTGTCTCTCTCTCTCTCTTTCTGTCTGTCTCTCTCTGCCTGTCTGTCTGTCTGTCTGTCTGTCTCTCTCTCTGTCTGTCTGTCTCTCTCTGCCTGTCTGTCTGTCTGTCTGTCTGTCTCTCTCTCTGTCTCTCTGTCTCTCTGTCTGTCTCTCTGTCTGTCTGTCTCTCTCTGCCTGTCTGTCTCTCTCTCTGCCTGTCTGTCTGTCTGTTTGTCTGTCTGTCTGTCTGTCTGTCTGTCTCTCTCTCTCTCTGCCTGTCTCTCTCTCTCTCTGTCTGTCTGTCTCTCTCCCTGTCTGTCTCTCTCTCTGCCTGTCTGTCTCTCTCTCTCTCTCTGTCTGTCTCTTCCACTCACTCACTGAGTCCATCTAACTGTCTGTCTGACTAGTTTTTAATGAACATGGCCAGTGACCGTTGTATCTCTTCCTTTCAAAGAATCTGTCCGTCGTAATTCTGTAACCGCAAATGCAAGCGATGGAGAAACGGAGCGATGGCTCCAGCTGGCATCCGATCGAGATGGAAGGAGAAGAGAGCGGGCCTTGAGGCAAGCGGCCCCTGAACCACAAGTCTTAGTAAGTGTGCTTTCAATACTCAACACATTCTCACCCTAATGTGTCAAATACCGCATTCACTGCTACTAAGCTTCAAACAATGACTGTACGTTCCCCTCTAGTGTCAGTTTTGGATGTGTCAGGGATGCTCATTACATCCTGTCTTATACAAAAAAATGAATTTCCACCTAAATGGTTTAGGCAACAAAACCATTTATTTACTGTTGGTTTCGGAAAAGAGAGTCTGAGTCTTGTGACTTACGACACTAACGACTCACTTGACTAACAACTACTTAGTTACGCATGTTGACAACAGTGGTCTCCTTGACAAAAGTCCTGTGTTTGTTTGACCCATTTATCACTCTCCGGCTTGTGTGGATGTTAGAGTCAAAAATCTAAATGACTAATTATAATATGTGTGCTCACAAAGTCTGGTGTCCTCACTTGAACTTCATGGCCTGCGTCCTCATGTGAATGTGTGTGTGTGAACTTACTCTGACATTACACAGCGTCTGGGAAAGAAAGCATTCTCAGCCTGTAAATGATAATAAGGAAGATAGACACAGAGTTGTTTTGAGAAAGAGACCTTTGTGCCAGAACATATGCTCAAGTGAAGTTCTCTTCCCAGACTACATGGTGTTGACGCCATTTTGTGTGTGTGTGTGTGTGTCACCTTTTGTGACAAAGACCTCATTGTAAACCAATCCTGTGCCAGCCATTGCATGTTGTTTACTCAGTATAAATATCAGAAGCTCAGAGACAGAACTCCGAGCGGCCTTGATGCATATCCTGATTTGAATCAACTCTGTCTCCTGCAAGAATAAATGTCCTGTGATTAATGATTTTCCATCGGTCTCGAGTGAATTTTTCCAACTGTGGACTATCTCACACAAGTGGACTATGCATTTTCACTTTGTATGCTCTTAAAAGACATTTCAGGCTGAGAGGAGTCCTAACGTGGATTTTTTAAAGTAAACATAGTTTCAAAGATTTTCTTCAAAAAAGTGACTCAGGACAGTTGATTTCACAGTTTCATGGTGTTTTCATTAGAACCTGCTGCTTTTCAGCACTTTACTGCCTTAGATATGCATTTTCACTTTTTATGCTCTTAAAAGACGTTTCAGGCTGAGAGGAGGCCAAAAGTGGATTTTGTGAAAGTAAACATAGTTTCAAAGATTTTCTTCAAAAAAGTGACTCAGGACAGTTGATTTCACAGTTTCATGTCATTTCCATGAATATCTGCTGCTTTCAGCACTTTGCTGACTTAGAGATGCATTTTCACTTTTTATGCTCTTAAAAGACGTTTCAGGATGAGAGCAGGCCAAAAGTGGATTTTGTGAAAGTAAACATAGTTTCAAAGATTTTCTTCAAAAAAGTGGTTCAGGACAGTTGATTTCACAGTTTCATGTTATTTCCATGAATATCTGCTGCTTTCAGCACTTTACTGCCTTAGAGATGCATTTTCACTTGTTATGCTCTTAAAAGACGTTTCAGGCTGAGAGGAGTCCTAACGTGGATTTTTTAAAGTAAACATAGTTTCAAAGATTTTCTTCAAAAAAGTGACTCAGGACAGTTGATTTCACAGTTTCATGGTGTTTTCATTAGAACCTGCTGCTTTCAGCACTTTACTGCCTTAGATATGCATTTTCACTTTTTATGCTCTTAAAAGACGTTTCAGGCTGAGAGGAGGCCAAAAGTGGATTTTGTGAAAGTAAACATAGTTTCAAAGATTTTCGTCAAAAAAGTGGTTCAGGACAGTTGATTTCACAGTTTCATGTTATTTCCATGAATATCTGCTGCTTTCAGCACTTTACTGCCTTAGAGATGCATTTTCACTTGTTATGCTCTTAAAAGACGTTTCAGGCTGAGAGGAGTCCTAACGTGGATTTTTTAAAGTAAACATAGTTTCAAAGATTTTCTTTAAAAAAGTGACTCATGACAGTAGATTTCACAGTTTCATGATGTTTTCATTAGAACCTGCTGCTTTTCAGCACTTTACTGCCTTAGACATGCATTTTCACTTTTTATGCTCTTAAAAGACGTTTCAGGATGAGAGGAGGCCAAAAGTGGATTTTGTGAAAGTAAACATAGTTTCAAAGATTTTCTTCAAAAAAGTGACTCAGGACAGTTGATTTCACAGTTTCATGTCATTTTCATGAATATCTGCTGCTTTCAGCACTTTGCTGACTTAGAGATGCATTTTCACTTTTTATGCTCTTAAAAGACGTTTCAGGGTGAGAGCAGGCCAAAAGTGGATTTTGTGAAAGTAAACATAGTTTCAAAGATTTTCTTCAAAAAAGTGACTCAGGACAGTAGATTTCACAGTTTCATGGTGTTTTCATTAGAACCTGCTGCTTTCAGCACTTTACTGCCTTAGATATGCATTTTCACTTTTTATGCTCTTAAAAGACGTTTCAGGATGAGAGGAGGCCAAAAGTGGATTTTGTGAAAGTAAACATAGTTTCAAAGATTTTCTTCAAAAAAGTCACTCAGGACAGTTGATTTCACAGTTTCATGTCATTTTCATGAATATCTGCTGCTTTCAGCACTTTACTGCCTTAGAGATGTATTTTCACTTTTTATGCTCTTAAAAGACGTTTCAGGCTGAGAGGAGGCCAAAAGTGGATTTTGTGAAAGTAAAAATAGTTTCAAAGATTTTCTTCAAAAAAGTGACTCAGGACAGTTGATTTCACAGTTTCATGGTGTTTTCATTAGAACCTGCTGCTTTTCAGCACTTTACTGCCTTAGATATGCATTTTCACTTTTTATGCTCTTAAAAGACGTTTCAGGCTGAGAGGAGGCCAAAAGTGGATTTTGTGAAAGTAAACATAGTTTCAAAGATTTTCTTTAAAAAAGTGACTCAGGACAGTAGATTTCACAGTTTCATGATGTTTTCATTAGAACCTGCTGCTTTCAGCACTTTACTGCCTTAGTAAAGTGCATTTTCACTTTTTATGCTCTTAAAAGACGTTTCAGGCTGAGAGGAGTCCTAACGTGGATTTTGTGAAAGTAAACATAGTTTCAAAGATTTTCTTCAAAAAAGTGACTCAGGACAGTTGATTTCACAGTTTCATGGTGTTTTCATTAGAACCTGCTGCTTTCAGCACTTTGCTGACTTAGAGATGCATTTTCACTTTTTATGCTCTTAAAAGACGTTTCAGGATGAGAGCAGGCCAAAAGTGGATTTTGTGAAAGTAAACATAGTTTCAAAGATTTTCTTCAAAAAAGTCACTCAGGACAGTTGATTTCACAGTTTCATGTCATTTTCATGAATATCTGCTGCTTTCAGCACTTTACTGCCTTAGAGATGTGTTTTCACTTTTTATGCTCTTAAAAGACGTTTCAGGCTGAGAGGAGGCCAAAAGTGGATTTTGTGAAAGTAAACATAGTTTCAAAGATTTTCTTCAAAAAAGTGACTCAGGACAGTTGATTTCACAGTTTCATGGTGTTTTTATTAGAACCTGCTGCTTTTCAGCACTTTACTGCCTTAGATATGCATTTTCACTTTTTATGCTCTTAAAAGACGTTTCAGGCTGAGAGGAGGCCAAAAGTGGATTTTGTGAAAGTAAACATAGTTTCAAAGATTTTCTTCAAAAAAGTGACTCAGGACAGTTGATTTCACAGTTTCATGGTGTTTTCATTTGAACCTGCTGCTTTCAGCACTTTACTGCCTTAGTAAAGTGCATTTTCACTTTTTATGCTCTTAAAAGACGTTTCAGGCTGAGAGGAGTCCTAACGTGGATTTTGTGAAAGTAAACATAGTTTCAAAGATTTTCTTCAAAAAAGTGTCTCAGGACAGTTGATTTCACAGTTTCATGTCATTTTCATGAATATCTGCTGCTTTCAGCACTTTACTGCCTTAGAGATGCATTTTCACTTGTTATGCTCTTAAAAGACGTTTCAGGCTGAGAGGAGGTGAAAGTGGATTTTGTAAAGTAAACATAGTTTCAAAGATTTTCTTCAAAAAAGTGACTCAGGACAGTTGATTTCACAGTTTCATGGTGTTTTCATTAGAACCTGCTGCTTTCAGCACTTTACTGCCTTAGATATGCATTTTCACTTTTTATGCTCTTAAAAGACGTTTCAGGCTGAGAGGAGGCCAAAAGTGGATTTTGTGAAAGTAAACATAGTTTCAAAGATTTTCGTCAAAAAAGTGGTTCAGGACAGTTGATTTCACAGTTTCATGTTATTTCCATGAATATCTGCTGCTTTCAGCACTTTACTGCCTTAGAGATGCATTTTCACTTGTTATGCTCTTAAAAGACGTTTCAGGCTGAGAGGAGTCCTAACGTGGATTTTTTAAAGTAAACATAGTTTCAAAGATTTTCTTTAAAAAAGTGACTCAGGACAGTAGATTTCACAGTTTCATGATGTTTTCATTAGAACCTGCTGCTTTTCAGCACTTTACTGCCTTAGACGTGCATTTTCACTTTTTATGCTCTTAAAAGACGTTTCAGGATGAGAGGAGGCCAAAAGTGGATTTTGTGAAAGTAAACATAGTTTCAAAGATTTTCTTCAAAAAAGTGACTCAGGACAGTTGATTTCACAGTTTCATGTCATTTTCATGAATATCTGCTGCTTTCAGCACTTTGCTGACTTAGAGATGCATTTTCACTTTTTATGCTCTTAAAAGACGTTTCAGGGTGAGAGCAGGCCAAAAGTGGATTTTGTGAAAGTAAACATAGTTTCAAAGATTTTCTTCAAAAAAGTGACTCAGGACAGTAGATTTCACAGTTTCATGGTGTTTTCATTAGAACCTGCTGCTTTCAGCACTTTACTGCCTTAGATATGCATTTTCACTTTTTATGCTCTTAAAAGACGTTTCAGGATGAGAGGAGGCCAAAAGTGGATTTTGTGAAAGTAAACATAGTTTCAAAGATTTTCTTCAAAAAAGTCACTCAGGACAGTTGATTTCACAGTTTCATGTCATTTTCATGAATATCTGCTGCTTTCAGCACTTTACTGCCTTAGAGATGTATTTTCACTTTTTATGCTCTTAAAAGACGTTTCAGGCTGAGAGGAGGCCAAAAGTGGATTTTGTGAAAGTAAAAATAGTTTCAAAGATTTTCTTCAAAAAAGT
This sequence comes from Leptoclinus maculatus, assembly GCA_032191485.1. Taxonomy (NCBI): domain Eukaryota; kingdom Metazoa; phylum Chordata; class Actinopteri; order Perciformes; family Stichaeidae; genus Leptoclinus; species Leptoclinus maculatus. Next base: position 10,713,277 of record JAVDOI010000005.1, read on the forward strand.
GACTCAGGACAGTTGATTTCACAGTTTCATGGTGTTTTCATTAGAACCTGCTGCTTTTCAGCACTTTACTGCCTTAGATATGCATTTTCACTTTTTATGCTCTTAAAAGACGTTTCAGGATGAGAGGAGGCCAAAAGTGGATTTTGTGAAAGTAAACATAGTTTCAAAGATTTTCTTCAAAAAAGTGACTTAGGACAGTTGATTTCACATTTTCATGTCATTTCCATGAATATCTGCTGCTTTCAGCACTTTACTGCCTTAGAGATGCATTTTCACTTTTTATGCTCTTAAAAGACGTTTCAGGCTGAGAGGAGGCCAAAAGTGGATTTTGTGAAAGTAAACATAGTTTCAAAGATTTTCTTCAAAAAAGTGACTCAGGACAGTTGATTTCACAGTTTCATGGTGTTTTCATTAGAACCTGCTGCTTTTCAGCACTTTACTGCCTTAGATATGCATTTTCACTTTTTATGCTCTTAAAAGACGTTTCAGGCTGAGAGGAGGCCAAAAGTGGATTTTGTGAAAGTAAACATAGTTTCAAAGATTTTCTTTAAAAAAGTGACTCAGGACAGTAGATTTCACAGTTTCATGATGTTTTCATTAGAACCTGCTGCTTTCAGCACTTTACTGCCTTAGTAAAGTGCATTTTCACTTTTTATGCTCTTAAAAGACGTTTCAGGCTGAGAGGAGTCCTAACGTGGATTTTGTGAAAGTAAACATAGTTTCAAAGATTTTCTTCAAAAAAGTGACTCAGGACAGTTGATTTCACAGTTTCATGGTGTTTTCATTAGAACCTGCTGCTTTCAGCACTTTGCTGACTTAGAGATGCATTTTCACTTTTTATGCTCTTAAAAGACGTTTCAGGATGAGAGCAGGCCAAAAGTGGATTTTGTGAAAGTAAACATAGTTTCAAAGATTTTCTTCAAAAAAGTCACTCAGGACAGTTGATTTCACAGTTTCATGTCATTTTCATGAATATCTGCTGCTTTCAGCACTTTACTGCCTTAGAGATGTGTTTTCACTTTTTATGCTCTTAAAAGACGTTTCAGGCTGAGAGGAGGCCAAAAGTGGATTTTGTGAAAGTAAACATAGTTTCAAAGATTTTCTTCAAAAAAGTGACTCAGGACAGTTGATTTCACAGTTTCATGGTGTTTTTATTAGAACCTGCTGCTTTTCAGCACTTTACTGCCTTAGATATGCATTTTCACTTTTTATGCTCTTAAAAGACGTTTCAGGCTGAGAGGAGGCCAAAAGTGGATTTTGTGAAAGTAAACATAGTTTCAAAGATTTTCTTCAAAAAAGTGACTCAGGACAGTTGATTTCACAGTTTCATGGTGTTTTCATTTGAACCTGCTGCTTTCAGCACTTTACTGCCTTAGTAAAGTGCATTTTCACTTTTTATGCTCTTAAAAGACGTTTCAGGCTGAGAGGAGTCCTAACGTGGATTTTGTGAAAGTAAACATAGTTTCAAAGATTTTCTTCAAAAAAGTGTCTCAGGACAGTTGATTTCACAGTTTCATGTCATTTTCATGAATATCTGCTGCTTTCAGCACTTTACTGCCTCAGAGATGCATTTTCACTTTTTATGCTCTTAAAAGACGTTTCAGGCTGAGAGGAGGTGAAAGTGGATTTTGTGAAAGTAAACATAGTTTCAAAGATTTTCTTCAAAAAAGTGACTCAGGACAGTTGATTTCACAGTTTCATGGTGTTTTCATTAGAACCTGCTGCTTTTCAGCACTTTACTGCCTTAGATATGCATTTTCACTTTTTATGCTCTTAAAAGACGTTTCAGGCTGAGAGGAGGCCAAAAGTGGATTTTGTGAAAGTAAACATAGTTTCAAAGATTTTCTTCAAAAAAGTGACTCAGGACAGTTGATTTCACAGTTTCATGTCATTTCCATGAATATCTGCTGCTTTCAGCACTTTGCTGACTTAGAGATGCATTTTCACTTTTTATGCTCTTAAAAGACGTTTCAGGATGAGAGCAGGCCAAAAGTGGATTTTGTGAAAGTAAACATAGTTTCAAAGATTTTCTTCAAAAAAGTGTCTCAGGACAGTTGATTTTACAGTTTCATGTCATTTTCATGAATATCTGCTGCTTTCAGCACTTTACTGCCTTAGAGATGCATTTTCACTTGTTATGCTCTTAAAAGACGTTTCAGGCTGAGAGGAGCCTAACGTGGATTTTTTAAAGTAAACATAGTTTCAAAGATTTTCTTTAAAAAAGTGACTCAGGACAGTAGATTTCACAGTTTCATGATGTTTTCATTAGAACCTGCTGCTTTCAGCACTTTACTGCCTTAGATATGCATTTTCACTTTTTATGCTCTTAAAAGACGTTTCAGGCTGAGAGGAGGTGAAAGTGGATTTTGTGAAAGTAAACATAGTTTCAAAGATTTTCTTCAAAAAAGTGACTCAGTACAGTAGATTTCACAGTTTCATGGTGTTTTCATTAGAACCTGCTGCTTTCAGCACTTTACTGCCTTAGATATGCATTTTCACTTTTTATGCTCTTAAAAGACGTTTCAGGATGAGAGGAGGCCAAAAGTGGATTTTGTGAAAGTAAACATAGTTTCAAAGATTTTCTTCAAAAAAGTCACTCAGGACAGTTGATTTCACAGTTTCATGTCATTTTCATGAATATCTGCTGCTTTCAGCACTTTACTGCCTTAGAGATGCATTTTCAGTTTTTATGCTCTTAAAAGACGTTTCAGGCTGAGAGGAGGCCAAAAGTGGATTTTGTGAAAGTAAACATAGTTTCAAAGATTTTCTTCAAAAAAGTGACTCAGGACAGTTGATTTCACAGTTTCATGGTGTTTTCATTATAACCTGCTGCTTTTCAGCACTTTACTGCCTTAGATATGCATTTTCACTTTTTATGCTCTTAAAAGACGTTTCAGGCTGAGAGGAGGCCAAAAGTGGATTTTGTGAAAGTAAAAATAGTTTCAAAGATTTTCTTCAAAAAAGTGATTTAGGACAGTTGATTTCACAGTTTCATGTTATTTCCATGAATATCTGCTGCTTTCAGCACTTTGCTGACTTAGAGATGCATTTTCAGTTTTTATGCTCTTAAAAGACGTTTCAGGATGAGAGCAGGCCAAAAGTGGATTTTGTGAAAGTAAACATAGTTTCAAAGATTTTCTTCAAAAAAGTCACTCAGGACAGTTGATTTCACAGTTTCATGTCATTTTCATGAATATCTGCTGCTTTCAGCACTTTACTGCCTTAGAGATGTATTTTCACTTTTTATGCTCTTAAAAGACGTTTCAGGCTGAGAGGAGGCCAAAAGTGGATTTTGTGAAAGTAAAAATAGTTTCAAAGATTTTCTTCAAAAAAGTGACTCAGGACAGTTGATTTCACAGTTTCATGGTGTTTTCATTAGAACCTGCTGCTTTTCAGCACTTTACTGCCTTAGATATGCATTTTCACTTTTTATGCTCTTAAAAGACGTTTCAGGCTGAGAGGAGGCCAAAAGTGGATTTTGTGAAAGTAAAAATAGTTTCAAAGATTTTCTTCAAAAAAGTGACTCAGGACAGTTGATTTCACAGTTTCATGTTATTTCCATGAATATCTGCTGCTTTCAGCACTTTGCTGACTTAGAGATGCATTTTCACTTTTTATGCTCTTAAAAGACGTTTCAGGATGAGAGCAGGCCAAAAGTGGATTTTGTGAAAGTAAACATAGTTTCAAAGATTTTCTTCAAAAAAGTCACTCAGGACAGTTGATTTCACAGTTTCATGTCATTTTCATGAATATCTGCTGCTTTCAGCACTTTACTGCCTTAGAGATGTATTTTCACTTTTTATGCTCTTAAAAGACGTTTCAGGCTGAGAGGAGGCCAAAAGTGGATTTTGTGAAAGTAAACATAGTTTTAAAGATTTTCTTCAAAAAAGTGACTCAGGACAGTTGATTTCACAGTTTCATGGTGTTTTCATTAGAACCTGCTGCTTTTCAGCACTTTACTGCCTTAGATATGCATTTTCACTTTTTATGCTCTTAAAAGACGTTTCAGGCTGAGAGGAGGCCAAAAGTGGATTTTGTGAAAGTAAACATAGTTTCAAAGATTTTCTTCAAAAAAGTGATTCAGGACAGTTGATTTCACAGTTTCATGTTATTTTCATGAATATCTGCTGCTTTCAGCACTTTACTGCCTTAGAGATGCATTTTCACTTTTTATGCTCTTAAAAGACGTTTCGGTAGCACTTTATAATAACTACACACTATGAAGCATTAGTTAAGCATGAGTAAACACTTAATTCATCATTTATAAAGCATTGTTCCTACATTAATAATTCATTAGTATGCAGTTCATAACAACAGTAATAAATGTTTTATTCTTGATTAATAAGCTTGTCTATTATATGTACTATTATTGTGTTTTCATACTTTATAAATGATGGATTCCCCATTTGTAAATGAAGTATTATATATTTTACAAACCAATTAAATATAGGGTTAACCCTAACCCTAACCCTAACCCTAACCCTAACCCTAACCCCTAACCCTAACCCTAACCCCTAACCCTAACCCCTAACCCTAACCCTAACCCTAACCCTAACCCTAACCCTAACCCCTAACCCTAACCCTAACCCTAACCCTAACCCAACCCTAACCCTAACCCTAACCCCTAACCAAACCCTAACCCTAACCCTAAACCCAACCCTAACCCTAACCCCTAACCCTAACCCTAACCCTAAGCCTAACCCTAACCCAACCCTAACCCTAACCCTAACCCTAACCCCTAACCTAACCCTAACCCTAACCCTTACCCTAACCCAACCCTAAAACTAACCCTAACCCTAACCCAACCCAACCCTAACCCTAACCCTAACCCTAACCCTAACCCAACCCTAACCCTAACCCTAACCCTAACCCTAGATGATTAATAAGATCATTTATAAAGTGTTAGTAAATGATTAATAACTTATTTAGATGTACATTATTCATGCATTTATATAATTATTTATATAATGATTTAGATATGCACTAATGGTTAGGGACTATGTTAATATATGCTTTATAAATGCGTATTAATACTGCAAGTCATGATTAATTAATGATTTATTAAGGTAGTTAGTAGTCATTAGTAAAGTATTTTGTGTGAGCTCATCTAAAGTGAGGACTATTTATGCCTTATAAAGCATTTATAAATGACATTGAAAGGCCAGCAGTGCCTCAAAACCCATAGTTTTTTAACAGAAAAGGCAAATAGACACAACACAAAGTGATCAAGAACATATCAATATTTATTGCAAGATGCAAACAATATACTGTTAAATACAAACCTCTCAGGCATTCATTCACGTAAGAAACAAACAGACATTCTCCTTCAGGCCACCTCATTCTGTCCCATTTCCGTTCTAATAAAGTTGTGAAATAAAGAAAGGGGGGTTAAATAAGCTCGGGGACAACATTCCAGCGAGGCAGTCTCGCGACTTTTACGCGCCGGGTCCTCGGCGTAGATCGCCATTTTTCGGAAAACTAAAGACTTCCTGGTAAATCTGTTAACGGCATTCGATTGGCCACACCAGACACGTGCGCACAGAGCAAAAAAAACGAAAATTGACCAACCAGGAGCTCTACAACGGCGCAATACACACCAGCTATTGCGCAATTCTCCCGTAGGTCGCCTGCCTGGAGAGGCTTTGGAGACGGTTCCAGCTCTCCAAAATGATTTCTAACTGCTGTATGTGATAGATTGTGCATGTAGAAGGATAAAGGAAGTTAAATATATAGTTATTTAGGTTGTAAAAGTACAATGGAACAGCTGGAGAGGCTGTTTCTCAAATGACGACCTTTCGTGACCTCTCGTACGTTTATGTCTCTAATTCTGGCATACTTCACTCAATTCACTCAAATTCTTTTTCTATTCACTACTGCTGTCGTTTGCTATGATGGTGGGTGGTTCTAGGCTTTACTGAGCCTCATTTAATATCGTATTATGAATAATAGTGCTTTTTCACCATACGAATTTGACATTTTCAAAGTGGAGCTGTGTTCCATCTTCATCTGCTATTAACCAGTAATATATACATAATATTTACTCTATTCATATGAGCAAACCATTCTTAGTGTTAATAACCCCTTGGAATTATTAAAAAAGACCTTGTAGTTAGAGTGTGGGGCCCCTTCGTTCAGAACCGGAATTTGCGGAATTTGCGGGTGCAGGTTACCAGGTTACAAAGAGTTTTAACTGGCTAATTGATAAAATATTGTAATGTAGCCAAACAATCATCATATTGTAGGAGCGCAGGGATTAACCGAGTCGGCAAGTGTCTCTTTTTGGCTGCTCACCTCTGTTGTCGTTTATTTCAACTCTCACAAACATTTCAAGCCGAACACTGCCATCACCTCCTTTAAACCCAACATGACGTCACATTCCCATGGCTATGCCACTCCCCTAGTCCTGCTGAATTATGTCCTCAAGTGCATACGCCCCCCCAGAATTCACCAAGTTAGGACGCAACTGTCGACTGAAAAAAGCAAGTGGCTGGCTCAATCGACCAGGAGCAGGAGCCAGGGCAGCCATCGGAGGAAGCTTCCGGGCCTTGTAGCGGTGTGCTGGAAGGGTAGGAGGACGCCCCCGCCGTGGGGGTTCGGCCACCCTGGACCAACCGGTACAGGTCCAGATGTGCTGGTTTCAGGCGATCCACCGACACATGCTCCAGTTTCCCGCCAATGTTCACTTTGAAGGTTTTGTCCCCGGTCTCTAGTACACAAAACGGGCCCTCGTAGGGAGCTTTTATAGAGTCCATGGTGGCCGTCCTGGCGAATGAACACATATTCTTCTGCCTTAAGGCTGGATGGGATATGCGAATTTGGGAGGCCGTGTTGCGACGTAGGCACAGGTGTGAACACTCTGGCTTTTTCCAGGAGAGTGGCCCGCTGCTGTGTCGCAGACCAAGGGTCTGTGACCTTAGTGATGTTTATAAACACAGACTCAGACACACAGGCACATACACTCCTCTCCCTCTCTCTCTCTCTGTGTGTCTCTCTCTGTGTGTGTCTCTCTCTCATACAGTCATTCAGGTCTTAGAGGACTTTTTCCCCTCCACCCCTCCCTCCCCACCACACACACACACACACACACACACACACACACACACACACACCATTTTAAAATAAAAGCCCCACAGAATGAATTCTAACTGAAATGCTAACTTCTACTACTACTGCTACTACAAATACCACTACTGCTACAACTAGTACTTATTCTAATGCTACTAATACTTCTACTCCTAATAATACTTATAATACAACTACATATGACTTTCCATATCTTTAATCTTTAAACTTTTAATTATTAAGCTTTTAGCAATTTTTATTTAATGGGATGTCTATGGAGAAAATCTTCAAATCCTGTTAAACTTGAACTTTCAAAGCCTTCTTCTTCCTCATACTTTCAGCTACAGACACCAGTTTAAATGCTTTCGGGCTTCAACATTCTCTCTCTGTCTGTCTCTCTCTCTCTTTCTGTCTTTCTCTCTCTCTCTCTGTCTTTCTCTCTGACTCTCTCTTTCTGTCTGTCTGTCTGTCTGTCTCTCTCTGTCTGTCTCTCTCTCTGTGTGTCTCTCTCTCTGTGTGTCTCTCTCTCTGTGTGTTTCGCTCTCTGTGTGTTTCTCTCTCTCATACAGTCATTCAAGTCTTAGAGGACTTTTTCCCCTCCCCCCACCACACACACACACACACCATTTTAAAATAAAATCGCCATTGAAGCCACATTTCTTACACTACAGACACCATTTTCACAGGATCTGTTTTTCAAATCATCCTTCCTCTCAATTTCCAATATTGGAGCAATAGGAGCTACGGTTATGGGAATTTTGAGGATTTGTTTGAGAGTTGTTTCACAGTTTTATCTCCATTAAAAGACTGCAGGCACACAGGTGTTTGTAATTAGTGATGTTTATAAACACATACTCAGACACACAGGCTCCCTCTCTCTCTCTCTCTGTATGTGTCTCTCTCTCATACAGTCATTCAGGTCTTAGAGGACTTTTTCCCCTCCACCCCTCCCCCCACCAGACACACACACACACACCATTTTAAAATAAAAGCCCCACAGGATGAATTCTAACTGAAATGCTTGTGATGAAACCTGTCATTTAATAACCTTTTTATGTTCATCTAACATTATGATCCTGTCTCCTCTCCCCTTCTGCCCACCCCCCACACCCCATTTCAAAATAAAAGCCCCACAGAATGAATTCTAACTGAAATGCTTGTGATGAAACCTGTCATTTATCTAACATTATGATTCTGTCTCCTCTCTCCCCCCCCCCCCCAAACACACACCATTTCAAAATAAAAGCCCCAAAGAGTGAATTCTAACTGAAATGCTTGTGATGAAGCCTGCCATTTATTAACCTCTGTTTATGTGTGTCAAACATTATGATTATGTCTCCTCTCCCCCCCACCCAGTCCCACCCTTTCAAAATAAAAGCCCCACACAGTGAAATCTATGGATGCCAAATCTGTGCCCAATCTGCCATTATAGACTCGGGCCTATTCTGGCTGTGACATGGCAGCCTGTTAATCGTCAGACAGCACTGAAACGGGCTGTGGCCCGTTGATGGCTGCCAAATCTGGGCCCAATCTGGCATTATAGACTCGGGCCTATACTGGCTGAGACATGGCGCCGGGTTAATCGACAGCCAGCACTGAAACAGGTCTGGCATTATAGAAATGGGCCTTAACTGGCTAATTGATAAAATATTGTAATGTAGCCAAACAATCATCATATTGTAGGAGCGCAGGGATTAACCGAGTCGACAAGTGTCTCTTTTTGGCTGCTCACCTCTGTTGTCGTTTATTTTAACTCTCACAAACATTTCAAGCCGGACACTGCCATCACCTCCTTTAAACCCAACATGACATCACGTTCCCATGGCTATGCCACTTTAGTCCTGCTGAATTATGTCCTCAAGTGCATACGCCCCCCCAGAATTCACCAAGTTAGGACGCAACTGTCGACTGAAAAAAGCAAGTGTCTGGCTCAATCGACCAGGAGCAGGAGCCAGGGCGGCCATCGGAGGAAGCTTCCGGGCCTTGTAGCGGTGTGCTGGAAGGGTAGGAGGACACCCCCGCCGTGGGGGTTCGGCCACCCTGGACCAACCGGTACAGGTCCAGATGTGCTGGTTTCAGGCGATCCACCGATAGTTTCCCGCCAATGTTCACTTTGAAGGTTTTGTCCCCGGTCTCTAGTACACGAAACGGGCCCTCGTAGGGAGCTTTTATAGGGTCCATGGTGGCCGTCCTGGCGAATGAACACATATTCTTCTGCCTTAAGGCTGGACGGGATATGCGAATTTGGGAGGCCGTGTTGCGACGTAGGCACAGGTGTGAACACTGGCTTTTTCCAGGAGAGTGGCCCGCTGCTGTGTCGCAGACCAAGGGTCTGTGACCTTAGTGATGTTTATAAACACAGACTCAGACACACAGGCACATACACTCCTCTCCCTATCTCTCTCTCTGTGTGTCTCTCTCTGTGTGTGTCTCTCTCTCATACAGTCATTCAGGTCTTAGAGGAGTTTTTCCCCTCCACCCCTCCCCCCACCACACACACACACACACACCATTTTAAAATAAAAGCCCCACAGAATGAATTCTAACTGTAATGCTAACTTCTACTACTACTGCTACTACAAATACCACTACTGCTACAACTAGTACTTATTCTAATGCTACTAATACTTCTACTCCTAATAATACTTATAATACAACTACATATGACTTTCCATATCTTTAATCTTTAAACTTTTAATTATTAAGCTTTTCGCAATTTTTATTTAATGGGATGTCTATGGAGAAAATCTTCAAATCCTGTTAAACTTGAACTTTCAAAGCCTTCTTCTTCCTCATACTTTCAGCTACAGACACCAGTTTAAATGCTTTCGGCTTCAACATTCTCTCTCTGTCTGTCTCTCTCTCTCTTTCTGTCTTTCTCTCTCTCTCTCTGTCTTTCTCTCTGACTCTCTCTTTCTGTCTGTCTGTCTGTCTGTCTCTCTCTGTCTGTCTCTCTCTCTGTGTGTCTCTCTCTCTGTGTGTCTCTCTCTCTGTGTGTTTCGCTCTCTGTGTGTTTCTCTCTCTCATACAGTCATTCAAGTCTTAGAGGACTTTTTCCCCTCCCCCCACCACACACACACACACCCCATTTTAAAATAAAATCGCCATTGAAGCCACATTTCTTACACTACAGACACCATTTTCACAGGATCTGTTTTTCAAATCATCCTTCCTCTCAATTTCCAATATTGGAGCAATAGGAGCTACGGTTATGGGAATTTTGAGGATTTGTTTGAGAGTTGTTTCACAGTTTTATCTCCATTAAAAGACTGCAGGCACACAGGTGTTTGTAATTAGTGATGTTTATAAACACATACTCAGACACACAGGCTCCCTCTCTCTCTCTCTCTGTATGTGTCTCTCTCTCATACAGTCATTCAGGTCTTAGAGGACTTTTTCCCCTCCACCCCTCCCCCCACCAGACACACACACACACACACCATTTTAAAATAAAAGCCCCACAGGATGAATTCTAACTGAAATGCTTGTGATGAAACCTGTCATTTAATAACCTTTTTATGTTCATCTAACATTATGATCCTGTCTCCTCTCCCCTTCTGCCCACCCCCCACACCCCATTTCAAAATAAAAGCCCCACAGAATGAATTCTAACTGAAATGCTTGTGATGAAACCTGTCATTTATCTAACATTATGATTCTGTCTCCTCTCTCCCCCCCCCCCCCCAAACACACACCATTTCAAAATAAAAGCCCCAAAGAGTGAATTCTAACTGAAATGCTTGTGATGAAGCCTGCCATTTAATAACCTCTGTTTATGTGTGTCAAACATTATGATTATGTCTCCTCTCCCCCCCACCCAGTCCCACCCTTTCAAAATAAAAGCCCCACACAGTGAAATCTAACATGACCTGGAGATATTCAGCCAAAGGCATTGTTAGACCTCCTGTCTGTCTGTCTGTCTGTCTCTCTCCCTGACTGTCTCTCTCCCTGTCTGTCTCTCTCTCTCTCTGTCTGTCTGTCTCTCTCTGCCTGTCTGTCTGTCTGTCTGTCTGTCTCTCTCTCTGTCTGTCTGTCTCTCTCTGCCTGTCTGTCTGTCTGTCTGTCTGTCTCTCTCTCTGTCTCTCTGTCTCTCTGTCTGTCTCTCTGTCTGTCTGTCTCTCTCTGCCTGTCTGTCTCTCTCTCTGCCTGTCTGTCTGTCTGTTTGTCTGTCTGTCTGTCTGTCTGTCTCTCTCTCTCTCTCTGCCTGTCTCTCTCTCTCTCTGTCTGTCTGTCTCTCTCCCTGTCTGTCTCTCTCTCTGCCTGTCTGTCTCTCTCTCTCTCTCTGTCTGTCTCTTCCACTCACTCACTGAGTCCATCTAACTGTCTGTCTGACTAGTTTTTAATGAACATGGCCAGTGACCGTTGTATCTCTTCCTTTCAAAGAATCTGTCCGTCGTAATTCTGTAACCGCAAATGCAAGCGATGGAGAAACGGAGCGATGGCTCCAGCTGGCATCCGATCGAGATGGAAGGAGAAGAGAGCGGGCCTTGAGGCAAGCGGCCCCTGAACCACAAGTCTTAGTAAGTGTGCTTTCAATACTCAACACATTCTCACCCTAATGTTTCAAATACCGCATTCACTGCTACTAAGCTTCAAACAATGACTGTACGTTCCCCTCTAGTGTCAGTTTTGGATGTGTCAGGGATGCTCATTACATCCTGTCTTATACAAAAAAATGAATTTCCACCTAAATGGTTTAGGCAACAAAACCATTTATTTACTGTTGGTTTCGGAAAAGAGAGTCTGAGTCTTGTGACTTACGACACTATAACGACTCACTTGACTAACAACTACTTAGTTACGCATGTTGACAACAGTGGTCTCCTTGACAAAAGTCCTGTGTTTGTTTGCCATTTATCACTCTCCGGCTTGTGTGGATGTTAGAGTCAAAAATCTAAATGACTAATTATAATATGTGTGCTCACAAAGTCTGGTGTCCTCACTTGAACTTCATGGCCTGCGTCCTCATGTGAATGTGTGTGTGTGAACTTACTCTGACATTACACAGCGTCTGGGAAAGAAAGCATTCTCAGCCTGTAAATGATAATAAGGAAGATAGACACAGAGTTGTTTTGAGAAAGAGACCTTTGTGCCAGAACATATGCTCAAGTGAAGTTCTCTTCCCAGACTACATGGTGTTGACGCCATTTTGTGTGTGTGTGTGTGTGTCACCTTTTGTGACGAAGACCTCATTGTAAACCAATCCTGTGCCAGCCATTGCATGTTGTTTACTCAGTATAAATATCAGAAGCTCAGAGTCAGAACTCCGAGCGGCCTTGATGCATATCCTGATTTGAATCAACTCTGTCTCCTGCAAGAATAAATGTCCTGTGATTAATGATTTTCCATCGGTCTCGAGTGAATTTTTCCAACTGTGGACTATCTCACACAAGTGGACTATGCATTTTCACTTTGTATGCTCTTAAAAGACATTTCAGGCTGAGAGGAGTCCTAACGTGGATTTTTTAAAGTAAACATAGTTTCAAAGATTTTCTTCAAAAAAGTGACTCAGGACAGTTGATTTCACAGTTTCATGTCATTTTCATGAATATCTGCTGCTGTCAGCAGTTTACTGCCTTAGATATGCATTTTCACTTTTAATGATCTTAAAAGACGTTTCAGGCTGAGAGGAGGCCAAAAGTGGATTTTGTGAAAGTAAACATAGTTTCAAAGATTTTCTTCAAAAAAGTGGCTCAGGACAGTTGATTTCACAGTTTCATGTTATCTCCAAGAATATCTGCTGCTTTCAGCACTTTACTGCCTTAGAGATGCATTTTCACTTTTTATGCTCTTAAAAGACGTTTCAGGCTGAGAAGGAGGCCAAAAGTGGATTTTGTGAAAGTAAACATAGTTTCAAAGATTTTCTTCAAAAAAGTGACTCAGGACAGTTGATTTCACAGTTTCATGGTGTTTTCATTAGAACCTGCTGCTTTTCAGCACTTTACTGCCTTAGATATGCATTTTCACTTTTTATGCTCTTAAAAGACGTTTCAGGCTGAGAGGAGGCCAAAAGTGGATTTTGTGAAAGTAAACATAGTTTCAAAGATTTTCTTCAAAAAAGTGACTCAGGACAGTTGATTTCACAGTTTCATGTCATTTCCATGAATATCTGCTGCTTTCAGCACTTTGCTGACTTAGAGATGCATTTTCACTTTTTATGCTCTTAAAAGACGTTTCAGGATGAGAGCAGGCCAAAAGTGGATTTTGTGAAAGTAAACATAGTTTCAAAGATTTTCTTCAAAAAAGTGGTTCAGGACAGTTGATTTCACAGTTTCATGTTATTTCCATGAATATCTGCTGCTTTCAGCACTTTACTGCCTTAGAGATGCATTTTCACTTTTTATGCTCTTAAAAGACGTTTCAGGATGAGAGGAGGCCAAAAGTGGATTTTGTGAAAGTAAACATAGTTTCAAAGATTTTCTTCAAAAAAGTGACTCAGGACAGTTGATTTCACAGTTTCATGGTGTTTTCATTAGAACCTGCTGCTTTCAGCACTTTACTGCCTTAGATATGCATTTTCACTTTTTATGCTCTTAAAAGACGTTTCAGGCTGAGAGGAGGCCAAAAGTGGATTTTGTGAAAGTAAACATAGTTTCAAAGATTTTCGTCAAAAAAGTGGTTCAGGACAGTTGATTTCACAGTTTCATGTTATTTCCATGAATATCTGCTGCTTTCAGCACTTTACTGCCTTAGAGATGCATTTTCACTTGTTATGCTCTTAAAAGACGTTTCAGGCTGAGAGGAGTCCTAACGTGGATTTTTTAAAGTAAACATAGTTTCAAAGATTTTCTTTAAAAAAGTGACTCAGGACAGTAGATTTCACAGTTTCATGATGTTTTCATTAGAACCTGCTGCTTTTCAGCACTTTACTGCCTTAGACATGCATTTTCACTTTTTATGCTCTTAAAAGACGTTTCAGGATGAGAGGAGGCCAAAAGTGGATTTTGTGAAAGTAAACATAGTTTCAAAGATTTTCTTCAAAAAAGTGACTCAGGACAGTTGATTTCACAGTTTCATGTCATTTTCATGAATATCTGCTGCTTTCAGCACTTTGCTGACTTAGAGATGCATTTTCACTTTTTATGCTCTTAAAAGACGTTTCAGGGTGAGAGCAGGCCAAAAGTGGATTTTGTGAAAGTAAACATAGTTTCAAAGATTTTCTTCAAAAAAGTGACTCAGGACAGTAGATTTCACAGTTTCATGGTGTTTTCATTAGAACCTGCTGCTTTCAGCACTTTACTGCCTTAGATATGCATTTTCACTTTTTATGCTCTTAAAAGACGTTTCAGGATGAGAGGAGGCCAAAAGTGGATTTTGTGAAAGTAAACATAGTTTCAAAGATTTTCTTCAAAAAAGTCACTCAGGACAGTTGATTTCACAGTTTCATGTCATTTTCATGAATATCTGCTGCTTTCAGCACTTTACTGCCTTAGAGATGTATTTTCACTTTTTATGCTCTTAAAAGACGTTTCAGGCTGAGAGGAGGCCAAAAGTGGATTTTGTGAAAGTAAAAATAGTTTCAAAGATTTTCTTCAAAAAAGTGACTCAGGACAGTTGATTTCACAGTTTCATGGTGTTTTCATTAGAACCTGCTGCTTTTCAGCACTTTACTGCCTTAGATATGTATTTTCACTTTTTATGCTCTTAAAAGACGTTTCAGGATGAGAGGAGGCCAAAAGTGGATTTTGTGAAAGTAAACATAGTTTCAAAGATTTTCTTCAAAAAAGTGACTTAGGACAGTTGATTTCACAGTTTCATGTCATTTCCATGAATATCTGCTGCTTTCAGCACTTTACTGCCTTAGAGATGCATTTTCACTTTTTATGCTCTTAAAAGACGTTTCAGGCTGAGAGGAGGCCAAAAGTGGATTTTGTGAAAGTAAACATAGTTTCAAAGATTTTCTTCAAAAAAGTGACTCAGGACAGTTGATTTCACAGTTTCATGGTGTTTTCATTAGAACCTGCTGCTTTTCAGCACTTTACTGCCTTAGATATGCATTTTCACTTTTTATGCTCTTAAAAGACGTTTCAGGCTGAGAGGAGGCCAAAAGTGGATTTTGTGAAAGTAAACATAGTTTCAAAGATTTTCTTTAAAAAAGTGACTCAGGACAGTAGATTTCACAGTTTCATGATGTTTTCATTAGAACCTGCTGCTTTCAGCACTTTACTGCCTTAGTAAAGTGCATTTTCACTTTTTATGCTCTTAAAAGACGTTTCAGGCTGAGAGGAGTCCTAACGTGGATTTTGTGAAAGTAAACATAGTTTCAAAGATTTTCTTCAAAAAAGTGACTCAGGACAGTTGATTTCACAGTTTCATGGTGTTTTCATTAGAACCTGCTGCTTTCAGCACTTTGCTGACTTAGAGATGCATTTTCACTTTTTATGCTCTTAAAAGACGTTTCAGGATGAGAGCAGGCCAAAAGTGGATTTTGTGAAAGTAAACATAGTTTCAAAGATTTTCTTCAAAAAAGTCACTCAGGACAGTTGATTTCACAGTTTCATGTCATTTTCATGAATATCTGCTGCTTTCAGCACTTTACTGCCTTAGAGATGTATTTTCACTTTTTATGCTCTTAAAAGACGTTTCAGGCTGAGAGGAGGCCAAAAGTGGATTTTGTGAAAGTAAACATAGTTTCAAAGATTTTCTTCAAAAAAGTGACTCAGGACAGTTGATTTCACAGTTTCATGGTGTTTTTATTAGAACCTGCTGCTTTTCAGCACTTTACTGCCTTAGATATGCATTTTCACTTTTTATGCTCTTAAAAGACGTTTCAGGCTGAGAGGAGGCCAAAAGTGGATTTTGTGAAAGTAAACATAGTTTCAAAGATTTTCTTCAAAAAAGTGACTCAGGACAGTAGATTTCACAGTTTCATGATGTTTTCATTAGAACCTGCTGCTTTCAGCACTTTACTGCCTTAGATATGCATTTTCACTTTTTATGCTCTTAAAAGACGTTTCAGGCTGAGAGGAGGTGAAAGTGGATTTTGTGAAAGTAAACATAGTTTCAAAGATTTTCTTCAAAAAAGTGACTCAGGACAGTAGATTTCACAGTTTCATGGTGTTTTCATTAGAACCTGCTGCTTTCAGCACTTTACTGCCTTAGATATGCATTTTCACTTTTTATGCTCTTAAAAGACGTTTCAGGATGAGAGGAGGCCAAAAGTGGATTTTGTGAAAGTAAACATAGTTTCAAAGATTTTCTTCAAAAAAGTCACTCAGGACAGTTGATTTCACAGTTTCATGTCATTTTCATGAATATCTGCTGCTTTCAGCACTTTACTGCCTTAGAGATGCATTTTCAGTTTTTATGCTCTTAAAAGACGTTTCAGGCTGAGAGGAGGCCAAAAGTGGATTTTGTGAAAGTAAACATAGTTTCAAAGATTTTCTTCAAAAAAGTGACTCAGGACAGTTGATTTCACAGTTTCATGGTGTTTTCATTATAACCTGCTGCTTTTCAGCACTTTACTGCCTTAGATATGCATTTTCACTTTTTATGCTCTTAAAAGACGTTTCAGGCTGAGAGGAGGCCAAAAGTGGATTTTGTGAAAGTAAAAATAGTTTCAAAGATTTTCTTCAAAAAAGTGATTTAGGACAGTTGATTTCACAGTTTCATGTTATTTCCATGAATATCTGCTGCTTTCAGCACTTTGCTGACTTAGAGATGCATTTTCAGTTTTTATGCTCTTAAAAGACGTTTCAGGATGAGAGCAGGCCAAAAGTGGATTTTGTGAAAGTAAATATAGTTTCAAAGATTTTCTTCAAAAAAGTCACTCAGGACAGTTGATTTCACAGTTTCATGTCATTTTCATGAATATCTGCTGCTTTCAGCACTTTACTGCCTTAGAGATGTATTTTCACTTTTTATGCTCTTAAAAGACGTTTCAGGCTGAGAGGAGGCCAAAAGTGGATTTTGTGAAAGTAAAAATAGTTTCAAAGATTTTCTTCAAAAAAGTGACTCAGGACAGTTGATTTCACAGTTTCATGGTGTTTTCATTAGAACCTGCTGCTTTTCAGCACTTTACTGCCTTAGATATGCATTTTCACTTTTTATGCTCTTAAAAGACGTTTCAGGCTGAGAGGAGGCCAAAAGTGGATTTTGTGAAAGTAAAAATAGTTTCAAAGATTTTCTTCAAAAAAGTGACTCAGGACAGTTGATTTCACAGTTTCATGTTATTTCCATGAATATCTGCTGCTTTCAGCACTTTGCTGACTTAGAGATGCATTTTCACTTTTTATGCTCTTAAAAGACGTTTCAGGATGAGAGCAGGCCAAAAGTGGATTTTGTGAAAGTAAACATAGTTTCAAAGATTTTCTTCAAAAAAGTCACTCAGGACAGTTGATTTCACAGTTTCATGTCATTTTCATGAATATCTGCTGCTTTCAGCACTTTACTGCCTTAGAGATGCATTTTCACTTTTTATGCTCTTAAAAGACGTTTCGGTAGCACTTTATAATAACTACACACTATGAAGCATTAGTTAAGCATGAGTAAACACTTAATTCATCATTTATAAAGCATTGTTCCTACATTAATAATTCATTAGTATGCAGTTCATAACAACAGTAATAAATGTTTTATTCTTGATTAATAAGCTTGTCTATTATATGTACTATTATTGTGTTTTCATACTTTATAAATGATGGATTCCCCATTTGTAAATGAAGTATTATATATTTTACAAACCAATTAAATATAGGGTTAACCCTAACCCTAACCCTAACCCTAACCCTAACCCTAACCCCTAACCCTAACCCTAACCCCTAACCCTAACCCCTAACCCTAACCCTAACCCTAACCCTAACCCTAACCCTAACCCCTAACCCTAACCCTAACCCTAACCCTAACCCAACCCTAACCCTAACCCTAACCCCTAACCAAACCCTAACCCTAACCCTAAACCCAACCCTAACCCTAACCCCTAACCCTAACCCTAACCCTAAGCCTAACCCTAACCCAACCCTAACCCTAACCCTAACCCTAACCCCTAACCTAACCCTAACCCTAACCCTTACCCTAACCCAACCCTAAAACTAACCCTAACCCTAACCCAACCCAACCCTAACCCTAACCCTAACCCTAACCCTAACCCAACCCTAACCCTAACCCTAACCCTAGATGATTAATAAGATCATTTATAAAGTGTTAGTAAATGATTAATAACTTATTTAGATGTACATTATTCATGCATTTATATAATTATTTATATAATGATTTAGATATGCACTAATGGTTAGGGACTATGTTAATATATGCTTTATAAATACGTATTAATACTGCAAGTCATGATTAATTAATGATTCATTAAGGTAGTTAGTAGTCATTAGTAAAGTATTTTGTGTGAGCTCATCTAAAGTGAGGACTATTTATGCCTTATAAAGCATTTATAAATGACATTGAAAGGCCAGCAGTGCCTCAAAACCCATAGTTTTTTAACAGAAAAGGCAAATAGACACAACACAAAGTGATCAAGAACATATCAATATTTATTGCAAGATGCAAACAATATACTGTTAAATACAAACCTCTCAGGCATTCATTCACGTAAGAAACAAACAGACATTCTCCTTCAGGCCACCTCATTCTGTCCCATTTCCGTTCTAATAAAGTTGTGAAATAAAGAAAGGGGGGTTAAATAAGCTCGGGGACAACATTCCAGCGAGGCAGTCTCGCGACTTTTACGCGCCGGGTCCTCGGCGTAGATCGCCATTTTTCGGAAAACTAAAGACTTCCTGGTAAATCTGTTAACGGCATTCGATTGGCCACACCAGACACGTGCGCACAGAGCAAACAAAACGAAAATTGACCAACCAGGAGCTCTACAACGGCGCAATACACACCAGCTATTGCGCAATTCTCCCGTAGGTCGCCTGCCTGGAGAGGCTTTGGAGACGGTTCCAGCTCTCCAAAATGATTTCTAACTGCTGTATGTGATAGATTGTGCATGTAGAAGGATAAAGGAAGTTAAATATATAGTTATTTAGGTTGTAAAAGTACAATGGAACAGCTGGAGAGGCTGTTTCTCAAATGACGACCTTTCGTGACCTCTCGTACGTTTATGTCTCTAATTCTGGCATACTTCACTCAATTCACTCAAATTCTTTTTCTATTCACTACTGCTGTCGTTTGCTATGATGGTGGGTGGTTCTAGGCTTTACTGAGCCTCATTTAATATCGTATTATGAATAATAGTGCTTTTTCACCATACGAATTTGACATTTTCAAAGTGGAGCTGTGTTCCATCTTCATCTGCTATTAACCAGTAATATATACATAATATTTACTCTATTCATATGAGCAAACCATTCTTAGTGTTAATAACCCCTTGGAATTATTAAAAAAGACCTTGTAGTTAGAGTGTGGGGCCCCTTCGTTCAGAACCGGAATTTGCGGAATTTGCGGGTGCAGGTTACCAGGTTACAAAGAGTTTTAACTGGCTAATTGATAAAATATTGTAATGTAGCCAAACAATCATCATATTGTAGGAGCGCAGGGATTAACCGAGTCGGCAAGTGTCTCTTTTTGGCTGCTCACCTCTGTTGTCGTTTATTTCAACTCTCACAAACATTTCAAGCCGAACACTGCCATCACCTCCTTTAAACCCAACATGACGTCACATTCCCATGGCTATGCCACTCCCCTAGTCCTGCTGAATTATGTCCTCAAGTGCATACGCCCCCCCAGAATTCACCAAGTTAGGACGCAACTGTCGACTGAAAAAAGCAAGTGGCTGGCTCAATCGACCAGGAGCAGGAGCCAGGGCGGCCATCGGAGGAAGCTTCCGGGCCTTGTAGCGGTGTGCTGGAAGGGTAGGAGGACGCCCCCGCCGTGGGGGTTCGGCCACCCTGGACCAACCGGTACAGGTCCAGATGTGCTGGTTTCAGGCGATCCACCGACACATGCTCCAGTTTCCCGCCAATGTTCACTTTGAAGGTTTTGTCCCCGGTCTCTAGTACACAAAACGGGCCCTCGTAGGGAGCTTTTATAGAGTCCATGGTGGCCGTCCTGGCGAATGAACACATATTCTTCTGCCTTAAGGCTGGATGGGATATGCGAATTTGGGAGGCCGTGTTGCGACGTAGGCACAGGTGTGAACACTCTGGCTTTTTCCAGGAGAGTGGCCCGCTGCTGTGTCGCAGACCAAGGGTCTGTGACCTTAGTGATGTTTATAAACACAGACTCAGACACACAGGCACATACACTCCTCTCCCTCTCTCTCTCTCTGTGTGTCTCTCTCTGTGTGTGTCTCTCTCTCATACAGTCATTCAGGTCTTAGAGGACTTTTTCCCCTCCACCCCTCCCTCCCCACCACACACACACACACACACACACACACACACACACACACCATTTTAAAATAAAAGCCCCACAGAATGAATTCTAACTGAAATGCTAACTTCTACTACTACTGCTACTACAAATACCACTACTGCTACAACTAGTACTTATTCTAATGCTACTAATACTTCTACTCCTAATAATACTTATAATACAACTACATATGACTTTCCATATCTTTAATCTTTAAACTTTTAATTATTAAGCTTTTAGCAATTTTTATTTAATGGGATGTCTATGGAGAAAATCTTCAAATCCTGTTAAACTTGAACTTTCAAAGCCTTCTTCTTCCTCATACTTTCAGCTACAGACACCAGTTTAAATGCTTTCGGGCTTCAACATTCTCTCTCTGTCTGTCTCTCTCTCTCTTTCTGTCTTTCTCTCTCTCTCTCTGTCTTTCTCTCTGACTCTCTCTTTCTGTCTGTCTGTCTGTCTGTCTCTCTCTGTCTGTCTCTCTCTCTGTGTGTCTCTCTCTCTGTGTGTCTCTCTCTCTGTGTGTTTCGCTCTCTGTGTGTTTCTCTCTCTCATACAGTCATTCAAGTCTTAGAGGACTTTTTCCCCTCCCCCCACCACACACACACACACACACCATTTTAAAATAAAATCGCCATTGAAGCCACATTTCTTACACTACAGACACCATTTTCACAGGATCTGTTTTTCAAATCATCCTTCCTCTCAATTTCCAATATTGGAGCAATAGGAGCTACGGTTATGGGAATTTTGAGGATTTGTTTGAGAGTTGTTTCACAGTTTTATCTCCATTAAAAGACTGCAGGCACACAGGTGTTTGTAATTAGTGATGTTTATAAACACATACTCAGACACACAGGCTCCCTCTCTCTCTCTCTCTGTATGTGTCTCTCTCTCATACAGTCATTCAGGTCTTAGAGGACTTTTTCCCCTCCACCCCTCCCCCCACCAGACACACACACACACACACCATTTTAAAATAAAAGCCCCACAGGATGAATTCTAACTGAAATGCTTGTGATGAAACCTGTCATTTAATAACCTTTTTATGTTCATCTAACATTATGATCCTGTCTCCTCTCCCCTTCTGCCCACCCCCCACACCCCATTTCAAAATAAAAGCCCCACAGAATGAATTCTAACTGAAATGCTTGTGATGAAACCTGTCATTTATCTAACATTATGATTCTGTCTCCTCTCTCCCCCCCCCCCCCCAAACACACACCATTTCAAAATAAAAGCCCCAAAGAGTGAATTCTAACTGAAATGCTTGTGATGAAGCCTGCCATTTATTAACCTCTGTTTATGTGTGTCAAACATTATGATTATGTCTCCTCTCCCCCCCACCCAGTCCCACCCTTTCAAAATAAAAGCCCCACACAGTGAAATCTATGGATGCCAAATCTGTGCCCAATCTGCCATTATAGACTCGGGCCTATTCTGGCTGTGACATGGCAGCCTGTTAATCGTCAGACAGCACTGAAACGGGCTGTGGCCCGTTGATGGCTGCCAAATCTGGGCCCAATCTGGCATTATAGACTCGGGCCTATACTGGCTGAGACATGGCGCCGGGTTAATCGACAGCCAGCACTGAAACAGGTCTGGCATTATAGAAATGGGCCTTAACTGGCTAATTGATAAAATATTGTAATGTAGCCAAACAATCATCATATTGTAGGGGCGCAGGGATTAACCGAGTCGACAAGTGTCTCTTTTTGGCTGCTCACCTCTGTTGTCGTTTATTTTAACTCTCACAAACATTTCAAGCCGGACACTGCCATCACCTCCTTTAAACCCAACATGACATCACGTTCCCATGGCTATGCCACTTTAGTCCTGCTGAATTATGTCCTCAAGTGCATACGCCCCCCCAGAATTCACCAAGTTAGGACGCAACTGTCGACTGAAAAAAGCAAGTGTCTGGCTCAATCGACCAGGAGCAGGAGCCAGGGCGGCCATCGGAGGAAGCTTCCGGGCCTTGTAGCGGTGTGCTGGAAGGGTAGGAGGACACCCCCGCCGTGGGGGTTCGGCCACCCTGGACCAACCGGTACAGGTCCAGATGTGCTGGTTTCAGGCGATCCACCGATAGTTTCCCGCCAATGTTCACTTTGAAGGTTTTGTCCCCGGTCTCTAGTACACGAAACGGGCCCTCGTAGGGAGCTTTTATAGGGTCCATGGTGGCCGTCCTGGCGAATGAACACATATTCTTCTGCCTTAAGGCTGGACGGGATATGCGAATTTGGGAGGCCGTGTTGCGACGTAGGCACAGGTGTGAACACTGGCTTTTTCCAGGAGAGTGGCCCGCTGCTGTGTCGCAGACCAAGGGTCTGTGACCTTAGTGATGTTTATAAACACAGACTCAGACACACAGGCACATACACTCCTCTCCCTATCTCTCTCTCTGTGTGTCTCTCTCTGTGTGTGTCTCTCTCTCATACAGTCATTCAGGTCTTAGAGGAGTTTTTCCCCTCCACCCCTCCCCCCACCACACACACACACACACACCATTTTAAAATAAAAGCCCCACAGAATGAATTCTAACTGAAATGCTAACTTCTACTACTACTGCTACTACAAATACCACTACTGCTACAACTAGTACTTATTCTAATGCTACTAATACTTCTACTCCTAATAATACTTATAATACAACTACATATGACTTTCCATATCTTTAATCTTTAAACTTTTAATTATTAAGCTTTTAGCAATTTTTATTTAATGGGATGTCTATGGAGAAAATCTTCAAATCCTGTTAAACTTGAACTTTCAAAGCCTTCTTCTTCCTCATACTTTCAGCTACAGACACCAGTTTAAATGCTTTCGGGCTTCAACATTCTCTCTCTGTCTGTCTCTCTCTCTCTTTCTGTCTTTCTCTCTCTCTCTCTGTCTTTCTCTCTGACTCTCTCTTTCTGTCTGTCTGTCTGTCTGTCTCTCTCTGTCTGTCTCTCTCTCTGTGTGTCTCTCTCTCTGTGTGTCTCTCTCTCTGTGTGTTTCGCTCTCTGTGTGTTTCTCTCTCTCATACAGTCATTCAAGTCTTAGAGGACTTTTTCCCCTCCCCCCACCACACACACACACACACACCATTTTAAAATAAAATCGCCATTGAAGCCACATTTCTTACACTACAGACACCATTTTCACAGGATCTGTTTTTCAAATCATCCTTCCTCTCAATTTCCAATATTGGAGCAATAGGAGCTACGGTTATGGGAATTTTGAGGATTTGTTTGAGAGTTGTTTCACAGTTTTATCTCCATTAAAAGACTGCAGGCACACAGGTGTTTGTAATTAGTGATGTTTATAAACACATACTCAGACACACAGGCTCCCTCTCTCTCTCTCTCTGTATGTGTCTCTCTCTCATACAGTCATTCAGGTCTTAGAGGACTTTTTCCCCTCCACCCCTCC
Source organism: Leptoclinus maculatus (assembly GCA_032191485.1). NCBI lineage: Eukaryota > Metazoa > Chordata > Actinopteri > Perciformes > Stichaeidae > Leptoclinus > Leptoclinus maculatus. Next base: position 10,737,058 of record JAVDOI010000005.1, read on the forward strand.
CCCCACCAGACACACACACACACACCATTTTAAAATAAAAGCCCCACAGGATGAATTCTAACTGAAATGCTTGTGATGAAACCTGTCATTTAATAACCTTTTTATGTTCATCTAACATTATGATCCTGTCTCCTCTCCCCTTCTGCCCACCCCCCACACCCCATTTCAAAATAAAAGCCCCACAGAATGAATTCTAACTGAAATGCTTGTGATGAAACCTGTCATTTATCTAACATTATGATTCTGTCTCCTCTCTCCCCCCCCCCCCCAAACACACACCATTTCAAAATAAAAGCCCCAAAGAGTGAATTCTAACTGAAATGCTTGTGATGAAGCCTGCCATTTATTAACCTCTGTTTATGTGTGTCAAACATTATGATTATGTCTCCTCTCCCCCCCACCCAGTCCCACCCTTTCAAAATAAAAGCCCCACACAGTGAAATCTATGGATGCCAAATCTGTGCCCAATCTGCCATTATAGACTCGGGCCTATTCTGGCTGTGACATGGCAGCCTGTTAATCGTCAGACAGCACTGAAACGGGCTGTGGCCCGTTGATGGCTGCCAAATCTGGGCCCAATCTGGCATTATAGACTCGGGCCTATACTGGCTGAGACATGGCGCCGGGTTAATCGACAGCCAGCACTGAAACAGGTCTGGCATTATAGAAATGGGCCTTAACTGGCTAATTGATAAAATATTGTAATGTAGCCAAACAATCATCATATTGTAGGAGCGCAGGGATTAACCGAGTCGACAAGTGTCTCTTTTTGGCTGCTCACCTCTGTTGTCGTTTATTTTAACTCTCACAAACATTTCAAGCCGGACACTGCCATCACCTCCTTTAAACCCAACATGACATCACGTTCCCATGGCTATGCCACTTTAGTCCTGCTGAATTATGTCCTCAAGTGCATACGCCCCCCCAGAATTCACCAAGTTAGGACGCAACTGTCGACTGAAAAAAGCAAGTGTCTGGCTCAATCGACCAGGAGCAGGAGCCAGGGCGGCCATCGGAGGAAGCTTCCGGGCCTTGTAGCGGTGTGCTGGAAGGGTAGGAGGACACCCCCGCCGTGGGGGTTCGGCCACCCTGGACCAACCGGTACAGGTCCAGATGTGCTGGTTTCAGGCGATCCACCGATAGTTTCCCGCCAATGTTCACTTTGAAGGTTTTGTCCCCGGTCTCTAGTACACGAAACGGGCCCTCGTAGGGAGCTTTTATAGGGTCCATGGTGGCCGTCCTGGCGAATGAACACATATTCTTCTGCCTTAAGGCTGGACGGGATATGCGAATTTGGGAGGCCGTGTTGCGACGTAGGCACAGGTGTGAACACTGGCTTTTTCCAGGAGAGTGGCCCGCTGCTGTGTCGCAGACCAAGGGTCTGTGACCTTAGTGATGTTTATAAACACAGACTCAGACACACAGGCACATACACTCCTCTCCCTATCTCTCTCTCTGTGTGTCTCTCTCTGTGTGTGTCTCTCTCTCATACAGTCATTCAGGTCTTAGAGGAGTTTTTCCCCTCCACCCCTCCCCCCACCACACACACACACACACACCATTTTAAAATAAAAGCCCCACAGAATGAATTCTAACTGAAATGCTAACTTCTACTACTACTGCTACTACAAATACCACTACTGCTACAACTAGTACTTATTCTAATGCTACTAATACTTCTACTCCTAATAATACTTATAATACAACTACATATGACTTTCCATATCTTTAATCTTTAAACTTTTAATTATTAAGCTTTTAGCAATTTTTATTTAATGGGATGTCTATGGAGAAAATCTTCAAATCCTGTTAAACTTGAACTTTCAAAGCCTTCTTCTTCCTCATACTTTCAGCTACAGACACCAGTTTAAATGCTTTCGGGCTTCAACATTCTCTCTCTGTCTGTCTCTCTCTCTCTTTCTGTCTTTCTCTCTCTCTCTCTGTCTTTCTCTCTGACTCTCTCTTTCTGTCTGTCTGTCTGTCTGTCTCTCTCTGTCTGTCTCTCTCTCTGTGTGTCTCTCTCTCTGTGTGTCTCTCTCTCTGTGTGTTTCGCTCTCTGTGTGTTTCTCTCTCTCATACAGTCATTCAAGTCTTAGAGGACTTTTTCCCCTCCCCCCACCACACACACACACACACACCATTTTAAAATAAAATCGCCATTGAAGCCACATTTCTTACACTACAGACACCATTTTCACAGGATCTGTTTTTCAAATCATCCTTCCTCTCAATTTCCAATATTGGAGCAATAGGAGCTACGGTTATGGGAATTTTGAGGATTTGTTTGAGAGTTGTTTCACAGTTTTATCTCCATTAAAAGACTGCAGGCACACAGGTGTTTGTAATTAGTGATGTTTATAAACACATACTCAGACACACAGGCTCCCTCTCTCTCTCTCTCTGTATGTGTCTCTCTCTCATACAGTCATTCAGGTCTTAGAGGACTTTTCCCCTCCACCCCTCCCCCCACCAGACACACACACACACACACCATTTTAAAATAAAAGCCCCACAGGATGAATTCTAACTGAAATGCTTGTGATGAAACCTGTCATTTAATAACCTTTTTATGTTCATCTAACATTATGATCCTGTCTCCTCTCCCCTTCTGCCCACCCCCCCACACCCCATTTCAAAATAAAAGCCCCACAGAATGAATTCTAACTGAAATGCTTGTGATGAAACCTGTCATTTATCTAACATTATGATTCTGTCTCCTCTCTCCCCCCCCCCCCCCCAAACACACACCATTTCAAAATAAAAGCCCCAAAGAGTGAATTCTAACTGAAATGCTTGTGATGAAGCCTGCCATTTAATAACCTCTGTTTATGTGTGTCAAACATTATGATTATGTCTCCTCTCCCCCCCACCCAGTCCCACCCTTTCAAAATAAAAGCCCCACACAGTGAAATCTAACATGACCTGGAGATATTCAGCCAAAGGCATTGTTAGACCTCCTGTCTGTCTGTCTGTCTGTCTCTCTCCCTGTCTGTCTCTCTCCCTGTCTGTCTCTCTCTCTCTCTGTCTGTCTGTCTCTCTCTGCCTGTCTGTCTGTCTGTCTGTCTGTCTCTCTCTCTGTCTGTCTGTCTCTCTCTGCCTGTCTGTCTGTCTGTCTGTCTGTCTCTCTCTCTGTCTCTCTGTCTCTCTGTCTGTCTCTCTGTCTGTCTGTCTCTCTCTGCCTGTCTGTCTCTCTCTCTGCCTGTCTGTCTGTCTGTTTGTCTGTCTGTCTGTCTGTCTGTCTGTCTCTCTCTCTCTCTCTGCCTGTCTCTCTCTCTCTCTGTCTGTCTGTCTCTCTCCCTGTCTGTCTCTCTCTCTGCCTGTCTGTCTCTCTCTCTCTCTCTGTCTGTCTCTTCCACTCACTCACTGAGTCCATCTAACTGTCTGTCTGACTAGTTTTTAATGAACATGGCCAGTGACCGTTGTATCTCTTCCTTTCAAAGAATCTGTCCGTCGTAATTCTGTAACCGCAAATGCAAGCGATGGAGAAACGGAGCGATGGCTCCAGCTGGCATCCGATCGAGATGGAAGGAGAAGAGAGCGGGCCTTGAGGCCCCTGAACCACAAGTCTTAGTAAGTGTGCTTTCAATACTCAACACATTCTCACCCTAATGTTTCAAATACCGCATTCACTGCTACTAAGCTTCAAACAATGACTGTACGTTCCCCTCTAGTGTCAGTTTTGGATGTGTCAGGGATGCTCATTACATCCTGTCTTATACAAAAAAATGAATTTCCACCTAAATGGTTTAGGCAACAAAACCATTTATTTACTGTTGGTTTCGGAAAAGAGAGTCTGAGTCTTGTGACTTACGACACTAACGACTCACTTGACTAACAACTACTTAGTTACGCATGTTGACAACAGTGGTCTCCTTGACAAAAGTCCTGTGTTTGTTTGCCATTTATCACTCTCCGGCTTGTGTGGATGTTAGAGTCAAAAATCTAAATGACTAATTATAATATGTGTGCTCACAAAGTCTGGTGTCCTCACTTGAACTTCATGGCCTGCGTCCTCATGTGAATGTGTGTGTGTGAACTTACTCTGACATTACACAGCGTCTGGGAAAGAAAGCATTCTCAGCCTGTAAATGATAATAAGGAAGATAGACACAGAGTTGTTTTGAGAAAGAGACCTTTGTGCCAGAACATATGCTCAAGTGAAGTTCTCTTCCCAGACTACATGGTGTTGACGCCATTTTGTGTGTGTGTGTGTGTGTCACCTTTTGTGACGAAGACCTCATTGTAAACCAATCCTGTGCCAGCCATTGCATGTTGTTTACTCAGTATAAATATCAGAAGCTCAGAGTCAGAACTCCGAGCGGCCTTGATGCATATCCTGATTTGAATCAACTCTGTCTCCTGCAAGAATAAATGTCCTGTGATTAATGATTTTCCATCGGTCTCGAGTGAATTTTTCCAACTGTGGACTATCTCACACAAGTGGACTATGCATTTTCACTTTGTATGCTCTTAAAAGACATTTCAGGCTGAGAGGAGTCCTAACGTGGATTTTTTAAAGTAAACATAGTTTCAAAGATTTTCTTCAAAAAAGTGACTCAGGACAGTTGATTTCACAGTTTCATGTCATTTTCATGAATATCTGCTGCTGTCAGCAGTTTACTGCCTTAGATATGCATTTTCACTTTTAATGATCTTAAAAGACGTTTCAGGCTGAGAGGAGGCCAAAAGTGGATTTTGTGAAAGTAAACATAGTTTCAAAGATTTTCTTCAAAAAAGTGGCTCAGGACAGTTGATTTCACAGTTTCATGTTATCTCCAAGAATATCTGCTGCTTTCAGCACTTTACTGCCTTAGAGATGCATTTTCACTTTTTATGCTCTTAAAAGACGTTTCAGGCTGAGAAGGAGGCCAAAAGTGGATTTTGTGAAAGTAAACATAGTTTCAAAGATTTTCTTCAAAAAAGTGACTCAGGACAGTTGATTTCACAGTTTCATGTCATTTCCATGAATATCTGCTGCTTTCAGCACTTTGCTGACTTAGAGATGCATTTTCACTTTTTATGCTCTTAAAAGACGTTTCAGGCTGAGAGGAGGCCAAAAGTGGATTTTGTGAAAGTAAACATAGTTTCAAAGATTTTCTTCAAAAAAGTGACTCAGGACAGTTGATTTCACAGTTTCATGGTGTTTTCATTAGAACCTGCTGCTTTTCAGCACTTTACTGCCTTAGATATGCATTTTCACTTTTTATGCTCTTAAAAGACGTTTCAGGCTGAGAGGAGGCCAAAAGTGGATTTTGTGAAAGTAAACATAGTTTCAAAGATTTTCTTCAAAAAAGTGACTCAGGACAGTTGATTTCACAGTTTCATGTCATTTCCATGAATATCTGCTGCTTTCAGCACTTTGCTGACTTAGAGATGCATTTTCACTTTTTATGCTCTTAAAAGACGTTTCAGGATGAGAGCAGGCCAAAAGTGGATTTTGTGAAAGTAAACATAGTTTCAAAATTTTCTTCAAAAAAGTGTCTCAGGACAGTTGATTTCACAGTTTCATGTCATTTTCATGAATATCTGCTGCTTTCAGCACTTTACTGCCTTAGAGATGCATTTTCACTTGTTATGCTCTTAAAAGACGTTTCAGGCTGAGAGGAGTCCTAACGTGGATTTTTTAAAGTAAACATAGTTTCAAAGATTTTCTTTAAAAAAGTGACTCAGGACAGTAGATTTCACAGTTTCATGATGTTTTCATTAGAACCTGCTGCTTTCAGCACTTTACTGCCTTAGATATGCATTTTCACTTTTTATGCTCTTAAAAGACGTTTCAGGATGAGAGGAGGCCAAAAGTGGATTTTGTGAAAGTAAACATAGTTTCAAAGATTTTCTTCAAAAAAGTGACTCAGGACAGTTGATTTCACAGTTTCATGGTGTTTTCATTAGAACCTGCTGCTTTCAGCACTTTACTGCCTTAGTAAAGTGCATTTTCACTTTTTATGCTCTTAAAAGACGTTTCAGGCTGAGAGGAGTCCTAACGTGGATTTTGTGAAAGTAAACATAGTTTCAAAGATTTTCTTCAAAAAAGTGTCTCAGGACAGTTGATTTCACAGTTTCATGTCATTTTCATGAATATATCTGCTGCTTTCAGCACTTTACTGCCTTAGAGATGCATTTTCACTTTTTATGCTCTTAAAAGACGTTTCAGGCTGAGAGGAGGCCAAAAGTGGATTTTGTGAAAGTAAACATAGTTTCAAAGATTTTCTTCAAAAAAGTGACTCAGGACAGTTGATTTCACAGTTTCATGTCATTTCCATGAATATCTGCTGCTTTCAGCACTTTGCTGACTTAGAGATGCATTTTCACTTTTTATGCTCTTAAAAGACGTTTCAGGGTGAGAGCAGGCCAAAAGTGGATTTTGTGAAAGTAAACATAGTTTCAAAGATTTTCTTCAAAAAAGTCACTCAGGACAGTTGATTTCAAAGTTTCATGTCATTTTCATGAATATCTGCTGCTTTCAGCACTTTACTGCCTTAGAGATGTATTTTCACTTTTTATGCTCTTAAAAGACGTTTCAGGCTGAGAGGAGGCCAAAAGTGGATTTTGTGAAAGTAAACATAGTTTCAAAGATTTTCTTCAAAAAAGTGACTCAGGACAGTTGATTTCACAGTTTCATGGTGTTTTCATTAGAACCTGCTGCTTTTCAGCACTTTACTGCCTTAGATATGCATTTTCACTTTTTATGCTCTTAAAAGACGTTTCAGGCTGAGAGGAGGCCAAAAGTGGATTTTGTGAAAGTAAACATAGTTTCAAAAATGTTCTTCAAAAAAGTGACTCAGGACAGTTGATTTCACAGTTTCATGTCATTTCCATGAATATCTGCTGCTTTCAGCACTTTGCTGACTTAGAGATGCATTTTCACTTTTTATGCTCTTAAAAGACGTTTCAGGGTGAGAGCAGGCCAAAAGTGGATTTTGTGAAAGTAAACATAGTTTCAAAGATTTTCTTCAAAAAAGTCACTCAGGACAGTTGATTTCAAAGTTTCATGTCATTTTCATGAATATCTGCTGCTTTCAGCACTTTACTGCCTTAGAGATGTATTTTCACTTTTTATGCTCTTAAAAGACGTTTCAGGCTGAGAGGAGGCCAAAAGTGGATTTTGTGAAAATAAACATAGTTTCAAAGATTTTCTTCAAAAAAGTGACTCAGGACAGTTGATTTCACAGTTTCATGGTGTTTTCATTAGAACCTGCTGCTTTTCAGCACTTTACTGCCTTAGATATGCATTTTCACTTTTTATGCTCTTAAAAGACGTTTCAGGCTGAGAGGAGGCCAAAAGTGGATTTTGTGAAAGTAAACATAGTTTCAAAAATTTTCTTCAAAAAAGTGACTCAGGACAGTTGATTTCACAGTTTCATGTCATTTCCATGAATATCTGCTGCTTTCAGCACTTTACTGCCTTAGAGATGCATTTTCACTTGTTATGCTCTTAAAAGACGTTTCAGGATGAGAGCAGGCCAAAAGTGGATTTTGTGAAAGTAAACATAGTTTCAAAATTTTCTTCAAAAAAGTGTCTCAGGACAGTTGATTTCACAGTTTCATGTCATTTTCATGAATATCTGCTGCTTTCAGCACTTTACTGCCTTAGAGATGTATTTTCACTTTTTATGCTCTTAAAAGACGTTTCAGGCTGAGAGGAGGCCAAAAGTGGATTTTGTGAAAATAAACATAGTTTCAAAGATTTTCTTCAAAAAAGTGACTCAGGACAGTTGATTTCACAGTTTCATGGTGTTTTCATTAGAACCTGCTGCTTTTCAGCACTTTACTGCCTTAGATATGCATTTTCACTTTTTATGCTCTTAAAAGATGTTTCAGGCTGAGAGGAGGCCAAAAGTGGATTTTGTGAAAGTAAACATAGTTTCAAAAATGTTCTTCAAAAAAGTGACTCAGGACAGTTGATTTCACAGTTTCATGTCATTTCCATGAATATCTGCTGCTTTCAGCACTTTGCTGACTTAGAGATGCATTTTCACTTTTTATGCTCTTAAAAGACGTTTCAGGATGAGAGGAGGCCAAAAGTGGATTTTGTGAAAGTAAACATAGTTTCAAACATTTTCTTCAAAAAAGTGTCTCAGGACAGTTGATTTCACAGTTTCATGTCATTTTCATGAATATCTGCTGCTTTCAGCACTTTACTGCCTTAGAGATGCATTTTCACTTTTTATGCTCTTAAAAGACGTTTCAGGATGAGAGGAGGCCAAAAGTGGATTTTGTGAAAGTAAACATAGTTTCAAACATTTTCTTCAAAAAAGTGTCTCAGGACAGTTGATTTCACAGTTTCATGTCATTTTCATGAATATCTGCTGCTTTCAGCACTTTACTGCCTTAGAGATGCATTTTCACTTGTTATGCTCTTAAAAGACGTTTCAGGCTGAGAGGAGTCCTAACGTGGATTTTTTAAAGTAAACATAGTTTCAAAGATTTTCTTTAAAAAAGTGACTCAGGACAGTAGATTTCACAGTTTCATGATGTTTTCATTAGAACCTGCTGCTTTCAGCACTTTACTGCCTTAGATATGCATTTTCACTTTTTATGCTCTTAAAAGACGTTTCAGGATGAGAGGAGGCCAAAAGTGGATTTTGTGAAAGTAAACATAGTTTCAAAGATTTTCGTCAAAAAAGTGGTTCAGGACAGTTAATTTCACAGTTTCATGTTATTTCCATGAATATCTGCTGCTTTCAGCACTTTACTGCCTTAGAGATGCATTTTCACTTGTTATGCTCTTAAAAGACGTTTCAGGCTGAGAGGAGTCCTAACGTGGATTTTTTAAAGTAAACATAGTTTCAAAGATTTTCTTTAAAAAAGTGACTCAGGACAGTAGATTTCACAGTTTCATGATGTTTTCATTAGAACCTGCTGCTTTCAGCACTTTACTGTTTTAGATATGCATTTTCACTTTTTATGCTCTTAAAAGACGTTTCAGGATGAGAGGAGGCCAAAAGTGGATTTTGTGAAAGTAAACATAGTTTCAAAGATTTTCTTCAAAAAAGTGACTCAGGACAGTTGATTTCACAGTTTCATCTTATTTCCATGAATATCTGCTGCTTTCAGCACTTTACTGCCTTAGAGATGCATTTTCACTTTTTATGCTCTTAAAAGACGTTTCAGGGTGAGAGCAGGCCAAAAGTGGATTTTGTGAAAGTAAACATAGTTTCAAAGATTTTCTTCAAAAAAGTCACTCAGGACAGTTGATTTCAAAGTTTCATGTCATTTTCATGAATATCTGCTGCTTTCAGCACTTTACTGCCTTAGAGATGTATTTTCACTTTTTATGCTCTTAAAAGACGTTTCAGGCTGAGAGGAGGCCAAAAGTGGATTTTGTGAAAATAAACATAGTTTCAAAGATTTTCTTCAAAAAAGTGACTCA
>JAVDOI010000005.1:10791430-10801430 GCA_032191485.1 Leptoclinus maculatus
TCTCCCCTTCTGCCCACCCCCCACACCCCATTTCAAAATAAAAGCCCCACAGAATGAATTCTAACTGAAATGCTTGTGATGAAACCTGTCATTTATCTAACATTATGATTCTGTCTCCTCTCTCTTCCCCCCCCCCAAACACACACCATTTCAAAATAAAAGCCCCAAAGAGTGAATTCTAACTGAAATGCTTGTGATAAAGCCTGCCATTTATTAACCTCTGTTTATGTGTGTCAAACATTATGATTATTTCTCCTCTCCCCCCCACCCAGTCCCACCCTTTCAAAATAAAAGCCCCACACAGTGAAATCTATGGATGCCAAATCTCTGCCCAATCTGCCATTATAGACTCGGGCCTATTCTGGCTGTGACATGGCAGCCTGTTAATCGTCAGACAGCACTGAAACGGGCTGTGGCCCGTTGATGGCTGCCAAATCTGGGCCCAATCTGGCATTATAGACTTGGGCCTATACTGGCTGAGACATGGCGCCGGGTTAATCGACAGCCAGCACTGAAACAGGTCTGGCATTATAGAAATGGGCGTTAACTGGCTAATTGATAAAATATTGTAATGTAGCCAAACAATCATCATATTGTAGGAGCGCAGGGATTAACCGAGTCGACAAGTGTCTCTTTTTGGCTGCTCACCTCTGTTGTCGTTTATTTCAACTCTCACAAACATTTCAAGCCGAACACTGCCATCACCTCCTTTAAACCCAACATGACATCACGTTCCCATGGCTATGCCACTCCCCTAGTCCTGCTGAATTATGTCCTCAAGTGCATACGCCCCCCCAGAATTCACCAAGTTAGGACGCAACTGTCGACTGAAAAAAGCAAGTGTCTGGCTCAATCGACCAGGAGCAGGAGCCAGGGCGGCCATCGGAGGAAGCTTCCGGGCCTTGTAGCGGTGTGCTGGAAGGGTAGGAGGACACCCCCGCCGTGGGGGTTCGGCCACCCTGGACCAACCGGTACAGGTCCAGATGTGCTGGTTTCAGGCGATCCACCGATAGTTTCCCGCCAATGTTCACTTTGAAGGTTTTGTCCCCGGTCTCTAGTACACGAAACGGGCCCTCGTAGGGAGCTTTTATAGGGTCCATGGTGGCCGTCCTGGCGAATGAACACATATTCTTCTGCCTTAAGGCTGGACGGGATATGCGAATTTGGGAGGCCGTGTTGCGACGTAGGCACAGGTGTGAACACTGGCTTTTTCCAGGAGAGTGGCCCGCTGCTGTGTCGCAGACCAAGGGTCTGTGACCTTAGTGATGTTTATAAACACAGACTCAGACACACAGGCACATACACTCCTCTCCCTATCTCTCTCTCTGTGTGTCTCTCTCTGTGTGTGTCTCTCTCTCATACAGTCATTCAGGTCTTAGAGGAGTTTTTCCCCTCCACCCCTCCCCCCACCACACACACACACACACACCATTTTAAAATAAAAGCCCCACAGAATGAATTCTAACTGTAATGCTAACTTCTACTACTACTGCTACTACAAATACCACTACTGCTACAACTAGTACTTATTCTAATGCTACTAATACTTCTACTCCTAATAATACTTATAATACAACTACATATGACTTTCCATATCTTTAATCTTTAAACTTTTAATTATTAAGCTTTTCGCAATTTTTATTTAATGGGATGTCTATGGAGAAAATCTTCAAATCCTGTTAAACTTGAACTTTCAAAGCCTTCTTCTTCCTCATACTTTCAGCTACAGACACCAGTTTAAATGCTTTCGGGCTTCAACATTCTCTCTCTGTCTGTCTCTCTCTCTCTTTCTGTCTTTCTCTCTCTCTCTGTCTGTCTCTCTGACTCTCTCTTTCTGTCTTTCTGTCTGTCTGTCTCTCTCTGTGTGTCTCTCTCTCTGCGTGTTTCTCTCTCTCATACAGTCATTCAAGTCTTAGAGGACTGTTTCCCCTCCCCCCCCACCACACACACACACACCCCATTTTAAAATAAAATCGCCATTGAAGCCACATTTCTTACACTACAGACACCATTTTTACAGGATCTGTTTTTCAAATTATCCTTCCTCTCAATTTCCAATATTGGAGCAATAGGAGCTACGGTTATGGGAATTTTGAGGATTTGTTTGAGAGTTGTTTCACAGTTTTATCTCCATTAAAAGACTGCAGGCACACAGGTGTTTGTAATTAGTGATGTTTATAAACACAGACTCAGACACACAGGCGCATACACTCCTGTCCCTCTCTCTCTCTCTCTGTGTGTCTCTCTCTGTGTGTGTCTCTCTCTCATACAGTCATTCAGGTCTTAGAGGACTTTTTCCCCTCCACCCCTCCCCCCACCACACGCACACACACACACACCATTTTAAAATAAAAGCCCCACAGAATGAATTATAACTGAAATGCTAACTTCTACTACTACTGCTACTACAAATACCACTACTGCTACAACTAGTACTTATTCTAGCTACTACTACTTCTATTCCTAATAATACTGATAATACAACTACAGCTTCTACTACTACTACTACTACAAATATCACTACTGCTGACAGTTTTTTTAAGCTACAGAAACTGTTCAAATATCAAAATGTTCAGCTTTCAGGAGAGGGGATATGACTTTCCATATCTTTAATCTTTAAACTTTGAATTATTTCAGCAATTTTTATTTAATGGGATGTCTATGGAGAAAATCTTCAAATCCTGTTAAACTTGAACTTTCAAAGCCCTCTTCTTCCTCATACTTTCAGCTACAGACACCAGTTTAAATGCTCCCCCCCCCCCCCACACACACCATTTCAAAATAAAAGCCCCAAAGAGTGAATTCTAACTGAAATGCTTGTGATGAAGCCTGCCATTTAATAACCTCTGTTTATGTGTGTCAAACATTATGATTATGTCTCCTCTCCCCCCTACCCAGTCCCACCCTTTCAAAAAAAAGCCCCAATCAGTGAAATCTAACATGACCTGGAGATATTCAGCGAAAGGCATTGTTAGACCTCCTGTCTGTCTGTCTGTCTGTCTCTCTCCCTGTCTGTCTCTCTCTCTGCCTGTCTGTCTGTCTCTCTCTCTCTGTCTGTCTGTCTGTCTGTCTGTCTCTCTCTGCCTGTCTGTCTCTCTCTCTGCCTGTCTGTCTGTCTCTCTCTCTCTCTGTCTCTCTGTCTCTCTGTCTCTCTGTCTCTCTGTCTGTCTCTCTCTCTCTGCCTGTCTGTCTCTCTCTCTGCCTGTCTGTCTGTCTGTCTGTTTGTCTGTCTGTCTGTCTGTCTGTTTCTCTCTCTCTCTCTCTCTCTGCCTGTCTGTCTGTCTGTCTCTTTTTCTGCCTGTCTCTCTGTCTGTCTGTCTGTCTGTCTGTCTGTCTGTCTGTCTGTCTCTCTCCCTGTCTGTCTCTCTCTCTGCCTGTCTGTCTCTCTCTATCTCTCTCTGTCTGTCTGTCTCTCTCTGCCTGTCTGTCTCTCTCTCTGCCTGTCTGTCTGTCTCTCTCTCTCTCTCTCTCTGTCTCTCTGTCTCTCTGTCTCTCTGTCTCTCTGTCTGATTCTCTGTCTGTCTGTCTCTCTCTGCCTGTCTGTCTCTTCCACTCATTCACTGAGTCCATCTAACTGTCTGTCTGACTAGTTTTTAATGAACATGGCCAGTGACCGTTGTATCTCTTCCTTTCAAAGAATCTGTCCGTCGTAATTCTGTAACCGCAAATGCAAGCGATGGAGAAACGGAGCCATGGCTCCAGCTGGCATCCGATCGAGATGGAAGGAGAAGAGAGCGGGCCTTGAGGCAAGCGGCCCCTGAACCACAAGTCTTAGTAAGTGTGCTTTCAATACTCAACACATTCTCACCCTAATGTGTCAAATACCGCATTCACTGCTACTAAGTTTCAAACAATGACTGTACGTTCCCCTCTAGTGTCAGTTTTGGATGTGTCAGGGATGCTCATTACATGCATACCTGTCTTATACAAAAAATGAATTTCCACCTAAATGGTTTAGGCAACAAAACCATTTATTTACTGTTGGTTTAGGAAAAGAGAGTCTGAGTCTTGTGACTTACGACACTAACGACTCACTTGACTAACAGCAACTTAGTTACGCATGTTTACAACAGTGGTCTCCTTGACAAAAGTCCTGTGTTTGTTTGACCCATTTATCACTCTCCGGCTTGTGTGGATGTTAGAGTCAAAAATCTAAATGACTAATTATAATATGTGTGCTCACAAAGTCTGGTGTCCTCACTTGAACTTCATGGCCTGCGTCCTCATGTGAATGTGTGTGTGTGAACTTACTCTGACATTACACAGCATCTGGGAAAGAAAGCATTCTCAGCCTGTAAATGATAATAAGGAAGATAGACACAGAGTTGTTTTGAGAAAGAGACCTTTGTGCCAGAACATATGCTCAAGTGAAGTTCTCTTCCCAGACTACATGGTGTGGACGCCATTTTGTGTGTGTGTGTTGTGTGTGTGTGTGTGTCACCTTTTGTGACGAAGACCTCATTGTAAACCAATCCTGTGCCAGCCATTGCATGTTGTTTACTCAGTATAAATATCAGAAGCTCAGAGTCAGAACTCCGAGCGGCCTTGATGCATATCCTGATTTGAATCAACTCTGTCTCCTTCTTGCCAGAATAAATGTCCTGTGATTAATGATTTTCCATCGGTCTCGAGTGAATTTTTCCAACTGTGGACTATCTCACAAAAGTGGACTATGCATTTTCACTTTTTATGCTCTTAAAAGACATTTCAGGCTGAGAGGAGTCCTAGCGTGGATTTTTTAAAGTAAACATAGTTTCAAAGATTTTCTTCATAAAAGTGGCTCAGGACAGTTGATTTCACAGTTTCATGATGTTTTCATTAGAACCTGCTGCTTTCAGCACTTTACTGCCTTAGACATGCATTTTCACTTTTTATGCTCTTAAAATACGTTTCAGGCTGAGAGGAGGCCAAAAGTGGATTTTGTGAAAGTAAACATAGTTTCAAAGATTTTCTTCAAAAAAGTGACTCAGGACAGTTGATTTCACAGTTTCATGGTGTTTTCATTAGAACCTGCTGCTTTCAGCACTTTACTGCCTTAGACATGCATTTTCACTTTTTATGCTCTTAAAAGACGTTTCAGGCTGAGAGGAGGCCAAAAGTGGATTTTGTGAAAGTAAACATGTTTCAAAGATTTTCTTCAAAAAAGTGACTCAGGACAGTTTGATTTCACAGTTTCATGTCATTTCCATGAATATCTGCTGCTTTCAGCACTTTACTACCTTAGAGATGCATTTTCACTTTTTTTGCTCTTAAAAGACGTTTCAGGCTGAGAGGAGGCCAAAAGTGGATTTTGTGAAAGTAAAAATAGTTTCAAAGACTTTCTTCAAAAAAGTGATTAAGGACAGTTGATTTCACAGTTTCATGGTGTTTTCATTAGAACCTGCTGCTTTCAGCACTTTACTGCCTTACAGATGCATTTTCACTTTTTATGCTCTTAAAAGACGTTTCAGGCTGAGAGGAGGCCAAAAGTGGATTTTGTGAAAGTAAACATAGTTTCAAAGATTTTCTTCATAAAAGTGGCTCAGGACAGTTGATTTCACAGTTTCATGTCATTTCCATGAATATCTGCTGCTTTCAGCACTTTACTGCCTTAGACATGCATTTTCACTTTTTATGCTCTTAAAAGACGTTTCAGGATGAGAGGAGGCCAAAAGTGGATTTTGTGAAAGTAAACATGTTTCAAAGATTTTCTTCAAAAAAGTGACTCAGGACAGTTTGATTTCACAGTTTCATGTCATTTCCATGAATATCTGCTGCTTTCAGCACTTTACTGCCTTAGAGATGCATTTTCACTTGTTTTGCTCTTAAAAGACGTTTCAGGCTGAGAGGAGGCCAAAAGTGGATTTTGTGAAAGTAAACATAGTTTCAAAGATTTTCTTGTTCACTAACAAGGACCGCACCAATAACGGTATGAGTTTCGAGAGGTTTATTGCATCGTGGAATGATTGTTAGATTCGAGAAGCGGAAGGGGTTGAGGGATGAAGGGGAGTAGGGTAGAGGGATGATGGGATGTGGGGTAGGGATGAGGAGATGAAGGGATGTGGGGTAGGGTCGAGGTAGAGGGATGTAGGGTAGGGGTAGGGGTAGAGGGATGAAGGGATGTAGGGTAGAGGGATGAAGGGATGTAGGGTAGGGATAAAGAGATGAAGGGATGTAAGGGAGAAGAGGAGGGTTTGTAGAAAGGAGGTTAGGCGGTCGATGGGGGACCATTGATGTCCGGTGGCTGGATGGAACTGGAGACTTGTAGGGTGGGGTTTGTCTCTTCGGAAGCTCTGGCGGTGCAGAGTCCCCCGTTGTTCCTGAAATCCTGCGAGAGAGAGAGAGAGAGAGAGAGAGAGAGAGCAAGAGGAGAGAGGATGACAAAAACGGGGTCGGGGGGGAGGGATGTGAAGACGAGAGTCGAAGAGGGAGTGAACGGCGGTTCGTTGTGCTTAAATACTCTGTGCAGAGGAAATGAGCTGTGTTCTGGGCGTGGCCCTGTTCCTGAACAAAGTTTTATGAAACTACATTTCATGAAACTACATTTCACTAACAAGGACCGCACCAATAACGGTATGAGTTTCGAGAGGTTTATTGCATCGTGGAATGATTGTTAGATTCGAGAAGCGGAAGGGGTTGAGGGATGAAGGGGAGTAGGGTAGAGGGATGATGGGATGTGGGGTAGGGATGAGGAGATGAAGGGATGTGGGGTAGGGTCGAGGTAGAGGGATGTAGGGTAGGGGTAGGGGTAGAGGGATGAAGGGATGTAGGGTAGAGGGATGAAGGGATGTAGGGTAGGGATAAAGAGATGAAGGGATGTAAGGGAGAAGAGGAGGGTTTGTAGAAAGGAGGTTAGGCGGTCGATGGGGGACCATTGATGTCCGGTGGCTGGATGGAACTGGAGACTTGTAGGGTGGGGTTTGTCTCTTCGGAAGCTCTGGCGGTGCAGAGTCCCCAAAGATAGCTCCATAAAGACGGATGCCAATGGGCGTTTCTGGTGTCGTTCGGATCGGAACGAACTGCTGAGAGGTACGCGGGTGAAGACCGACGACCAAGTATCTTGAGGATGGTCGGAAATCCTTGGCTTGAAGCGGTGGAAGCGGCACCAAGTAACTCGGAGTATTCTGGATCGGGCCAAGATATGGCAAAAGGTGAGCCGGAGACCGCGACAGGGGATCTTGCAGGGGAGTTTGGCTGGCGGAACTTGAGCTTAAGTAGTCCCGGATGGTTCGTACGGACTTGAGTACGAGTCTGGTCGGAAAAGGTAGATGGGTTGAGGCGGACCGTATTGGTTGGTCTTACGGTATTTGAGGTGATAGACGACTGTGTCGGGAGGATGGATGTGATGTCTGACGCGGTGGCGTGTCGGGACGGATGATGGTTGGAGTCCAGGGCGGTGAACTCGGAGCAGTGAACAAAGCTGGCAAGAACGAGGACTTTAATGCTTTGTCCATGAAGGGAGACGGATGACCTGAGCTGAGGGTGAAGATGCCACTGGTGAGGAGGTCCGAAGTGAGGGGCAGCCGTTTAGGCGTAGTTTGGCTTTACGGACCTGCGAGTAGCGTGGCGACGTGCGAGTGGGTAGGCTGGGCACAGAGCCCCTGAGGACAGTTGTGTAGAAGTTAATTCCACTACGTAAAACCTGTAAGGTGGAGGCTTGACCTAAAGGAGGGAAATGGATAAGTGACTGAAGTTCGTGGGGGTAAGGATCTCGAGTGATAGGAATGGGAGGCTGAAGGAGTCGTGAAAGCTTAGAATCGGTTCTGTCCGGTGAGGTACGATGAGTGCTTGGGGGGGCGACGTTTGTTGAGGATGCCATCTGCGCTATATTCTGAGGGATGCCAGTGGTCTATAAGGACCGTTAATGCCCCAAAAAAATGGCTACTATAACTATGGGATGCGTTTCGTGGATCACAGAGGAAGGTGTGGGGGATGAGAATTCGAGTGGCCAAGGACAGATTGTCGCTGTAGAAGCCGTTGAAGCTGATCGAGGGTGCTGCGTCTGTGAAAGCTGGATGACTTCCGGCTTGGTGATTTGTTTGTCGTGGAAGAAGGAGATGCCGTTCCATGAGAGGAACTGGTGTTAGTTAGCTCGGTTTACGTGCTTCGTCAAGTGTGGCGTGGTCAAGGAGGTTTGCAACGGTGGCGGCGACTCGCGGGATGTGTGGCAAGGAGGATTGTTTAATCTATTGATTCTATTCATTTTATCTGGTGGAGGACAGCAGAGTTTTTTAGACCGTGTGCTGGGTAGCGTGACGGTGAGGAAGTCGTCTAGGTCGGTGATTTGCACCACTGAGCCGTAGCTCGCTGGTGTGCCGTGAGAGATCGTCAAGTAGGCCGTGGGAAAATATCCGGATTGGCATAAATCGGTCCGGAAATAATATATATTAATTGGTTGCTTTGAATAATTTGCCATGGTTGAGCGTCTGGGCCTGCAACATAGCTGGCTACGTAATTAAATACTCTTCCGTGCTAGTGGGTGACAGTAGAATTGGGTGATGCACCGAGAGGTGCTGGTGATGTCTGCCTTGGGTGACCGGCTTCTTCGCCTGCGAGGCGGATGGGGAACGTGGCTTGATCGATTCTTATGTACTTCATGGAGTAGGCCAGGCTGGGGAATAGGTGGAGCCTGGTGATGTCTGTGCAGGTGGGGAGTGGCTGTTAGGGTGCAGCGGTCGAGCTTGGTTAGCGATTCCCGGGAGATGTGGGAGATTGCGTGTGGATGGCTCGATAATTGGGCGAGGTCCGGGTGGTTACCGGTGATCGATAGCCTGTGTTGTGTTGAACGGAAAGGCAGGAGCGAGGGAAGAGGAAAAGATGCTGGGATGAAGGGATGCATGGGCGTAGGTTGGAAGTGCAGATTGGGGAAAAGAGGCTGCGGGGTGAAAGCCCTGATGCGGAGAGAGTAAGGAGGGGGTGCTATACGAACTGGCCCTCGAGGGGGGTTGGTGTGAGTGACTGGGCTTGTCTGAGCGTGTTGCGCGTTGTGACGTCGTCGACGTAGCGCCTAACGCTGGCTCTGCGATCGAGGGACGTGTAGTGCCGAGCGTCCGTGAGCGGTTTGAAGAGCTTCGCTTTTCTGTCGGACTGGTGGAAATGGATGTTGAGCTGGGTGAGTGTATGCTTCAGTCGAGAGACTGTCCACTCGGAAATGCGGGATGTATGGGGGCCATCGGAGTGTTGGCGTGGAGAAGAAGGGTCGCTGTGGTTTTGGCCGTTAGAGCGGCAGGATCTCGAGGGGGTGGAAGAGCGGCGTTGTGGAGGGACGATGTCCCTCGGGTTGGAAGGCGAAGGACCGACAACTTCGGAATTGTCAGAGTATAGGGTTAGCTGTGGCTAAGAGTGAAACTGGTAGTGGTGGGGGGGGGGGGGGGGAGATCGGAGGACGTCGGCTGTGGAAATGAGGAGGCGCGTTTATGACGGGATGGCAACGCTAGTGGGGGTAGGGGTGGAGGAAGAGAGAGAGGGGGGGGCGGCATAGGCGGGAAGAAACAACTGTTGCGTCCCTGGGCAAGATAACCGATCCTGAGCTGCTCCCATAGCTGTGCCATATACTTACCTGTTCCCTGTTGTTGGAGCGGTCTGTGCAGCTGGGGTAGCCAGTGGAGGTGAGAGGAGTTTAGCCGAAGTGGGTGGAGCATGGAAGGTAGAAGTAAGAAAACATGAAAGGATGCCAGGATGGAGGGATGAATGTGCATGCGATAATCGTGAAGTTAGGGGGGAAAAACATTACGAGGAGATGTCTCTGGCACGGAGGGCGCATGGCAGCCAGAGTCAGTGTGGCATGGTACAACTTAAGGCGGGACACAGTCAACTGCCCTTCTCTAAACACGTTTAAGTCGAGGCCAACGGCAGACTGGAAGCAGCTGCTTAATTTACGCTACTACGCTTTCTCCTACTGAAAGCCGTATCTCTGACTCCTGCGTGCAGTTTAAACAGATATTTAATCGTGACTCGTCTTGAAGAGGATCAATTCGTAGCCTTGGTACCAGGCTCGTAAACCTAATCGGGTACTTATAGG
>JAVDOI010000005.1:10806430-10811430 GCA_032191485.1 Leptoclinus maculatus
CCCTGACTACCCCTCACTCCCTAACCCAGCAAACTCACCCTCTTTTCAACAGCTCTACCCCCCCACTTCCCCCCTTCTTACTACCACCTCACCTGCCACTCCCTCCTCTCCACCACCTTTTACTTCTCCCACCTCTTCCTCCAAGATTCCAACTTCTCCTACTTTTCCATCCCCTCCCCCTCTTACCCCTCCTTCCCTTCCTCCTCCTCCCCCCCACAGAGACCTCTGTATCACCAACGAGGGCGCGGGGGTCCCCGACGGGACGGCTCCGCCTAGGACCCTGCAACTGCCCCAGCTACCAGGATATAATCCGGTGATAAAAATCAAAGCTGAATGCCATCCTCTTCCCCCCCGAGCCAGCAACCGGTTGCGGGCACGTCGGGCGGAGCCTCCCGTCACCTCCTCTGCGCCCTCTCCCTCACACACAGATGTCATACATCCATCACAAACACACCCCAGCAACGTTGCTCTCCCTTGCAGTAACACCATCTCCTCCTCTCCCCCCACAGACACACCCCACCAACAGAGGGAGCCAGAGTGTTTTGTCGCGGGGCCTGCCGCAGTGACAGAGGCGGGCATTAATAAAATGACGAAAACCGGGAAAAGCAAAAGCATTATGCTAACATCACCCACACTCTCTGATTTGCCCGCTTCTGCCTCTAGCGGCAGCTCCGTTACACCACCTGGCTCCCTAGGACGCCCGGAACCACACTCACACCCTCACACTTTCCGAAAAATCCAGGACTGGTCGCTGGAGGTGCGGAAGAGGATCCTGGTGATAGGGGACTCAAACCTGTCCCGCATCCCATCATTTACACACTCACACATTCAAGTAGACAGTTACCCCGGTGCAAACTTCCATCACATAAATGCTATTTTAAGTAAACTCACTCCTCACCCACAACCACTTCACGTTATTTTATCAGTAGGGTTAAACAACTGTCTTTCTGAACACGCACCCCTCACTATCGGTAAGCAGCTCAGCCAACTCTGTAAAACTGCTCACCTCACCTTCCCAAATGCCACCATCCACATTCCCATCATTAACTTTTCACCCTCTTTAAACCCCCGTAAAAAATCACTTCTCAATTTTCTCAACACTACCATCTCCTCCAAATATCACTTTTTAGCCGAAATAAACCCTCTTTACTTTCAGGTCACTAAGGACAACATTCACTGGACACCCCAGACGGCGGAGATGTTGTTCGGGTACTGGAAACAACAGTTAAACTGGTAACGGGGGAGGAATGTGATCACACAACTCCCCCGGACTCTAATATAACCAACCTCTGCGCCGTTCTCTCCCTCACACCTACACAGCTGGAGATACTGGAAAAAGGACTCACCTTCATCCCCACTCCCAAACCTCCCACCCGACCGGAGCTCAGAGGGGATCTCCATAACTTTCACAGGAGGCTGAAGTTGATAGACCACTTCTGGGGAGCACCGAGGCGAGAGCCTGTCCCGTTCACTGGACCGTCCTGCTGGGAACCACACTTAAACACCCTCTCACCTCAAATCACCCAACTCATTCAGAAAAATCTAGCAGCACTGACACGATGGCGCCCCCTTGCACACACACAGTCTAACATTAGCCAGCAACACAAACACATTCTTAAAACATTGGGTAATAACAAACACATAGTCATCAAACCAGCCGACAAAGGGGGCCAGATTGTTTTACAGGACAGACACAACTACATATTAGAAGCTGACAGACAATTAAATAACACCACGTATTATGCACCACTCACGCAATCATTACAGATAGAAACACAACAACTCATTAGAGACATTACACATAGCCTCCATGACAACCAATACATCAACTCAAAACAAAAACAATACCTGGACGGTCCGGATGAGCCCAGGCCTCGCCTCTTTTACCTGCTCCCCAAGATACACAAGCCTCCTGGGACTTGGACGGTCCCTTCTGTGGTTCCGGTCGGCCGCCCGATTGTCAGCGATTGCGGTTCCGAGTCCTACAACATCACAGAATACATTGACCACTTTATAAATCCACTTTCTCAACTTCACCCCGGTTATCTTCAGGACACTTACCACTTTGTCAATAAAATTAAAAACCTCCAGGTACCCGGTCATACCTTTCTTTTCACCATAGACATAGAATCACTGTACACCAATATTGAAACACCCCTCGGCCTCATTGCTATCCAAGACACCTTTAATAAATACCCCGACCCAGCCAGACCAGATAAAGAAATAATTCAACTCCTCAACATCACCTTGACTCGGAACGACTTCACATTCAACAATAAACACTATCTCCAGTTGTGCGGGTGTGCAATGGGCCGTAAATACTCTCCAGCGTATGCCAACATATACCTGGCCCATTGGGAGAGAACGGCATTTCTTAAACTACAGTACAAACCCCTTCTCTACTTCCGTTACCTGGACGACATCTTCGGCCTCTGGGACCACACCGAACAGCACTTTCACACATTTCTGGACACTTTAAATACACATCACCCCAAAATAAAACTCAAACATAACCTCCAACACCTCTCGGTCGAGTTCCTTGACACCAGGGTCTTCTTCCAAGAAACCAGCGACCAGAACAAAACCCTGGCCACGAAGGTTTACTTCAAGGACACCGACCGCCACGCACTCCTTCACAAATCTAGCTACCACCCCAAGCACACTTACAGAGGTCTCATCAAGTCTCAGCTGATCAGGTTCCACAGGATCTGTACCCTCCCTGGTCATGTGGAGGAGGCAACCGGCACCCTCTTTGGCGCATTGAGGCTCAGGGGTTACTCGAAGCGCTTCCTAAGAACGATTAAGGCGGGGGTCGCTGACACCTTCAGAGACGGCAATGGCACCCCACAACTGCCCGCCCAGTCCCTCGTCCCCCTTATTTTAACATTCTCCAATTGTACGCACAATTTTTTAAAAACCATTAAAAACAATTTTCTGGGGACGAGGGAACGCTGTACCGCTCTGGAGGACAACCGTATGATCTCCGCCTTTCGTAGAAATAAAAATCTTAAAGATATCCTGGTCCACACTGACTTAAACAGAAAAGAGACCAGGAGGGAGGCGCTTCGAGGTTCGGAGATCGGTTTTATGCGTCTCCCCCACCTTTTTAACCCACAAAGTAGACTTGGTTTTAACTTGGGGCAGGCCCTACCACCCACAGCTTCCAATGTAGTGTATGCGGTGAGGTGTGGGGCCTGCCACAAACTATACGTGGGGGAGACGGGGAACGAGTTGCACCTCAGAATCAAGCAGCACTTTTATATGATCAACAGTGGTAATGGCACCACCGTCCTATATGCACATTTTAAACTCCATGGCGCACACGACCTCCAGAGTGTGGGCCTGGAGAGCAGCGGGCAGTGGAGCAGGACGCAGCGGCAAGCAGCGGAGAGGAAGTGGATCCACAGACTGGGAACTATAGACCCTAACGGGCTAAATGAAAAATATTAACCCAGTCTGTTTTTATGATTCATTTTTTAAAAAAAAAAATTGTATTTATTTATTTTTTTCCCCCCCTTCCCTTTCCAGCCATATATCTCCACCATGGGATTTCTTTGTTATATATATATATATATATATGTTATTTATTCTTCACGTGTGGTTTTATATCTTATGCATGCGATCCACCTTTTTATTATATTTATTCTTATTTATTTATTTATTTATATGTATTTTTATCTCTTTTATCTTTTTCCCATGGTGGGGACACACTCCCCTGAGGCTGTCCCTGATTTTAGGAGTTTTTAACAGGGTTCTTTGGCCTCCATGGGTCACCCCCTTAGGTCCACCCCCTCGTTCCTTAAACCCCCCCCCCCCCCCTCTTCTTTGGCACTTATCCTGGACTCAGTGTTTCCTTATTTTGTTTGCACATTTCCTTTCCCCCCCCCCCCCCCCCTCCCTTCCCCCCCCCCCCCCCCCCCTTTTTAAAGCACTTATGATTGGTTTAGATGTGTTGGTGTGCGTGCCTGTATATATATACCATGTTTATTTATTTATCCATATTTTTTTAATATATTTTATTTATGTAATTGATTTATTTGCTTTGTTATTTATTAAGGAAACACTGTATATACCATCTTGTCTATGTTCCCCCCCCCCCCCCCCCCCCCCTTTTTTTTCGTCATTGTCTGTACCCCCTGGGGTGACCCATGGAGCCTCCATCTTGCTTCAACTTTTAACCTCCCCCTTCCCCCATCAACACTTCCTCTCTAACTGCCCTGTTGGTGGTTGTTCTGCTATTATGCTGCTTTTAAACCAGGGTCTTTTATCAAAAACGCTGATTAATGGTTAGCCCCCTTGTGCCAGTGCCCCTCGCGGCCCTCCTCGGAGGGCCACGCCCTCCACTAAACCTAACCCTAACCCTAACCCTAACCCTAACCCAACCCTAACCCTAACCCTAACCCCCAACCCTTACCCTAACCCTAACCCCTAACCCTAACCCTAACCCCTAACCCTGACCCTAACCCTAACCCAACCCTAACCCTAACCCTAACCCAACCCTAAGCCTAACCCTGACCCTAACCCTAACCCAACCCTAACCCTAACCCTAACCCTAACCCAACCCTAACCCTAACCCTAACCCTAACCCAACCCTAACCCTAACCCTAACCCTAACCCCACAAGCCTGACACTACAGGAGGGGAACAAATCTGTTATTAACTTAACTAAAAATGTTAAATTAACTAATGAACAATTATCCCTGCTATCTAGGGGACTCAATTTTATTCCTACTAAAGGTACTAACAAGGATATTATCCCACAAACAAAGTATGATGTACAACAATATCACAGAAGACTCTTATTAGCTGCCCACTACGAGCATGCGCCTCCCACAATAAGACTTCCATTTATTCAGAAATCCACTTGGACTCCTCCCAAAACTTTAATTCCCACAGAAATTGATAATATCATTAAGGCGGATGACAGATATTTTGATACTAAATTTAAAGTCCACCATGTTCCTCCTAATCTTAGCCGATCAGAAATTCAAGCCCTCACAC
>JAVDOI010000005.1:10833930-10836430 GCA_032191485.1 Leptoclinus maculatus
ACACTCCCCTCCCTCTCTCTCTCTCTGTATGTGTCTCTCTCTCATACAGTCATTCAGGTCTTAGAGGACTTTTTCCCCTCCACCCCTCCCACCACCACACACACACACACACACACCATTTTAAAATAAAAGCCCCACAGGATGAATTCTAACTGAAATGCTTGTGATGAAACCTGTCATTTAATAACCTTTTTATGTTCATCTAACATTATGATCCTGTCTCCTCTCCCCTTCTGCCCACCCCCCACACCCCATTTCAAAATAAAAGCCCCACAGAATGAATTCTAACTGAAATGCTTGTGATGAAACCTGTCATTTATCTAACATTATGATTCTGTCTCCTCTCTCTCCCCCCCCCAAACACACACCATTTCAAAATAAAAGCCCCAAAGAGTGAATTCTAACTGAAATGCTTGTAATGAAGCCTGCCATTTAATAACCTCTGTTTATGTGTGTCAAACATTATGATTATGTCTCCTCTCCCCCCCACCCAGTCCCACCCTTTCAAAATGAAAGCCCCACACAGTGAAATCTAACATGACCTGGAGATATTCAGCCAAAGGCATTGTTAGACCTCCTGTCTGTCTGTCTGTCTGTCTGTCTCTCTCCCTGTCTGTCTCTCTCCCTGTCTGTCTCTCTCTCTGCCTGTCTGTCTCTCTCTCTCTCTCTCTCTCTCTCTCTCTCTCTGTCTGTCTGTCTGTCTGTCTCTCTCTGCCTGTCTGTCTCTCTCTCTGCCTGTCTGTCTGTCTCTCTCTCTCTCTCTGTCTCTCTGTCTCTCTGTCTGTCTCTCTGTCTGTCTGTTTCTCTGTGCCTGTCTGTCTCTCTCTCTGCCTGTCTGTCTGTCTGTCTGTTTGTCTGTCTGTCTGTCTCTCTCTCTCTCTGCCTGTCTGTCTCTCTCTGCCTGTCTGTCTGTCTGTCTCTCTCTCTGCCAGTCTCTCTCTCTCTCTCTCTGTCTGTCTGTCTGTCTGTCTGTCTGTCTGTCTGTCTCTCTCTGTCTGTCTCTCTCTCTGTGTGTTTCTCTCTCTCATACAGTCATTCAAGTCTTAGAGGACTTTTTCCCCTCCCCCCCCCTCACCACACACACACACCCCATTTTAAAATAAAAGCCCGACAGAATGAATTCTAACTGAATTGCTTGTGATGAAACCTGTCATTTATCTAACATTATGATTCTGTCTCCTCTCCCTTTCCCCCCCTCCCCACACACACACAATTTCAAAATAAAAGCCCCAAAGAGTGAATTCTAACTGAAATGCTTGTGATAAAGCCTGCCATTTATTAACCTCTGTTTATGTGTGTCAAACATTATGATTATTTCTCCTCTCCCCCCCACCCAGTCCCACCCTTTCAAAATAAAAGCCCCACACAGTGAAATCTATGGATGCCAAATCTCTGCCCAATCTGCCATTATAGACTCGGGCCTATTCTGGCTGTGACATGGCAGCCTGTTAATCGTCAGACAGCACTGAAACGGGCTGTGGCCCGTTGATGGCTGCCAAATCTGGGCCCAATCTGGCATTATAGACTTGGGCCTATACTGGCTGAGACATGGCGCCGGGTTAATCGACAGCCAGCACTGAAACAGGTCTGGCATTATAGAAATGGGCGTTAACTGGCTAATTGATAAAATATTGTAATGTAGCCAAACAATCATCATATTGTAGGAGCGCAGGGATTAACCGAGTCGACAAGTGTCTCTTTTTGGCTGCTCACCTCTGTTGTCGTTTATTTCAACTCTCACAAACATTTCAAGCCGAACACTGCCATCACCTCCTTTAAACCCAACATGACATCACGTTCCCATGGCTATGCCACTCCCCTAGTCCTGCTGAATTATGTCCTCAAGTGCATACGCCCCCCCAGAATTCACCAAGTTAGGACGCAACTGTCGACTGAAAAAAGCAAGTGGCTGGCTCAATCGACCAGGAGCAGGAGCCAGGGCGGCCATCGGAGGAAGCTTCCGGGCCTTGTAGCGGTGTGCTGGAAGGGTAGGAGGACACCCCCGCCGTGGGGGTTCGGCCACCCTGGACCAACCGGTACAGGTCCAGATGTGCTGGTTTCAGGCGATCCACCGATAGTTTCCCGCCAATGTTCACTTTGAAGGTTTTGTCCCCGGTCTCTAGTACACGAAACGGGCCCTCGTAGGGAGCTTTTATAGGGTCCATGGTGGCCGTCCTGGCGAATGAACACATATTCTTCTGCCTTAAGGCTGGACGGGATATGCGAATTTGGGAGGCCGTGTTGCGACGTAGGCACAGGTGTGAACACTGGCTTTTTCCAGGAGAGTGGCCCGCTGCTGTGTCGCAGACCAAGGGTCTGTGACCTTAGTGATGTTTATAAACACAGACTCAGACACACAGGCACATACACTCCTCTCCCTATCTCTCTCTCTGTGTCTCTCTCTCATACAGTCATTCAGGTCTTAGAGGAGTTTTTCCCCTCCACCCCTCCCCCCACCACACACACACACACACCATTTTAAAATAAAAGCCCCACAGAA
>JAVDOI010000005.1:10841430-11073930 GCA_032191485.1 Leptoclinus maculatus
CAGGCGCACGCTAACGCGTCACCTCCGTTGTAAATAGAGCGATCCAGGTGACAGATGGCTAACTAGCTGTTATATGTGGAGTGGATGTGAATGAGATCGATATGCTTGGTATGAAATTAATAATTAAATAAGTAAATGTAAACTAACAGACAGACCTAACAATGCCTCCAAGTCATGTGTGTGTGTGTGTGTACAGACAGACAGACCTAACAATGCCTCCAAGTCGTGTGTGTGTGTGTGTAGACAGACAGACAGACACACAGACCTAACAATGCCTCAGGTCGTGTCTGTCTGTCTGTCTGTCTTTCTACACACACACACAGTGTGTGTGTAGCGCCTGTCTCGGGACCTCTAGTGCTAGCTGGGAGGCAGACCCAACAATGCCTCCAAGTCGTGTGTGTGTACAGACACAGACCTAACAATGCCTCCAAGTTGTGTGTGTACAGACAGACAGACAGACAGACCTAACAATGCCTCCAAGTCGTGCGTGTGTGCATGTGTGTAGAAAGACAGACAGACTGACAGACCTAACAATAACTCCAAGTCGTGTCTGTCTGTCTTTCTACACAGACAGACCTAGCAATGCCTCAAAGTCGTGCGTGTGTGTAGAAAGACAGACAGACCTAACAATGCCTCCAAGTCGTGCATGTGTGTGTACAGACAGACAGACAGACCTAACAATGCCTCCAAGTCGTGTGTGTGTACAGACAGTCAGAAAGAGAGTCAGGCAAAAAGTCAGAGAGACAGACGGAGTCAGACAGAGAGAGTCAGGCAGAGAGACAGACAAAGTCAGAGAGTCAGAGAGACAGACAGAAAGTCAGACTGATAGATAAGAGAGAGAATGAAAGAGCGATAGACGGATAGTTGTGCCTCCAAGTTGTGTGTGTAAAGACAGACACACAGACAGACCTAACAATGACAGACAGACAGACCTAACAATGCCTCCAAGTCGTGTGTGTGTGCGTGTGTGTAGAAAGACACAGACAGACAGACCTAACAATGCCTCCAGGTCGTGTCTGTCTGTCTGTCTTTCTACACAGACAGACCTAACAATGCCTCCAAGTTGTGTGTGTACAGACAGACAGACAGACAGACCTAACAATGCCTCCAAGTCGTGCGTGTGTGCATGTGTGTAGAAAGACAGACAGACTGACAGACCTAACAATAACTCCAAGTCGTGTCTGTCTGTCTTTCTACACAGACAGACCTAACAATGCCTCCAAGTCATGTGTGTGTGTAGACAGACAGACAGACAGACAGACAGACAGACAAACCTAACAATGCCTCCAAGTCGTGCATGTGTGTGTACAGACAGACAGACAGACAGACCTAACAATGCCTCCAAGTCGTGCGTGTGTGTGTACAGACAGTCAGACAGAGAGAGTCAGGCAAAAAGTCAGAGAGACAGACAGAGTCAGACAGAGAGAGTCAGGCAGAGAGACAGACAAAGTCAGAGTCAGAGAGACAGACAGAAAGTCAGACTGATAGATAAGAGAGAGAATGAAAGAGCGATAGACGGATAGTTGTGCCTCCAAGTTGTGTGTGTACAGACAGACAGACAGACCTAACAATGCCTCCAAGTCGTGTGTGTGTGTGTGTGTAGACAGACAGACAGACAGACCTAACAATACCTCCAAGTCGTGTGTGTGTGTACAGACACAGACCTAACAATGCCTCCAAGTCGTGTGTGTGTGTGTGTACAGACAAACAGACCTAACAATGCCTCCAAGTCGTGTGTGTGTGCGTGTGTGTAGAAAGACACAGACAGACAGACCTAACAATGCCTCCAGGTCGTGTCTGTCTGTCTGTCTTTCTACACAGACAGACCTAACAATGCCTCCAAGTCGTGTGTGTGTGTGCGTGTGTGTAGAAAGACAGACAGACAGACAGACAGACCTAACAATGCCTCCAGGTCGTGTCTGTCTGTCTGTCTTTCTACACAGACAGAACTAGTGCCAGACAGACAGACAGACAAACCTAACAATGCCTCCAAGTCGTGTGTGTGTGTGTGTAGACAGACAGACAGACAGACCTAACAATGCCTCCAAGTCGTGTGTGTGTGTGTACAGACAGACCTAACAATGCCTCCAAGTCGTGTGTGTGTGTAGACAGACAGACAGACAGACAAACAGACCTAACAATGCCTCAGGTCGTGTCTGTCTGTCTGTCTTTCTACACAGACAGACCCAACAATGCCTCCAAGTAGTGTGTGTGTACAGACACAGACCTAACAATGCCTCCAAGTTGTGTGTGTACAGACAGACAGACAGACAGACCTAACAATGCCTCCAAGTCGTGCGTGTGTGCATGTGTGTAGAAAGACAGACAGACTGACAGACCTAACAATAACTCCAAGTCGTGTCTGTCTGTCTTTCTACACAGACAGACCTAACAATGCCTCCAAGTCGTTTGTGCGTGTGTGTACAGACAGACAGACCTAACAATGCCTCCAAGTCGTGTGTGTGTGTGTAGACAGACAGACAGACAGACAGACAGACAGAAAGACAGACAGACCTAGCAATGCCTCCAAGTCGTGCGTGTGTGTAGAAAGACAGACAGACAGACAGACCTAACAATGCCTCCAAGTCGTGCATGTGTGTGTACAGACAGACAGACCTAACAATGCCTCCAAGTCGTGCGTGTGTGTGTACAGACAGTCAGACAGAGAGAGTCAGGCAAAAAGTCAGAGAGACAGACAGAGTCAGACAGAGAGAGTCAGGCAGAGAGACAGACAAAGTCAGAGAGTCAGACTGATAGAAAAGAGAGAGAATGAAAGAGAGATAGACGGATAGTTGTGCCTCCAAGTTGTGTGTGTACAGACAGACACACAGACAGACCTAACAATGACAGACAGACAGACCTAACAATGCCTCCAAGTCGTGTGTGTGTGCGTGTGTGTAGAAAGACACAGACAGACAGACCTAACAATGCCTCCAGGTCGTGTCTGTCTGTCTGTCTTTCTACACAGACAGACCTAACAATGCCTCCAAGTCGTGTGTGTGTGTGTGCGTGTGTGTAGAAAGACAGACAGACAGACAGACCTAACAATGTCTCCAGGTCGTGTCTGTCTGTCTGTCTTTCTACACAGACAGACCTAGTGCCAGACAGACAGACAGACAAACCTAACAATGCCTCCAAGTCGTGTGTGTGTGTGTGTAGACAGACAGACAGACAGACCTAACAATGCCTCCAAGTCGTGTGTGTGTGTGTAGACAGACAGACAGACAGACCTAACAATGCCTCCAAGTCGTTTGTGTGTAGAAAGACAGACAGACAGACTGACAGACCTAACAATAACTCCAAGCCGTGTCTGTCTGTCTTTCTACACAGACAGACCTAACAATGCCTCCAAGTCGTGTGTGTGTGTGTACAGACAGACAGACCTAACAATGCCTCCAAGTCGTGTGTGTGTGTAGACAGACAGACAAACAGACCTAACAATGCCTCAGGTCGTGTCTGTCTGTCTTTCTACACAGACAGACCTAACAATGCCTCCAAGTCGTTTGTGCGTGTGTGTACAGACAGACAGACCTAACAATGCCTCCAAGTCGTGTGTGTGTGTGTAAACAGACAGACAGACAGACAGACAGACAGACAGACAGAAAGACAGACAAACCTAGCAATGCCTCCAAGTCGTGCGTGTGTGTAGAAAGACAGACAGACAGACAGACAGACCTAACAATGCCTCCAAGTCGTGCATGTGTGTGTACAGACAGACAGACAGACAGACCTAACAATGCCTGCAAGTCGTGCGTGTGTGTGTACAGACAGTCAGACCGAGAGAGTCAGGCAAAAAGTCAGAGAGACAGACAGAGTCAGACAGAGAGAGTCAGGCAGAGAGACAGACAAAGTCAGAGAGTCAGAGAGACAGATAGAAAGTCAGACTGATAGATAAGAGAGAGAATGAAAGAGCGAGAGACGGATAGTTGTGCCTCCAAGTTGTGTGTGTGTGTGTGTAGACAGACAGACAGACAGACCTAACAATACCTCCAAGTCGTGTGTGTGTGTACAGACACAGACCTAACAATGCCTCCAAGTCGTGTGTGTGTGTGTGTACAGACAAACAGACCTAACAATGCCTCAAAGTCGTGTGTGTGTGTGTGTAGACAGACAGAAGGACAGATAGTCAGACCTAACAATGTCTCCAAGTTGTGCGTGTGTGCGTGTGTGTAGAAAGACAGACAGACAGACTGACAGACCTAACAATAACTCCAAGTCGTGTCTGTCTGTCTTTCTACACAGACAGACCTAACAATAACTCCAAGTCGTGTGTGCGTGTGTGTGTGTGTACAGACAGACAGACCTAACAATGCCTCCAAGTCGTGTGTGTGTACGTGTGTGTAGAAAGACACAGACAGACAGACCTAACAATGCCTCCAGGTCGTGTCTGTCTGTCTGTCTTTCTACACAGACAGACCTAACAATGCCTCCAAGTCGTGTGTGTGTGTGTGTGTAGACAGACAGACAGACTGACCTAACAATGCCTCCAAGTCGTGTGTGTGTGTGTGTACAGACAGACAGACCTAACAATGCCTCCAAGTCGTGTGTGTGTGTGTAGACAGACACAGACAGACAGACCTAACAATGCCTCCAGGTCGTGTCTGTCTGTCTGTCTTTCTACACAGACAGACCTAACAATGCCTCCAAGTCGTGTGTGTGTGTGTGTTTAGACAGACAGACAGACAGACCTAACAATGCCTCAAAGTCGTGCGTGTGTGTAGACAGACAGACAGACAGTCCTAACAATGCCTCCAAGTCGTGCGTGTGTGTAGACAGACAGACAGACAGACAAACAGACCTAACAATGCCTCAGGTCGTGTCTGTCTGTCTCTCTCTCTTTCTACACAGACAGACCCAACAATGCCTCCAAGTCGTGTGTGTGTACAGACACAGACCTATCAATGCCTCCAAGTTGTGTGTGTACAGACAGACAGACAGACAGACCTAACAATGCCTCCAAGTCGTGCGTGTGTGCATGTGTGTAGAAAGACAGAAAGACTGACAGACCTAACAATAACTCCAAGTCGTGTCTGTCTGTCTTTCTACACAGACAGACCTAACAATGCCTCCAAGTCGTTTGTGCGTGTGTGTACAGACAGACAGACCTAACAATGCCTCCAAGTCGTGTGTGTGTGTGTAGACAGACAGACAGACAGACAGACCTAGCAATGCCTCCAAGTCGTGCGTGTGTGTAGAAAGACAGACAGACAGACAGACAGACCTAACAATGCCTCCAAGTCGTGCATGTGTGTGTACAGACAGACAGACAGACAGACCCAACAATGCCTCCAAGTCGTGCGTGTGTGTGTACAGACAGTCAGACAGAGAGAGTCAGGCAAAAAGTCAGAGAGACAGACAGAGTCAGACAGAGACAGTCAGGCAGAGAGACAGACAAAGTCAGAGAGTCAGAGAGACAGACAGAAAGTCAGACTGATAGAAAAGAGAGAGAATGAAAGAGAGATAGACGGATAGTTGTGCCTCCAAGTTGTGTGTGTACAGACAGACAGACCTAACAATGCCTCCAAGTCGTGTGTACGTGTGTAGACAGACAGACAGACAGACAGACCTAACAATAACTCCAAGTCGTGTCTGTCTGTCTTTCTACACAGACAGACCTAACAATGCCTCCAAGTCGTGTGTGTGTGTAGACAGACAGACAGACAGACAGACAGACAGACCTAACAATGCCTCCAAGTCGTATGTGTGTACAGACACAGACCTAACAATGCCTCCAAGTTGTGTGTGTACAGACAGACATACAGACAGACCTAACAATGCCTCCAAGTCGTGCGTGTGTGCGTGTGTGTAGAAAGACAAACAGACAGACTGACTGACAGACCTAACAATAACTCCAAGTCGTGTCTGTCTGTTTTTCTACACAGACAGACCTAACAATGCCTCCAAGTCGTGCGTGTGTGCGTGTGTGTAGAAAGACAAACAGACAGACTGACTGACAGACCTAGCAATAACTCCAAGTCGTTTGTGTGTGTGTGTACAGACAGACAGACCTAACAATGCCTCCAAGTCGTGTGTGTGTGTGCATGTGTGTAGAAAGACAGACAGACAGACCTAACAATGCCTCCAAGTTGTGTGTGTACAGACAGACAGACAGACCTAACAATGCCTCCAAGTTATGTGTGTGTGTGTAGGCAGACAGACAGACAGACCTAACAATGCCTCCAAGTCGTGCATGTGTGTGTGCAGACAGACAGACAGACCTAACAATGCCTCCAAGTCGCGTGTGTGTGTGTAGACAGACAGACAGACAGACAGACCTAACAATGCCTCCAAGTTGTGTGTGTATGTGTGTATAGACAGACAGACCTAACAATGCCTCCAAGTCGTGCGTGTGTTCGTGTGTGTAGAAAGACAGACAGACAGACTGACAGACCTAACAATAACTCCAAGTCGTGTCTGTCTGTCTTTCTACACAGACAGACCTAACAATGCCTCCAAGTCGTGTGTGTGTGTGTAGACAGACAGACAGACCTAACAATGCCTCCAAGTCGTGTGTGTACAGACAGACAGACTGACAGACCTAACAATAACTCCAAGTCTTTTCTGTCTGTCTTTCTACACAGACAGACCTAACAATGCCTCCAAGTCGTGTGTGTGTACAGACAGACAGACCTAACAATGCCTCCAAGTCGTGTGTGTGTACAGACAGACAGACCTAACAATGCCTCCAAGTCGTGTGTGTACAGACAGACAGACAGACCTAACAATGCCTCCAAGTCGTGTGTGTGTAGACAGACAGACAGACCTAACAATGCCTCCAAGTCGTGTGTGTGTGTGTACAGACAGTCAGACAGAGAGAGTCAGGCAGAAAGTCAGAGAGACAGACAGAGAGAGTCAGGCAGAGAGACAGACAAAGTCAGAGAGTCAGAGAGACAGACAGAAAGTCAGACTGATAGAAAAGAGAGACAATGAAAGAGAGATAGACGGATAGTTGTGACTCCAAGTTGTGTGTGTACAGACAGACAGACAGACAGACCTAACAATGCCTCCAAGTCGTGTGTGTGTGTAGACAGACAGACAGACCTAACAATGCCTCCAAGTCGTGCGTGTGTGCGCGTGTGTACAGACAGACAGACAGACAGACCTAACAATGCCTCCAAGTCGTGCGTGTGTGTGTACAGACAGTCAGACAGAGAGAGTCAGGCAAAAAGTCAGAGAGACAGACAGAGTCAGACAGAGACAGTCAGGCAGAGAGACAGACAAAGTCAGAGAGTCAGAGAGACAGACAGAAAGTCAGACTGATACAAAAGAGAGAGAATGAAAGAGAGATAGACGGATAGTTGTGCCTCCAAGTTGTGTGTGTACAGACAGACAGACAGAACTAACAATGCCTCCAAGTCGTGTGTACGTGTGTAGACAGACAGACAGACAGACAGACCTAACATTGCCTCCAAGTCGTGCGTGTGAGTAGAAAGACAGACAGACCTAACAATAACTCCAAGTCGTGTCTGTCTGTCTTTCTACACAGACAGACCTAACAATGCCTCCAAGTCGTGTGTGTGTGTGTGTGTGTACAGACAGACAGACCTAACAATGCCTCCAATTCGTGTCTGTCTGTCTGTCTGTCTGTCTTTCTACACAGACAGACCTAACAATGCCTCATGTCGTGTCTGTCTGTCTGTCTTTCTACACAGACAGACCTAACAATACCTCCAAGTTGTGTGTGAACAGACAGACAGACAGACAGACCTAACAATGCCTCCAAGTTGTGTGTGTGTGTGTAGGCAGAAAGATAGACAGACCTAACAATGCCTCCAAGTCGTGAATGTGTGTGTGCAGACAGACCGACAGACCTAACAATGCCTCCAAGTCGCGTGTGTGTGTGTAGACAGACAGACAGACAGACCTAACAATGCCTCCAAGTTGTGTGTGTATGTGTGTATAAACAGACAGACCTAACAATGCCTCCAAGTCGTGCATGTGTGTGTGCAGACAGACCGACAGACCTAAGAATGCCTCCAAGTCGCGTGTGTGTGTGAAGACAGACAGACAGACAGACCTAACAATGCCTCCAAGTTGTGTGTGTATGTGTGTATAGACAGACAGACCTAACAATGCCTCCAAGTCGTGTGTGTGTGTGTGTGTGTACAGACAGACAGACCTAACAATGCCTCCAATTCGTGTGTGTGTGTGTGTGTGTAGACAGACAGACAGACAGACCTAACAATGCCTCCAAGTCGTATGTGTGTACAGACACAGACCTAACAATGCCTCCAAGTCGTGTGTGTGTACAGACACAGACCTAACAATGCCTCCAAGTTGTGTGTGTGTGTGTGTAGACAGACAGACAGACAGACCTAACAATGCCTCCAAGTTGTGTGTGTATGTGTGTATAGACAGACAGACCTAACAATGCCTCCAAGTCGTGTGTGTGTGTGTGTGTGTGTACAGACAGACAGACCTAACAATGCCTCCAATTCGTGTGTGTGTGTGTGTGTGTGTAGACAGACAGACAGACAGACAGACCTAACAATGCCTCCAAGTCGTGTGTGTGTGTGTAGACAGACAGACAGACCTAACAATGCCTCCAAGTCGTGTGTGTGTGCGTGTGTGTAGAAAGACAGACAGACAGACTGACAGACCTAACAATGCCTCCAAGTCGTGTGTGTGTACAGACACAGACCTAACAATGCCTCCAAGTCGTGTGTGTATGTGCGTGTGTGTAGAAAGACAGACAACAATGCCTCCAAGTCGCGTGTGTGTGTAGACAGACAGACAGACCTAACAATGCCTCCTAGAAGTGTGTGTGTACAGACACAGACCTAACAATGCCTCCAAGTCGTGTGTGTGTGTGTAGATAGACAGACAGACCTAACAATGCCTCCAAGTCGTGTGTGTGTGTGTAGAAAGACAGACAGACAACAATGCCTCCAAGTCGCGTGTGTGTGTAGACAGACAGACAGACCTAACAATGCCTCCAAGTCGTGTGTGTGTACAGACACAGACCTAACAATGCCTCCAAGTCGTGTGTGTGTGTGCGTGTCTGTAGAAAGACAGACAGACAGACAGACCTAACAATGCCTCCAAGTCGTATGTGTGTGTGCGTGTCTGTAGAAAGACAGACAGACAGACAGACCTAACAATGCCTCCAAGTCGCGTGTGTTTGTGTAGACAGACTGACAGACTGACCTAACAATGCCTCCAAGTCGTGTGTGTGTGTAGACAGACAGACAGACAGACAAACAGACCTAACAATGCCTCAGGTCGTGTCTGTCTGTCTGTCTGTCTTTCTACACAGACAGACCTAACAATGCCTCCAAGTCATGTGTGTGTACAGACACAGACCTAACAATGCCTCCAAGTTGTGTGTGTACAGATAGACAGACAGACCTAAGAATGCCTCCAAGTCGCGTGTGTGTGTGTAGACAGACAGACAGACAGACCTAACAATGCCTCCAAGTTGTGTGTGTATGTGTGTATAGACAGACAGACCTAACAATGCCTCCAAGTCGTGTGTGTGTGTGTGTGTACAGACAGACAGACCTAACAATGCCTCCAATTCGTGTGTGTGTGTGTGTGTGTAGACAGACAGACAGCCAGACAGACCTAACAATGCCTCCAAGTCGTGTGTGTGTACAGACACAGACCTAACAATGCCTCCAAGTCGTGTGTGTGTGTGTGTACAGACAGACAGACCTAACAATGCCTCCAAGTCGTGTGTGTGTGTGTGTGTGTAGACAGACAGACAGACAGACAGACAGACAGACCTAACAATGCCTCCAAGTCGTGTGTGTGTGCGTGTGTGTAGAAAGACAGATAGACAACAATGCCTCCAAGTCGCGTGTGTGTGTAGACAGACAGACAGACCTACCAATGCCTCCAAGTCGTGTGTGTGTACAGACACAGACCTAACAATGCCTCCAAGTCGTGTGTGTGTGTGCGTGTCTGTAGAAAGACAGACAGACAGACAGACAGACAGACCTAACAATGCCTCCAAGTCGCGTGTGTTTGTGTAGACAGACTGACAGACAGACAGAAAGACAGACAGACAGACAGACCTAACAATGCCTCCAAGTCGTGTGTGTGTGTAGACAGACAGACAGACAGACAAACAGACCTAACAATGCCCCAGGTCGTGTCTGTCTGTCTGTCTGTCTTTCTACACAGACAGACCTAACAATGCCTCCAAGTCGTGTGTGTGTGTGTAGACAGACAGACTGACAGATAGACAGACAGACCTAACAATGCCTCCAAGTCGTGTGTGTGTGTGTGTAGAAAGACAGACAGACAACAATGCCTCCAAGTCGCGTGTGTGTGTAGACAGACAGACAGAACTAACAATGCCTCCAAGTCGTGTGTGTGTACAGACACAGACCTAACAATGCCTCCAAGTCGTGTGTGTGTGTGCGTGTCTGTAGAAAGACAGACAGACAGACAGACAGACAGACAGACCTAACAATGCCTCCAAGTCACGTGTGTTTGTGTAGACAGACTGAAAGACAGACAGACAGACAGACAGACCTAACAATGCCTCGAAGTCGTGTGTGTGTGTAGACAGACAGACAGACAGACAAACAGACCTAACAATGCCCCAGGTCGTGTCTGTCTGTCTGTCTGTCTTTCTACACAGACAGACCTAACAATGCCTCCAAGTCGTGTGTGTGTGTGTGTAGACAGACAGACTGACAGATAGACAGACAGACCTAACAATGCCTCCAAGTCGTGTGTGTGTGTGCGTGTGTGTAGAAAGACAGACAGACAACAATGCCTCCAAGTCGCGTGTGTGTGTAGACAGACAGACAGACCTAACAATGCCTCCAAGTCGTGTGTGTGTACAGACACAGACCTAACAATGCCTCCAAGTCGTGTGTGTGTGCGTGTCTGTAGAAAGACAGACAGACAGACAGACAGACAGACCTAACAATGCCTCCAAGTCGTGTGTGTGTGTAGACAGACAGACAGACAGACAAACAGACCTAACAATGCCTCAGGTCGTGTCTGTCTGTCTGTCTGTCTTTCTACACAGACAGACCTAACAATGCCTCCAAGTCGTGTGTGTGTGTGTGTACAGACAGACAGACCTAACAAAGCCTCCAATTCGTGTGTGTGTGTGTAGACAGACAGACAGACAGACAGACAGACCTAACAATGCCTCCAAGTCGTATGTGTGTGTGCGTGTCTGTAGAAAGACAGACAGACAGACAGACCTAACAATGCCTCCAAGTCGCGTGTGTTTGTGTATACAGACTGACAGACAGACCTAACAATGCCTCCAAGTCGTGTGTGTGTGTAGACAGACAGACACGACCTGAGGCATTGTTAGGTCTGTTTGTCTGTCTGTCTGTCTGTCTGTCTTTCTACACAGACAGACCTAACAATGCCTCCAAGTCATGTGTGTGTACAGACACAGACCTAAAAATGCCTCCAAGTTGTGTGTGTACAGATAGACAGACAGACAGACCTAACAATGCCTCCAAGTCGTGCGTGTGTGCGTGTGTGTAGAAAGACAGATAGACAACAATGCCTCCAAGTCGCGTGTGTGTGTAGACAGACAGACAGACCTACCAATGCCTCCAAGTCGTGTGTGTGTACAGACACAGACCTAACAATGCCGCCAAGTCGTGTGTGTGTGTGCGTGTCTGTAGAAAGACAGACAGACAGACAGACCTAACAATGCCTCCAAGTCGTGTGTGTGTGTAGACAGACAGACAGACAGACAAACAGACCTAACAATGCCCCAGGTCGTGTCTGTCTGTGTGTCTGTCTTTCTACACAGACAGACCTAACAATGCCTCCAAGTCGTGTGTGTGTGTGTGTGTAGACAGACAGACTGACAGATAGACAGACAGACCTAACAATGCCTCCAAGTCGTGTGTGTGTGTGCGTGTGTGTAGAAAGACAGACAGACAACAATGCCTCCAAGTCGCGTGTGTGTGTAGACAGACAGACAGACCTAACAATGCCTCCAAGTCGTGTGTGTGTACAGACACAGACCTAACAATGCCTCCAAGTCGTGTGTGTGTGTGCGTGTCTGTAGAAAGACAGACAGACAGACAGACAGACAGACAGACATACCTAACAATGCCTCCAAGTCACGTGTGTTTGTGTAGACAGACTGAAAGACAGACAGACAGACAGACAGACAGACAGACAGACAGACCTAACAATGCCTCCAAGTCTTATGTGTGTGTGCGTGTCTGTAGAAAGACAGACAGACAGACAGACAGACCTAACAATGCCTCCAAGTCGTGTGTGTGTGTAGACAGACAGACAGACAGACAGACAAACAGACGTAACAATGCCTCAGGTCGTGTCTGTCTGTCTGTCTGTCTTTCTACACAGACAGACCTAACAATGCCTCCAAGTCATGTGTGTGTACAGACACAGACCTAACAATGCCTCCAAGTTGTGTGTGTACAGATAGACAGACAGACAGACCTAACAATGCCTCCAAGTCGTGCGTGTGTGCGTGTGTGTAGAAAGACAGACAGACAGACAGACTGACAGACCTAACAATAACTCCAAGTCGTGTCTGTCTGTCTTTCTACACAGACAGACCTAACAATAACTCCAAGTCGTGTCTGTCTGTCTTTCTACACAGACAGACCTAACAATGCCTCAAAGTCATTTGTGCGTGTGTGTACAGACAGACAGACCTAGCAATGCCTCCAAGTCGTGCGTGTGTGTGTACAGACAGACAGACAGACAGACCTAACAATGCCTCCAAGTCGTGCGTGTGTGTGTACAGACAGTCAGACAGAAGGAGTCAGTTAAAAAGTCAGAGAGACAGACAGAGTCAGACAGAGACAGTCAGGCAGAGAGACAGACAAAGTCAGAGAGTCAGAGAGACAGACAGAAAGTCAGACTGATAGAAAAATAGAGAGAATGAAAGAGAGATAGACGGATAGTTGTGCCTCCAAGTTGTGTGTTTACAGACAGACAGACAGACAGACAGACCTAACAATGCCTCCAAGTCGTGTGTGTACAGACAGACAGACAGACAGAGTCAGACAAAAAGTCAGAGAGACAGACAGAGTCAGACAGAGAGAGTCAGGCAGAGAGACAGACAAAGTCAGAGAGTCAGAGAGACAGACAGAAAGTCAGACTGATAGAAAAGAGAGAGAATGAAAGAGAGATAGACGGATAGTTGTGCCTCCAAGTTGTGTGTACAGACAGACAGACAGACAGACAGACCTAACAATGCCTCCAAGTCGTGTGTGTGTGTGTAGACAGACAGACAGACCTAACAATGCCTCCAAGTCGTGTGTGTGTACAGACACAGACCTAACAATGCCTCCAAGTCGTGTGTGTGTGTGCGTGTGTGTAGAAAGACAGACAGACAACAATGCCTCCAAGTCGCGTGTGTGTGTAGACAGACAGACAGACCTAACAATGCCTCCTAGAAGTGTGTGTGTACAGACACAGACCTAACAATGCCTCCAAGTCGTGTGTGTGTGTGTGTGTAGACAGACAGACAGACCTAACAATGCCTCCAAGTCGTGTGTGTGTGTGTACAGACAGTCAGACAGAGAGAGTCAGGCAAAAAGTCAGAGAGACAGACAGAGTCAGACAGATAGAGTCAGGCAGAGAGACAGACAAAGTCAGAGAGTCAGAGAGACAGACAGAAAGTCAGACTGATAGAAAAGAGAGAGAATGAAAGAGAGATAGACGGATAGTTGTGCCTCCAAGTTGTGTGTACAGACAGACAGACAGACAGACCTAACAATGCCTCCAAGTCGTGTGTGTGTGTAGACAGACAGACAGACAGACAGACAGACCTAACAATGCCTCCAAGTCGTGTTTGTGTACAGACACAGACCTAACAATGCCTCCAAGTCGTGTGTGTGTGTGCGTGTGTGTAGAAAGACAGACAGACAACAATGCCTCCAAGTCGCGTGTGTGTGTAGACAGACAGACACACCTAACAATGCCTCCAAGTCGTGTGTGTGTACAGACACAGACCTAACAATGCCTCCAAGTTGTGTGTGTACAGACAGACAGACAGACAGACCTAACAATGCCTCAGGTCGTGTCTGTCTGTCTGTCTTTCTACACAGACAGACCTAACAATGCCTCCAAGTCGTGTGTGTGTACAGACACAGACCTAACAATGCCTCCAAGTTGTGTGTGTAGACAGACAGGCAGACCTAACAATGCCTCCATGTCGTGTGTGTGTGTGTGTGTGTGTGCGTGTGTGTAGAAAGACAGACAGACAGACAGACAGACCTAACAATGCCTCAAAGTTGTGTGTGTACAGACAGACAGAAAGACAGACAGACCTAACAATACCTCCAAGTTGTGTGTGTACAGACAGACAGAAAGACAGACAGACCTAACAATGCCTCCAAGTCGTGTGTGTGTGTGCGTGTCTGTAGAAAGACAGACAGACAGACAGACAGACAGACCTAACAATGCCTCCAAGTCGTGTGTGTGTGTGTGTGTAGACAGACAGACAGACCTAACAATGCCTCCAAGTCGTGTGTGTGTGCGTGTGTGTAGAAAGACAGACAACAATGCCTCCAAGTCGCGTGTGTGTGTAGACAGACAGACAGACCTAACAATGCCTCCATGTCGTGTGTGTGTGTGTGCGTGTGTGTAGAAAGACAGACAGACAGACAGACAGACAGACCTAACAATGCCTCCAAGTTGTGTGTGTACAGACAGACAGAAAGACAGACAGACCTAACAATACCTCCAAGTTGTGTGTGTACAGACAGACAGAAAGACAGACAGACCTAACAATGCCTCCAAGTCGTGTGTGTGTGTGCGTGTCTGTAGAAAGACAGACAGACAGACAGACAGACAGACAGACAGACAGACAGACAGACCTAACAATGCCTCCAAGTCGTGTGTGTGTGTGTAGACAGACAGACAGACCTAACAATGCCTCCAACTCGTGTGTGTGTGCGTGTGTGTAGAAAAACAGACAGACAGACTGACAGACCTAACAATAACTCCAAGTCGTGTCTGTCTGTCTGTCTGTCTTTCTTTCTACACTGACAGACCTAACAATGCCTCCAAGTCGTGTGTGTGTGTGTACAGACAGTCAGACAGAGAGAGTCAGGCAGAGAGACAGACAAAGTCAGAGTCAGAGAGACAGACAGAAAGTCAGACTGATAGAAAAGAGAGAGAATGAAGAGAGATAGACGGATAGAGAAAAAAAGGATAGTCAAATATATTATTCAATAAAAATGTCATTAACCCTTTTATCACTAGGCCTTTTTTTGGCTGCTGCTCGAAAATACTATACCCATACTCAAAGGGGGCCTTACTCTCTAACTACAAGGTCCATTTGAATAATTTCAATTCATTAATAACACTCAAGTGGGTGAGCTTTGATGAGAGGTGTACATATTGTGTATATGTTACTGGTTAATACCAAATGAAGATGGAACACAGCTCAAATGGAAAACAAATTTCAGGTTCGCCTGATTGATATTGATTGATTTATTTGAAATAATGCAGATTGAAGCCTAAAATACTCAACAATCATAGCACAACACGTTTGAAGTCTCCACAAAACAGATTTTACTTCGATTGAGTGAAGCAGGCCCACGTTATAAGGCTTCAGTACGGAGAAATCATGCGAGATCAAGCGAGGTCAAGCCAAAATTCTCATTTTGGAACCAGCTGTTGCAGCTGTTCTATTTTAATTTGATATACTATATAACTATATATTTCACTTGTTTATCACTAATATTGTTCAATGACATCATCATACAGCAGTTTGGCATCATTTTGAGCCATTTTGAGCCACTGTGAGCCATTTTGAGCTCTCTGACGCTCTCATAATTCTCCTTCATGGAATTTTCTCGTCTCTGTGTGTGTGTGTATGTGGGTCTTCCTAAGGCCTGTGATTGGCGGATTTTGATCATGTGACCACTTTTTCGAACCGGGAGAATGAAACAAATGCACCAGGAAGTTCCTTGAGATGACTCACTGACTTTCTAGCCACTAAAAAGCCAAAGGCGCGCCGAGCCTCCCCCGAGAGTAAAATCATTGGCTCAACAGTAAAAGGCGGACCATCTCATCATACATGCATTGTAAAAGTCCGCCATTTCGTCACAAACATACTGAAACACAGAGACACACACACACAGACGAGAGAACATGTCCGAACACGTTTGAAATGGATTACCGGCAGTTTCCAGCGTTTTTCTTCAAGAAAATCATCTCAAGGTACGAAGCGTTTACATTTTGCGGAGCTGTTGTTGAGCCGTTGTTTGTCGGTTTTCTTGCTATAAGTTTTTAATGGTTTCAAGGAGAGGAATATGAAAGATACGAGTGGATTCGCTGTAGAGTCCTCGTGCTTTCTGATCTACGGGTCGGCCATGATCGCAGTTAGTTTTGTCTTGGTATCTGAAAACGAAGTGCGTAGCTCGCTGTTTCCTGGCAAAAAAATACGTAAAACTGTAGTAGTACTTCTGGTATATTTCGTGTATAACTGTTTTTTGAGTGAGTAAAATGATTCTGTTTTTTTCGGCCAGAATCTCATCGTTATATAGGTATATGATATGTCATAAAATATAATTTTATTCATTTAGCAAACGTGATTTGTACTACATGTGCGTACTACATGTGCGTTATATATGGGGCACTCGCGGCAAAAAGGTTGCCTAGAGATCCATTTTCACTTTGTTATGGTCTTAAAAGACGTTTCAGACTGACATGAGGCCAAAAGTTGATTTTGTGAAAGTAAACATAGTTTCAAATATTTTCTTCAAAAAAGTGTCTCAGGACAGTTGATTTCACAGTTTCATGTCATTTTCATGAATATCTGCTGCTTTCATCACTTTAATGCCTAGAGATCCATTTTCACTTTTGTATGCTCTTAAAAGACGTTTCAGACTGAGAGGAGGCCAAAAATGTATTTTGTGAAAGTAAACATAGTTTCAAAGATTTTCTTCAAAAAAGTGTCTCAGGATAGTTGATTTCACAGTTTCATGTCATTTTCATGAATGTCTGCTGCTTTCAGCACTTTACTGCATGGAGATGCATTTTCACTTTTTTATGCTCTTAAAAGACGTTTCAGACTGAGAGGAGGCCAAAAGTTGATTTTGTGAAAGTAAACATAGTTTCAAAGATTTTCTTCAAAAAAGTGTCTCAGGACAGTTGATTTCACAGTTTCATGTCATTTTCATGAATATCTGCTGCTTTCATCACTTTAATGCCTAGAGATCCATTTTCACTTTTTTATGCTCTTAAAAGACGTTTCAGACTGAGAGGAGGCCAAAAGTTGATTTTGTGAAAGTAAACATAGTTTCAAAGATTTTCTTCAAAAAAGTGTCTCAGGATAGTTGATTTCACAGTTTCATGTCATTTTCATGAATGTCTGCTGCTTTCAGCACTTTACTGCATGGAGATGCATTTTCACTTTTTTTATGCTCTTGAAAGACGTTTCAGACTGAGAGGAGGCCAAAAGTTGATTTTGTGAAAGTAAACATAGTTTCAAAGATTTTCTTCAAAAAAGTGTCTCAGGACAGTTGATTTCACAGTTTCATGTCATTTTCATGAATATCTGCTGCTTTCATCACTTTAATGCCTAGAGATCCATTTTCACTTTTTTATGCTCTTAAAAGACGTTTCAGACTGAGAGGAGGCCAAAAGTTGATTTTGTGAAAGTAAACATAGTTTCAAAGATTTTCTTCAAAAAAGTGT
This sequence comes from Leptoclinus maculatus, assembly GCA_032191485.1. Lineage (NCBI taxonomy): Eukaryota > Metazoa > Chordata > Actinopteri > Perciformes > Stichaeidae > Leptoclinus > Leptoclinus maculatus. Next base: position 10,859,047 of record JAVDOI010000005.1, read on the forward strand.
CTCAGGATAGTTGATTTCACAGTTTCATGTCATTTTCATGAATGTCTGCTGCTTTCAGCACTTTACTGCATGGAGATGCATTTTCACTTTTTTTATGTTCTTAAAAGACGTTTCAGACTGAGAGGAGGCCAAAAGTTGATTTTGTGAAAGTAAACATAGTTTCAAAGATTTTCTTCAAAAAAGTGTCTCAGGACAGTTGATTTCACAGTTTCATGTCATTTTCATGAATATCTGCTGCTTTCATCACTTTAATGCCTAGAGATCCATTTTCACTTTTTTATGCTCTTAAAAGACGTTTCAGACTGAGAGGAGGCCAAAAGTTGATTTTGTGAAAGTAAACATAGTTTCAAAGATTTTTTTCAAAAAAGTGTCTCAGGACAGTTGATTTCACAGTTTCATGTTATTTTCATGAATATCTGCTGCTTTCAGCACTTTACTGCATGGGGTTACATTTTCACTTTTTTTGCTCTTCAAAGAAGTTAAGATGCGTGATGATGTCTCTGGAGGTTGACTGTGTTATTATAAGTAATGGTCAGGAATAGATCCTCAATCTAACACACCACAGCATTTTTAAAGTAAGGTACATGTGCAATGAAAACATGCAAACATACGTATGGTCTTTTAATGTATGACTACTCAAACTGTGTATCCAAAAGGTTGGGAGCTTTTGTTCTATAACATTAAGAAGCAGGTCAAATAAGTTTAACTAACTTACTGCATCTTTCACGCTGTGTATGTGTGTGTGTGTGTGTGTGTGTGTGTGTGTGTGTGTGTGTCTCTCTCTCTGTGTGTGTGTCTCTCTCATACAATCATTCAGGTCTTAGAGGACTTTTTCCCCCCCACCACACACACACACCCCATTTTAAAATAAAAGCCCCACAGAATGAATTCTAACTGAAATGCTAGTGAAGAAACCTGTCATTTATCTAACATTATGATTCTGTCTCCTCTCCCTTTCCCCCCCCCCCCACACCATTTCAAAATAAAAGCCCCGCAGAGTGAATTCTAACTGAAATGTTTGTGATGAAGCTCTTACTAATACTGTGACAACTATTACTACTGCTGATAATATTTCTAGTATTACTACTACTGCTACTAGTACTACTACTACTGCTACTTCAAATACTGCCATTACTATTACTACTACTTCTTCTACTACTACTACTGTTATATTAAATACTACGACCACTACTACAGCTATTACTACGACTACTGATACTACTACTTCTTCTAATTACTAATACTTCTACTACTAATAATACTTCTACTACAACTACAACTTCTACTACTACTACAAATATCACTCCTGCTACTACTAGTACTTATTCTAATGCTACTAATACTTCTACTACTAATAATACTTCTACTACTAATAATACTTCTACTACAACTGCAACTTCTACTACTACTACTACAAATATCACTACTACTGACATTTTTTTAAGCTACAGAAACCGTTCAAATATCAAAATGTTCAGCTTTCAGGAGAGCGGTGATATGACTTTTCATATTTGTAATCTTTAAACTTTTTGAATTATTAAGCTTTTTGCAAATTGTTTTTTAATGGGATGTGTATGGAGAAAATCTTCAAATCCTGTTAAACTTCTTCAACTTTCAAAGCCTTCTCCTTCCTCATACTTTCAGCTACAGACACCATAGTTAGACATTTCAACTAGAAGGGGTTTCAGCAGTGCAGTTTAAGTGCTTTCGGGCTTCAACATTATTCAGACAGGTAGTCTCCCATTTCTGTATTTTCAGCAATGTTTTTGCGATTCATTTCAGCTTTCAGCATTCCAACGCATTTTCACCAGGAAATGCATTTTCTAGTTATATTTGTTACTGAAAATTGCATTGTGCAGTACTGTTCGGTTCTGCTCGGTCCACTCGAGGACCAATTGGTCCTCGCTCGGGCCCAGAAGGTTTTAAGCTTTTAGCATATTTTGTTTTTAATGGGTTTCTATGGAGAAAATGTTCAAATCCCCTTCAACTTTCAAATCCTTCAACTTCCTCATACTTTCAGCTACAGAGACCATTTCAACTTTCAAATGTTGAGAAAATCCTTAACTATTGCTGAGTGATTCCGCTTGTTGATATCTTTTAAACTTTTTGAACTGTAGCATTTTTACTTTTATGATTTTTCAGTCGTTTTCTGACTTTATAATGGGTGTGTATTGCGCAGCTTAGAGTGCGTGATGTCACCGCTAGAGTGAAGAGCAGCTTGAGATTCTGATGAAAAAAAGATTTGTCTTTTGCCACCGACTCCACAATTTTCACTCTTCATGCATAATTTCTGGATGTAAAAGTAGCTAATCTTGTCCTTGTCGTAAAAAACTGACTGTGGAATTCCACAGACTTACACATTTGGCACAGTAGCCTTTAATTGAGAGGAAAACCAAGTTTCTGCTCCATAGAGACCAACTGTCCTGAGCCACTTTTTTGAAGAAAATCTTTGAAACTATGTTTACTTTCACAAAATCAACTTTTGACCTCCTCTCAGTCTGAAACGTCTTTTAAGAGCATAAAAGGCTGATAATGTACCTTATACCAGTAAAGGTGTCTAAGCATCAGATTCTAATGAAAACATCATGAAACGGTCAAATCAACTGTACCGAGGCACTTTCTTTCACTTTCTTTCACAAAATCCACTTTCTGTTTTGTGCGATTGTTAAAGCATCTGTTCCTCACTACCGCTGCTGTCTGCACTGCATAGGTCCATAACTCCTTTGGCAACTCGCTCTCTATTAGCATACACCTAGCCATGTCAAACAAGGTGCACCAATTTCGCTCAGCTGTACCCTTCTGGTGCAGTGAGTATGTGCTGAGGTCTCATGTCTAATCCCATTTCTGCTGAGTAGTGCCTGGTAATTCTTTCCCATGAATTCTGTACCATTGTCAGACCTGATACGTTTAATCTTCCCATACGGGGCGGTATCAGCAAGGAACTTCTCTGTTGCGGTTACTGTGTCACTCTTATTTTTTAGAAAGTACACAAACACTGCACTGGAATAATCATCAGTGAATGATAAGGCAAACCTATACCCGTCTCTGGACTCTGGGTTTATTGGTCCCGCTACATCTGTGTGTACCAACTCTAGAGCTGCTGTGGCTCTTACATCAGGCTCCCTGTTCCTAGTTTGGATAAACTTTCCCTGAGTGCACACTTCGCAATGAAGGTCAGGTCTGTCTGTTTTACCCTTGATAGTCATACCATCAACAACACTCTGTAACTTCTGAATATCATCATAATTACAGTGCCCTAAAATCTCATGCCATGTCTGCATATCAAAACACCCTTTTTGATATGCAGTCATCACATTCATCATCTACTGTTTGTAGGTAGTATAGTCTGTTGTACTCATGAATGTGGAATTTTATACCGTCTCTGTTTTGTAGGACGTCTTTCCCTTGTTTGAAGATTACTGTCGCTCCGCTGGCAGTAGCTGCTTTTACAGAAAAGATGTCCTGCGGGTATGAGGAGATGTACAACGCGTTGTGTTGGGGCGTTGACCTCTGCTGTCCACCAAGCAAACCTTTGCGTCTCCTCTGTGCTCCGCGACTCAGTTGCACCTTGTGTCATCAGCCAACTCCACGCAGTGTGTCTCGGCCTGGAACTCGTCGTCGAACTTCTTGAACTTTGCTATATCCGTGATTATGTGTGAAGTTGCCCCCGTGTCCACCATCAGACCACACTCATTGACACCACGCCCTGGCTGGATCTCCTCGTCCTGGTCGCTTATCCGGAATGCATACTCTTTGCTGTTCACCTCCTCGGAAACTTTTCGCGCGTCGTCCCGCCGCTGTTTCCGTCTGCAAGTTGCGTCCCGATGTGTGTTGCTTTTACAGTGGCTACACCACTGCTTGCGTTGACAAGCTCTGGCTTTGTGTCCTCTGAGGCCACATCTGAAGCACACCATGTCCACACTCTCGGCTCCGCGGTCACTTGCACTTGTCACAGCGGGTCTGACACTTTGTTGCGTTCGCGCCTTCATGACGTTGTCGTCGGACGCTGTTACACGCATCTTCTCGGTGTCCTCGTAGCTCCATAGTTTAGTTTTAAATTCGGCAAAAGGCATTGCCTGCTCACTTTTCGTGACATGAATAGCAAACGGTTTAAATGATTCTGGCAGTCCCTTCAAAATCATTGCTACTAATAGCCCGTTCTCAATGCTGTGATGGCGGTCTCTGCGCGTATAACGTACTCCATCACACTCTCACTGCTCGACTTTTGAAGTGAAGTCAGTTCTGTATACAAACTAATTACACGTGGCTTCCATTTGCCAGCATAATAGTCTCTCAGAGTCTTTAGTGCTTTCCGCCCATCGTCTGCCGCCTCTCTCATTCAGTGTGGCTTTGTAGCACAAAGGCAGTAAAACTGCCTGTGCCAAAGCACACTGTATATAATCCATCGGGCTTAATAATTGTTGGAATGCTTTTAAGCATTCCAACTATTGTTATCCTCTTCTTTATTGTTGGAATGCTTTTAAGCATTCCAAGTATTGTTATCCTATTCTTTATTGTTGGAATGCTTTTAAGCATTCCAAGTATTGTTATCCTCTTCTTTATTGTTGGAATGCTTTTAAGCATTCCAAGTATTGTTATCCTATTCTTTATTGTTGGAATGCTTTTAAGCATTGATTAGTCTCATGGTTTTGGTATGAAGGGCATATGTTTGACAGGTAGTTTTGTTGAAAATCACTGTTCACTCTAATCTCTCACACAGGTGTTCCTATGAGCTCATTAGTGTTGATAAACACACAGAGGCACTGAGACACACACACACACACACACACACACACACACACTGCTCTCCCTCTATCTCTCTGTGTCTCTCTCTCATTCAGGTCTTAGAGATCTTTAGAGGACTCCCCCCCACACACACACACCCCATATTAAAATAAAAGCCCCACAGAATGAATTCTAACTGAAATGCTAACTTCTACTACTACTGCTACTACAAATATCACTACTGCTACAACTAGTACTTATTCTAATGCTACTAATACTTCTACTCCTAATAATACTTCTAATACAACTACAACTTCTACTACTACTACTACAAATATCACTACTGCTGACAGTTTTTTTAAGCTACAGAAACCGTTCAAATATGAAAATGTTCAGCTTTCAGGAGAGGGGTAATATGACTTTCCATATCTTTAATCTTTAAACATTAAGCTTTTTGTAATTTCTTTTTAATGGGATGTGTATGGAGAAAATCTTAAAATCCTGTTAAACTTTCAAACTCTTCTTCTTCCTCATACTTTCAGCTACAGACACCATAGTTAGACATTTCAACTAGAAGGGTTTTCAGCAGTGCAGTTTAAATGCTTTCGGGCTTCAACATTCTCTCTCTGTCTGTCTCTCTCTCTCTCTGTCTGTCTGTCTGTCTGTCTGTCTGTCTGTCTGTCTGTCTGTCTGTCTGTCTGTCTGTCTGTCTCCTTCTGTCTGTCTGTCTGTCTCTGTCTGTCTGTCTGTCTCTCTCTCTGTCTGTCTGTCTTTCTCTCTGTCTGTCTGTCTTTCTGTCTGTCTGTCTCTCTGTCTCTGTCTGTCTGTCTCTCTCTCTGTCTGTCTCTCTCTCTCTCTGTGTGTGTCTCTCTCTCATACAGTCATTCAGGTCTTAGAGGACTTTTTCCCCTCCACCCCCCCCACCACACACACCCCATTTTCAAATAAAAGCCCCACAGAATGAATTCTAACTGAAATGCTTGTGATGAAACCTGTCATTTATCTAACAATATGATTCTGCCTCCTCTCCCTTTCTCCCCTCCCCCCACACACACACCATTTCAAAATAAAAGCCCCAAAGAGTGAATTCTAACTGAAATGCTTGTAATGAAGCCTGCCATTTCATAACCTTGTTTATGTGTGTCAAACATTCTGATTATGTCTCCTCTCCCCCCCACCCAGCCCCACCCTTTCAAAATAAAAGCCTCATGGATTAACTGTATTTAAACATTAAGCTCAAAATTAGGCTTTTGTGTTGAAATAATGAATGCTCTTACTAATACTGCGACAACTATTACTACTGCTGCTAATATTTCTAGTATTACTACTACTACTTCTGCTACTATTACTACTACTACTGCTATTACTGCTACTTCAAATACTGCAATTACTATTACTACTACTACTACTTATTCTACTACTACTACTGTTATATTAAGTACTATGACCACTACTACAGGTATTACTACAACTACTGATACTACTACTTCTAATTACTAATACTTCTACTACTAATAATACTTCTACTATAACTACAACTTCTACTAATACTACTACTACAAATATCACTACTACTGACATTTTTTTAAGCTACAGAAACCGTTCAGCTTTCAGGAGAGGGGTGATATGACTTTTCATATTTGTAATCTTTAAACTTTTTGAATTATTAAGCTTTTTGCAATTTCTTTTTAATGGGATGTGTATGGAGAAAATCTTCAAATCCTGTTAAACTTCTTCAACTTTCAAAGCCTTCTCCTTCCTCATACTTTCAGCTACAGACACCATAGTTAGACATTTCAACTAGAAGGGGTTTCAGCAGTGCAGTTTAAATACTTTCAGGCTTCAACATTATTCAGACAGCTAGTCTCCCATTTCTTAATTTTCAGCAATGTTTTTACAATTCATTTCAGCTTTCAGCATTCCAATGCATTTTCTACTAGTAACTTTAATCTTCAGTATATCTTATGATTGTGTCTGTAGAGTCTAAAAAAACAAACCTTGTGGACAACATCGTCATGATTTGGATTTGTATGTTTATGATTTTGTTAATTGAGTTATTTATGTATTCATTTATTAATTCAGTTTCCATTATTGTGCTATTTACGTATTTCATTTGCACACTTTCATGTTTATATCGTTTTTGTATATGTACTATTATTTTTTTCTAGAATTTGTATTTAGGCTGTAATAAAGTCAGTGAACAGTAAACAAACAAACAAAAAGAAAGGCATCCGTGGGATTGTTACAACGCACCGGACAGATGTTATGCCGAGACCTGAATGCCCCTCGTGAGGGCACGCGCTGGCTGAAGCTGAAATTGTGCGCGCTCACGCGAACGGTATGCAGATCCCAGCGGGCGTGCAGAACTCGCCGTAACACCGCTTCCCTTCCTCCGCGCAGGCGCTATAACGGCATTTCCGGGTACGACACGTAATATAAATACGCTGGTCTCCTACTCGGCTGTCGATAGATTATACAAAACCAATGATTCCCATATGTCCAGTAGTGTCCTTCACCTATGGTAAGTATCTTTTAAAACGTGGATATTAGTTTACAAGCTAAACAAATTTGGGTAGCTCTAGAAATGTAGAAGCAATGTTAAGATAGCGATATTAATGGATAACGTTAGTCCTTGGAGCGATCGAGCCTGCTGCTAACTGTTAGCTTAGCGTCACCCTGTATGTCTGTCCTCCGCAGTGCCCAGCCGGCTTGGTGAAGATGCCAAAATGGCTACCGGCAATTACTTTGGATTCACCCATGGCGCTGCCGCCCAGTACAGGTAAGGAGGACCTCAAACCACGGGCCTTTCGTATGAAAAATGCTGTTTCCTAGCTAAAAAGTTAGCCGAGTTAGTATGTTGTGCAGTCACGTACAAGCTCTGTGGTTCCCATTGCTACCATTGTTCACGCTGGGGGAGGGGGCGGTTATCACTGCTGCAGCAGTTGGATGCGAACGGGATTTCACACCGTACGTTGCACTGCGTTAAAGGCGCAAGGGGGCCCGCTACGACGCCCTTTGCGGAGAGAAAATACTACACAGCCGCAGTAATACATCCACGAGTTTATGTATCAGACGCCACAACACAACATAGCGGGCCGCAGTATTGAGGAATACACATGTCAGGTAACCTGCTGAAGTGTGGCAGTGATATGTCAAAGTAGTCCACCATCTGGAATGTGCACACTGGCACTTCTCTGGTCAGCATGCATTACATTGGGGGGGGGGGGGGGGGGGGGGGTTAGCCAAGTGAAGCTTTTTTGACAGAAGACCCCCGCAGTGTTCGTCTGTTGTTACAGTGTTATTGGAGGTATGAACAGATGGAGCCTGCTGTCTGTGTGTTCTGACTGAAAACTACCTTGCACTTATGAAGAATCAGGGGCCAATTTATAATACTTTACGAAATAAGTGGTTCATATTGACATGCGTTTTGACAACGGCACATGTCCATTAATGATGTGAATGATGAAAACCAGCCAACCATCAGTTTTGATATAGGAAACTAGCAGTTTATGGGTTGGGGTTATGCTAGAAAATAACTAGTTTGTACAAAAGGGTTGTCAGAAAAATGGTTGACGGTAAAAGTGTTTTATGGCCGTTCTAAACACACCAGAGGCCTGTTGCACGAAGCAGGATTTGGGGCAGTCGAGGTAACTTCAGGGTTAACTCTGGGTTTTTAGTTCCACGACGGAGGTTCACTTCTGCCCCGGAGCAGGTTATGTTGGAGATCAACTCGTATACAAGCACAGCCTACTGTCCAATCAAAGCTCACTATGTAGATCGTAAATTAATATTACACAAACAAAAAAGTTAGTCATAATCCAGACTTAAAGCAACACAGTTCAAACAGACGCATGCAAAATCGACAGCTGGCAATAAATCCTTGACTGTGTGAATGTATAAATTGACAGATTTGATTTATAATTCCACTGTGTCCTCTACAGCACGATAGATCTGTCTGTAATTACTTGTGTGTATTAAGTTGAGGTGTTGCCGATGTATTCTGATGGAGTGTGTGAGAAGATTTTAAACTTATTCTTTCATCTGTAACCCTGGCGGGTGTGAAACGCACTTTGGAGCAAATGGGGGGGGGGGGAGAGAAATCTGTATATATTCTCTTATCATAAATTCATATCATGCAGCGTTACTTTGCTCTGGTTACTTTAATGTACGCTGTGGGTGATTATAAGTTGTGGAAGGAAACCATACTGCTTTAAATTATGTTTTTATGTTTAGTTTTTGCTCCCACGTCCTATTTTACACCACTGGAATTCCAGCTGAAAGAAGAATACATCCAAACAACACATTAACTTAACGGAATACACCCCTGTATTTATAGTCCGCTATATATGAAGCAGTGATGTAATAGATCTGTTAATTTACCCATTCACACAGTTGGCGATTTCTTGCCTGCTGTTCTTCCCTCATTTGTCCGATATTCTACTCTTCTCTTTATTTGTAAAATGTGCCGCTCTGCTGACAGCAGTCTTGTCCATGCTTCTGATTTGTCACATGCGGCAAACAACGCCCCTTTTATGTTGATAACCAGCTTCTTGTGACCGCTTAACGGGATCACGGTTGTTGGGGTTAGTTAAGCCAGATGACCTAACGATACCCTGGATGTGTTGAACTCGCTTTGTGAAACAGGCCTCTTAATGCGGGATGAAAAGCCATCGGTCGTATAAAGTAGCAAGAGCAATAATAATTTAAAGATGGCGATTACGGCACTTGCTTTAAGACGGTCTCTCCTGGAAGACATTGATATTGTTGCTTTCTGTTAAGTGATAGTTTTGTAAAGAATGAAAAAGACATTCCTCAAGAGAAGCTCATACTCTTTGTTTTCTAACCTCCAAAGGCTTTGCTAATCCCTGTATATTGGTTTTTTATCCTTCAAACGGTTACGGCCTGTGACATCAGCAGCCTATTTGGGGCAGCTGGGTAATCATTTAATACGTAACCTTGCATACACCACCTCCCACACACAAACTGGTAGTTTTAAAAGAAGAATGTGAGGTGGAAATGTGCACCGCTCACACAGGTTGTTTGCCAACTTCACTGATTCACCAGCACTCTTGTTCCTCTTATCTCTATCAGCGTGAATGTTGTCTCATTATACTTTATAATACTAAGTATACAGGGTAGGAAATTTACATATTTTTTAGGGGGCAATTTTTGCCCCCACTGACTTTAAAAAATAATTGGGGGCACTTTTTGAAACTTGTGAAATAACATTTAACCTTTGTTCAAAATAATAAATATACTTATTTAGGCTTAGGGGTCATCCAAAGTTATCAACATTTTCACAGTAGTACAAAGAGTACTACTTTTCCAGACCCCCCCCCCCCCCCCCCCCCAAAGTAGTACATATCAACATTTTTATCACATTACATGACAGAGGTCTAGATTTTAGGAGTCCCAACTATAGACACAAACACAATAATATGTATATAGAAGATATGTATCCAACAATTTATTATTAAAACCACTTTAAAAGTGCAACCCACACTCTACAACAGACCTGGAAAAAAGTATTCAATATATATGTCGCCAACCATAAACAAATTATGATGTTTTAATATTGTTCATGGTACTTCAAGTCACAAAGACAATTATTGTCCTATTGTTCATGGTAGTTCAAGTCACAAACTTTAATAGTTGATAATGTTCACAGCTTTGAAGGTCTTCCTTTTTTTAGTTTGTGCTGAGTCAGTTTCTGATGTTTCAGAAGTTGTTAGCGAGTCGGGAACAGCTCACTGCACACCGGGCACTGGTGCAATTTCCCCCCAATGTTGTTGTTGTTATCGTCCTTGCCTCGCTCTCCTCCATGCACAAGCAAGATGCTCGGAACCCCCCCCCCCCACCGGCGTTCCTGCAGCGCTTTGTTGCAGCTCTTTCAGCGTCTGACAGGCTCTCGCGCGGCCGTTACATTTTTGGGAAACGGCGTGGACGTCGCAAAGAAACTCGATTCGACTCAATCCGCAGCATTAGAGAGTGTTTGCACGAGATGCCGCTCGCCAGGCGTTAAAAAATGCAAGTTCCGTTCACCGAAAAATATCGACATTTTACGAAACTTAAGTCGTACATGAGTGACAACCCCCCCCCCCCCCCCCCGTCGTACGCTTTGTACGACCGTGAAAATGTTGAAAACTCTGGACGGCCCCTTACAGTATATGAGCAATTGTCATCAAATGGCAATAATAAGACTATTAGGCAGTAGTCTACAGATTCAAAGTGTTTTCTTAGATTTTCTGAACAAAAACCAAACATAAATCAGACAATCATATTCAATTTTATTCTTATTTCTTTGTGGTTATTTATTGTCATTACATTTTTTAAACAACTATTAACAATTATTAAGTCAACGATGCCTTGATTACATATACATCAGTCATTATTGAGAAACATTTTTGTAGCACCTCAAATATTGTGATATTACCCATTTTTGTCCTGAACATATATGCATTAGTCATTGTGTGGAATTTTTGAGAAAAACATTTTATAGCACCTTCAAAATTTCAAAAATGTGACATTTGAAGGTACACATTCAGTTCAGAGTTTTTTCTCATGAAATATCTTAATTGACTGTCAGTCAGGTATTATTCATTTCCAGCAACCCTCAAATCAAAGAATAAAGACACTTTACGCACAATTTAGGTGTATTTTCCCTTTAACTCATGAGATGCAGGTAGTATGTTTTATACTTAATGTGAATATAATTCATTTAATCTAATTTCCATTATGCAATATGTATACTTTGTTGGCATCTTATTCTGAAAACCGGACGTTAGTCTGAAGAAACCGGATGTTGTCTCACGTTAATCTTTCCGCTAACTTTCAAAGTCCTTCGCTCGCTCCCGATCTGTGCCGTTTGAATGCGTTTACCGTGAATCTCAGCATATAGGTGCACTAACATGTAAGTGTCTGCTGAGTGGACCACGGAGATCTGAGTGTCTGCTGACTTGACCGCAGTCACGGGTCTGATTAAGAAGCGCTCCATTTATTTATTGTTTTAGAACGTTCGGTAAAACATTATATGGCAACTGGACCGGGTCATATAGGCTACGATCTTTTTGACAAGTTCATTAAATTATCATTATTATTAGAGGAAATTATGGGGGCATTTTTTGACCCTCTCCTAGTGATATCAGGGACAAAATTATATTTCTTAGGGGCAGTTTTGCCCTTTGCCCTCGTATATTTCCGACGCTGTAAGATAGATAGATATAAACTTTATTTATCCCCAGGGGGAAATTAGTTAAAAGTAAGTATACTTTATACTTATTAAATAGTTCCTTTTTTTCATAGTTGGATTTTACAACGGCACTGAATGGGAGAAATCTTCAAATCCTCTTAACTGCTTTGAAGCTCTACCTCCTGCATACTTTCAGCTGCAGACTTGATTTAGACAAATAACAAAAGTGTAATAGTTCATAGACTTGTGACCCGTTTAAATGATAATTAACATATATTTTTTTGTCATATTCTAAGTTTATAACGTTACATTGCTTGTATCACATGGCCTAAGATGTCACCCACTGATCCCCTTCTACTTTTTCAAAAATCACACAAGTCAGAAAAATATGCTGTGTGATATCTTTCAGCTTTTCCTCATCCAGCCCCCCCCCCCCCCCTTTTTTCTTTTGTGAAAATATGTTAAACAATACACTTAATCCGTCTCATATCAAAACAAAGTATTCCTTCCTTCCGCCTTTTCCGGCAACTAATGTCAACGTCTCACTCTGACAGTATCACAGTTTAGCTTTCACTTTTTTTCAAGCTTCTTTAGCTAATGCAGTTTATCTTATTTGTTTTGCAATAGTCCATTGCCTTCTACCTTCTCTTCCCCCATCTTTCTCAGACACTCGCACTCACATTGAGCGAAGCAGCGCTGTATCCTCGTCTCTGTAATTATCTCAGTCCTTAGTCCAAAAGCCAAAAATCAATGACAAAAAAATACAGATGCAATGTGTTTACGGCTCTACATGTTTTGATCCAACAAAATATTTATCTTCAATCCATATTTGTTGTTGTTAAGCCTTTCCAAAGACGTTAAAAACAGTTTACTCTCCTGCACACACCAGTATTAACGGGGACTGTCTAGCAGCAGTCTAACAGCACCTTAAATGTAATTTATTTAATCACAATAACACAATCAGACATATGCTAGCATGTTACTTTTATTTGAAATGCTACAACAATGTGGGGAAGCATAGAGAAAGCAAGAGAAAAAGGGAGACTTAAAGCGCAAATTTCACAACAGGCGTTGTATCATTGAATATTGTTCAGTTATCGGTGACATGTGAGGACCAATATTGTGTTGAACAATAGTCTCGTAGTGGGCTCTATAAATGGCCACGTCCGTGCGTAATGTCCTCTGCTCCTGTTGGTAAAACTCGCCGATGCAGCACATTCTGTGAAATTGCACTTCCTTGCCTTCTCACTGGCAGGTCTGATGAGTGGACAAGTATCTGTATACAAACTGGTGTTTGAGGGTATTTCTGGCTTATGGCCAACTATGCATCCAGCTTTGCATATTTCTTTGTCTTTGTGCATATGCAGTTTTAGTCATAAATCTACACAGTTTTATGCATCTTGCCAAAATCCTCTATCCCAACATATGTCATTTCATATCTACAGATAACTATATATATATTATAAATATATATAGCACGGTTTTTGGCAATTCAGGAAATAAAGAGTTTACTCGGTAAAGCCTATTTTTCTACACTTCAATGTGTGAATCACATACTTATCAAATTTTTTATTTGAATTGTTTTAGAACATATGTTTTGAGATAAAATTGAGTTAGAATCTGCTTATCAATTTAGAAAACGTGATTGTATTGTATTGTTATGTTACATTTTTAATGACAATATGATTCCATTGAAAAAAGAAATTCATATTGAATGATCCCCCAGCCCTATTATCAGCTTAGGCTTTGAGTAATTTGGCAATTGTTTGCACAGCAGCAGTCTCCCCTACATTATTGAGACATGCAAAGCCTCTCGTTGGTGCTCTTTATCACAAAATAAAAGCACAGGACGCCCTGATCATGTATGACCCCTCCCACCAGTGAGGAGGTCACGCTGTCAGCATGTGAAATTCGACACTAAACTATCATTTTAAAACCACTGCTACAATGTGAGTGACGCCAACAAAGTTGCGACTGGCCGGCTAACCTGTGACATTTCTCTTTTGTGTTGCCCTACCAGCCAGCAGCCAGCCGGCGGGGTGGCATACACGCACCCCACCACGGTGGCCAGCTACACGGTGCATCAAGCACCTGTGGCGGCACACACCGTGGCGGCGGCCTATGCTCCCACTGCAGCCTCAGTTGCAGTAGCTAGGCCTGCGCCCGGCTCAGTAGCGGCCGCTACTGCCGCGGCTTATGGGGCATACCAGCCCACCCACACTGCGGCTGACTACGGCTACCCTCAGCGCCAGCCGGAGGTCCCTCCGCCACCGCCACCGGTCACCTCACAGAACTACCAGGTACGCCATACGTTTCTCCCTTTCAAGGCTGCTACAGAGAACCAAGAATCAAAATGACTGAAGAGACCAGTTCTGCCTTCGTGATCAAAGTCGTGTACAATTTTATTCAGCATTTAATTATAGTGAATTAAATTGACATTTAAATGGGAAAATTTACAAATGCTTAATTTATCCATCAGTAAATTCATTCATTCATTTAAAAATAGTTTAATATTGGTTATTAAATACTTTAAATTCTATAACTATACATTCGACTTAATTCAATTAGTGATATCAGTTAGTAATGTGTCTTGGAGCACAGATTTAGGCACGTATAAATGACATGGTAGTACAAAATGTAAACTGTTTCACTTTGGCCTCTTTACTTAAGATTTTATTAAACTTTTTCTTTTTACAAAATGTACCAAAGCACGGGCAAAAAAGAAGATCTTGGGTAGATAAGCTTGTTTAGAAGACATGTAGCTAAGACTGATCTATAGAGGGAACCATAAAGAGGTAAAACAATGCACATGATTCTTGATTAAATGAGTTTGTCACGTAAACATTGTTGTCCATAAGGTACCACAGACAGGGATTTATAAACATAAAAACAGCATTTGCCACAAACTATATACACTCGGTGTATATTATCACTATTGCCTTGCAAAGGAAAAAATTATAAATAATTAAATTCACAAGCAAATAGGCCGACAACTAAATTAAAACAAATAAAATAAAAAAAAATAAAAAAACGATGGACCAAAAATAATGTGTATGTGTAGGTCTTCTTACTTTTTATGAAAGTGAGCTATTATATTTTAATAAGAAAACGTGGGTTCGAAAGAGAACCAATGAGGATGTGACAAGCCTCCACAGTGGATTCCTGCGCTTTATGAATTACAGCTAATGATCTTTCTATAAGAGCAATATCCCTAAAAGGATTCAGACATTCCCTTATCGATGTACTGATATTTACTGTCCAATTTTCAATCAATTAATTGAGTGTCCTATAGCCTTTCACATAACCGCCAGATGACCTGCTGTCAATGCTCCTAGTTTTTCTCACTAAATGTAACTTCCCTGCAAACGAATATGTTTGGTAAAAAGTGTCCGGATGGTGTGGAAACCACCAGTACTCAACAGTTGACATGATAAGTCTTCGACATGTGAACAGGGTGAGCCAGGAATTGACCCGCCAACCCTGACCCTCTGTTTTTCCTTCGCAGGACACCTACTCCTATGTCCGGTCCACAGCTCCTGCTGTGACTTATGACAGTAAGCAGTACTACCAACAGGCCACTGCTACAGCAGCAGTCGCTGCCGCACAGCCGCAACCCAGCGTGGCAGATTCCTACTACCAGACGGGTATGCTGAATGCACACTCCATTCATTTTCATTCACTAGTACCCCTGTGAAACAACAGATGCGCATATATCAACTTCTGCTTCTCACCATTAACATGTATGTCCTCTTTTGTGTTTTCCAGTCCCGAAACCAGGATATAGCCAGGGGGTAACGTCATACACCCAGAGCCAGCAGAGTCGACAGGTGACCGTGATAAAGCCAGCTGCTCCCAGTCAAGCCTCATCCACTTTCTCCATCTACCCAGTGACTTCTACTGTGCAGCCTGTGGCTGCTGCCGCGGTCCCGTCTTACTCACAAAGCCCAACCTACAGCACAAATGCTGTCACTTACTCTGGTAAGCTGCCATTATTGTTTTTAAAGTATAGTTGGTACGTTGAAATTGGTAACGATTCGCTATATACACAAGGTATCACCGGTAACAGTTTATAAAGACTGAGCACAGTAGTACTTGAGCTAAATGCTAACATGCTCAAAGTGACAATTTTAACACGCTCGTCATGTTAAGCAGGTGTCATATTTACCATCGTCGTCAAGCTCTTAGATTGGCACCTTAGCATGCTTGCATTTATTTATTAGCACTAATCACAAAGTATACACAGGATTTACACAATGTCCAGTCATGACATTTCTTTTTTTTAAGTCATGGAAATTCATTGCCCAAAATGTGTATAACCATGTGAGCAGCATGTCCTCCGGGATGACCGCGTCGTTCGATCCTCAAAATGAAATATCTCATCAACTATCAGATGGATTGCTTTGAAATTTGGTACAGCCATTAATTTTCCCCACCAGATGAATTGTAAAACCGGTGATCCCCTGGACTCCTCATCTTTGTCCTAATACTTTGGTCCCGGTTTATCCTTTTCCAGGAACATCGTACTCGGGCTACGAGGCAGCAGTTTACTCAGCAGCCTCCAGCTACTACCACCAGCAGCAGCAGCAGCAGCAGCAACAGCAGCAACAGAAGCAGGCGGTGGCAGCTGTAGCAGCGACGGCGGCATGGACGGGGAACACGTTCACCAAGAAACCCCCTTTTCAGAGCAAGCAGCTTCGGCCCAAGCAGCCGCCTAAACCCCCCCAGATCCACTATTGCGACGTCTGTAAGATCAGCTGTGCCGGCCCGCAGGTGAGTTCACCATCATTGTGTGCATCCTATTTGATTTGAATGTGATATTGAAGTAATGGAATGCTTTGAAGTTTGAGAGGAATTGTGCCATCAGCATGTCCATGCAGACGGACTTTAAAGAACTAACATACAAACTTCAATGATTTTAGGTTTCTTGTCTTAAAATCACCAACATGTCATTAGTGTCCAAACAAATACTTGACTACCAGTGCGACCAATGGCTCCGTCTTTCTCCAAACATTGAATGCATTAGACTTACAAGGAGCACCTTGAAGGCCAAAAGCATAAGAAGAAGGAAGCAGCGCTGAAGGTTTCCCAGAGCACCAGCAGCAGCAGCACCGGTAGTGGCGGAGGGGCGTTGGCCCGCAATGCTCAGAACCAGCTCCGCTGTGAGCTTTGCGATGTTTCCTGCACTGGCGCCGATGCCTACGCTGCTCATATCCGTGGAGCCAAACACCAGAAGGTAAGGATGCGGGAGGGACATTGCATATCTAGCACGAGTCAGTCGCATTGACTCTTGTTGTTGGAGGATGCAGCTCCATGGGGGAAAGGGGAGGGGGGTAGTTTGGAATGTGTAGACATGACAGGGTCGGAAACTAACGCTAGTCCGCTAGCCCGAGGCGAGTGGATTTTTGGAGGGACTACCTAAATTATCATTCTCGCTAGTCCTCTTGGCGAGTGAAATTTGAGAGGCTTTATTCGTTCATACCTGCAAACTTGTCGCTTTTCGGCGAAATTCGCCGTTTTGAATCAAAAATATGTCATCCACGTGAATCGTGTAGATCCGAGAAAAGGTGACGTGGTGATCTTCGCAATAAAACATCTTTGATGTGACGTGTCGAGTCTTGTCCAATCAGCGTTAAGATGTCTACACCGTCTTCATTTCCCTCCGTTACAGTTTAAGTTACGTCATGTTCCGTTACCGTTCAGACTTGCTGGGTTAAGTTAACGTCCACTACATGCGGAACTCTCGACTTTTAACTTTCGTCATTATCGCGAATTAGGAGGAAGTAACGTGATGAAACATTAAGGCCCCCCCCCCCGTGTTCCGGTTCAGTTCACGCGGCCACTCGTTAACATTAAACCAGAACACCGGCGGATCTGGTTGCTGTTTTTAACTCAAAGTAGAATGAAAGGCCCAGATACTGATGAGATGATGAGGTCAAAGAGCTTCAGGGCAGGGCTGAGATGTGAGTGGAGCTGGGCCTGGATAAAGGTGGAGGTCTAAACAGACGTGATTACAGCTTCCTGCTGTCACAGTGTTTTAAATACATTGATAAGGCAGGGTATGCTGAATGCAGCCTCTGCTCCAAGGAGATAAAGTACAGCAACAAGGGCTCTCGTGCCCTCTCATCACACTGACCGACACTGTTCACTGTAATGACCACAGCCAGAGTAGATTATCATTTTAATTTAAATAATAGAACTGGATTGAATGCATATTAATTGCAAATAGAAGAAGCCACAATTCTAACAGCTGTACAGTAACAGTGGAAGTTAATATGAAGCCATACAGTAACAGGGTTCAATGAGCTGTTCAACTCGAGCTGAAATAGTGATAAATAACTGAATAATAAATTATTCTTTTGCTTAAAGTAAATATGATCTTATCACTTCATGTTATTCTCAGAGTACACCAGAATGCTACATTTTAAAGAGCATATTTAAAATGAAAATTCATGCCCCCCCTTCCCCGACAGGGTTTCTAGTAAAGGACTAGTAAAGATTGCTCAGGACTAGTAGTTTTATGAACCTACTAGTCCTTGGGACTAGTATTGATTTTGAGTTAATTTCATACCCTGCATGATACAAAAACATTCTTTTTGTTTTTTCAATGAAGTGTATATACTACACTGCAGACTGGATTCTCTAGGAACAGTGAAAACGAAGTGACTGTTTGTTCATGTGAGAACTGGACCAACGCGGGTTAAATGCGCATCGTTTGTGATGTTTACCACAACTTCAGCTCTATCTGCTGCCTTGCGTTCAACACCGTTCCGGAGGTTTTTACTCGTGACGTGTAACAATTCAGATAGTGCTGTGGGCCGGACATCAAGAGAGACTACAGACAGAGAAAGGCAGCTGCATCATTTTAGATTATTATTATTATTATTATAGATTAATATTCAGCATTATAACGGTTATCGGTCGACCCACAGTACAAACCACAAAACATAAACTCATACATAAAATAAGTGTTTGGGAATCCTTAGTCTACTGTGTTGTCAGTATGTTAACTGGAAACCTCAGACCTTCTGAAAACGCTCTTTCTGTTCTGTGAACTCTCTTCTCCAGGTTGTGAAGCTTCACACCAAGCTCGGTAAGCCCATTCCCTCTACCGAGCCCAGCATGGTCACTCAGACGTCGTCCTCCACCACCACAGCTGCTCCCAGCAAGACCACCACAGCGACCCTGAGCAGCACCAGCGGCTCTCTGTGTGCGGCTGCCTCCTCCTCCAGCACCGCATACCTGAAACCCGTCAGCAGTGGTATGCCGGGTGTCAAGAACCCGTTGACCAACAGCTTCTCTGCTGCCAACTCGGCCTCAGCCGGGAAGAAAGTCAGCGCCCCCAAGATCAATTTTGTTGGTGAGTGTAAACGCACGTTGAGGATGCAGCGCTTTGCTTCTTACTGTCCCACTTGGTTCTTTAAAGAAACGCTTGAAATAGTTTATCCAGTTTTGCAAAAGTGTAATCCTGCTTTGTTATTGTTCAGGATCATTCTTGCACCTTTTTATATAGATGTGGACATATTCTTCCATTTTGTCAGCAGATCCGTTTTAAAATATCACACAGAAACAGCCAGATCTACTCAGTGCTTTGCTGTGCAGTACTGTTTGCACAGTTACAATAGTGTCGTGGTTGCTCTTCACCCTTATCAAAAAACTATTTTCTTTTTTTTTTTACCTCAATCAATAGCACATTATGCGCATCACTTTGTTCAGCTCCTCCTGATATGGTTCACTATATCATTATGTCATACCACACAGACAAAATCCAGGGTCGGGGTGAATTTATTGCATTTATAAAAGACATCAGTAACGGTGATTTTAATTGTCTTTTTAAATACGTATATGATTCCTTTTTTATTTATACATCCATGAAAGGACACTATAAGTGCATACCCGTTCTTTTAACCTGGAAGCACAAATGTTGGGTCGAGGGCGCATTAGACATTCAGGAGCGTTTTATCAGAAGTGCACATTTTCTTTGGTAAAAATGTGGAAAGATCCATCTCTGAGAAAATCGGCTATCTAATGTGACCATCTTGCTGCTTTTATTGTGTCACGATGAGATTGAGTGTGCTGCATCTTTTTGCTCTCCCCTTGCCAAAGGTTGTCTTAATATGTCAGCAGCAGTAGTTAATCTAAGTATGCTTTGAAAATGAACAAAAATGCAAATTGAATGAATGTTTAAGAGGAAATGGGAGAAGACGTAAAGTTTATAGATCATAATCTAGTTTGATGATTTCAATGTCGATGTGTTTTGCTGTTCTGTAAATTAAGCTGGAATGTGATAATTTAAACCATCTACTTACTCATCCTATAATGACATGTATTTAAAGCCCTTTAGTCTAGTTATTATTCTAATTGAGACGTGTAATCAATTCTAAATATTGAGTTATGAGCTGTTTTTAAGATGACGACAACCAGCAGGCACGATAACCTAGTAATATAGCAATCCTATTAACGACCACAGAGAGAAATAGTTCTCCTCACAGAGCCACCTCGCCAACTTTATCACATTGTGTTTTTATGTGGATTTATGTACACCAAGGTTTAGCAGCAGCACTGTTAATGGTCTATGATTAAACAATGTAATTTCTCGAATGCAGGTGGAAACAAATTGCAGACCACAGTGAAGATGGACGAGTCCAAATTGGAGGCTTCTAAGCCGGCGACGCCCTCTTCGGGTACTAATGACGCCAAAAGCGACATTTCAGATTCTCTGTCCACATCGGCCTTGGCTGCGCTGCAGAGCGACGTCCAGCCTGTTGGTCACGACTACGTCGAGGAGGTGAGTTGTGGCGGACCAATGCATACACTGAAACTGAGCAGAATTCAAATCTTCAGCGCAATAACGTGGAACTCCTTTTCCAGGTCCGAAACGACGAAGGCAAAGTCATCCGCTTCCATTGCAAGCTGTGTGAATGTAGCTTCAACGATCCAAATGCAAAGGAAATGCATCTCAAAGGTCGAAGGCATCGCCTGCAATACAAGGTCTGTAAGCTGACGGGTCTACACCGCTACACAGAATTTTAATACACGCTGGTACTAATGTTGCACGGTGTATCGATACTAAAAAGGTACCTCGGTACCCGTACATTGAAAACGATACGATTTTGCATATTTTTAGTATCGATACTTCATTAAAATAGCGCGCGATCAGAGCGCACTGACTGTTCCGCTCCCTGTCATGCTGCCTGTAGGCATTGACTGCAAGGGGGCGGGGCTACCCAGCGCTCACTCACGCAACAGGCAGCGCTCACTCACAGCGAGTGATCGCAGGGGAGACATGACATCAAGTGCAGGAGCTTTTGCCGACCGTCCTCGGCTTGTTGGAAAAAAGATGCCGGAAGTGAAATCTGGAAGTACTTTGGCTACATTGCAAACAGTGAAGGAAAGCCCACTGACATACAGAGACCCGTCTGCAAAACTTGTTTCAAAGCCACACAGACCAAGGGAGGCAACACGTCAAACATGGCAAAGCACCTTTCAGACAGACACCCCGAACTTTTCAAAGAGTTCAAAGAACGACAGTTAAGCAAATGTGATTATAAACATGAACCAAGCCCACCCATATACAGCCTAACATGAGTAGCCTTATCCTAGTTTGACGACAAGCCTATATGATCATGAGGTCACAATGCACACAAGTGTACTAAATGAAACACAATTGATGCAAAATGGCTACATGCTGGTGGATCTTGAGCTAATTATTTTTATTTTAGTTAAGTGTTCAAAAAGCTGGGCAGGAAAAAGCTGGTAAAAAAGGGAACCATACAGATGTTTTATTTATTACTATTATAGATAAATATACCAGTATCGTATCGTATTTGTGGTATCGTATCGAATTCTGGTATCGTATCGTAAGTATCGGGTATCATGATATTATGGCAGGTATCGTATCGAAGTCATAATTTTGGTATCGTGACAACCCTAGCTGGTACATTCATCAGGAGTCTGGGAGCAGGGAAATAAGTTCTGAGAGTAATGCACACTCGGTCCTAAATTACAAATCTGGGTCAAGGGATTCATCTTCATAAACATAGAGCGGCTGTCTCCTCCGTGGTGCCTGTGAGAAAAGCTGATGATGATGCAGCCGGTCCAGTGGAGCATCGCTTCAGATAATAATTCAATGCAGGCACTTCCATGTTATTTATCTTATTCTCTTAAGTTCTCTTAATGCTCTGCTCAGAGGTACGAGTTCTTAAGTGTCTAGGGATGACTGAGATAAATGTTGAAGCCTGCAATAAGTTTTAAACTAGGGATGCATCCATACCTCTTTTTTTTTTTCAGACCATTTACTTTCATGCTTACCGAGTACTTAATAAAACCATTACAGTTCTAACAATAACTTTGTTGCTGACATTTTTAACATTCAACATTCAACATTGTTTTCCTGGTACCAACCGAGCATTGTTCTTTGCAGTAGGGATGTTAATAATTAACTGTTAAACAGTGAAAATGAATATAAAAAAATAAAAAACAGAGCAAGCGACTTGTCACATGAAGGAGAATAGCGCTGGTCCACTTTAAAGGACAGCTCACCTTAAGTGCGCCGGAGCAGCCGTATTTGTTGCGGACTTCGGGCCTAACCCCCTTAACTTTAATCAGCTGGCTGACGCAGGACAAGGGAATCTAGTTTGGGTCTCCTCACGGGCCTGAAGGAGTCGAAGCCTTTACTTACCGATAAATAAACTGTACACACTGCAGTGCTACAGTCATGGCTATAACATTACTGCTGACTTCAGGCAGGCACCTAGCTGACAACCTCACAGCTGAACTCATTAAGTATCTATCGGTGCATCCTCAGTTTAAACCATCGCTTTTCTTAATTTGTATGAATGATTATACTTGTGAGATCTGGCAGCAATTGTAAAGTATTTCTGAATTGAATTTAGGGGTCATCCAAAGTTATCAACATTTTCACAGTAGTACAAAGAGTACTACTTTTCCAGACCCCCCCCCCCCCCCCCCAAAGTAGTACATATCAACATTTTTATCACATTACATGACAGTGGTCTAGATTTTAGGAGTCCCAACTATAGACACAAACACAATAATATGTATATAGAAGATGTATCCAACATTATTTATTTATTTTTTTGCCAAGGCCAGGTTTCACAGACAAAGAGGTTTCGAAGGGGACCAGTTTTATGGTTCCGAAGGGTCAGGCACTCATCGTTGGTGCCGGACGTGCGGCCGCCCCCGCCCAAGCGCACCCCGTCGGCAGGCCCGTCGTTCCTCGGAACAGGCCGGCGGGGCAACAACTTGTATTGACGGGGTTAGAGGCGAGGCTACGCAGTCCGACCGACCAGGCCCAGACTAGAGGGGTTTGAACACGGGCGTGTTGGGATATGGTGTTGGCGCTAAAACGCGGCGCTGTTCGCTTGAGCCAGAGATCTTGAATTCTAAAAAAAAAAATTCAAGTTCCGTACACCGAAAAATATCCACATTTTACGAAACTTTAAAGTCGTACATGACTGACGACCCCCCCCCCCCCCCCGTCGTACGCTTTGTATGACCGTGAAAATGTTGAAAACTCTGGACGGCCCCTTAGTTATTTCTATATTACGACCACGAAATGGCCTTTTCACATGTTTTTGTTGTTTTGCAGAAAAAGGTGAACCCAGATCTGCAGGTGGAGGTCAAGCCCAGCATCCGAGCCAGAAAGATTCAGGAAGAGAAGATGAGAAAGCAGATGCAGAAGGAGGAGTACTGGAGGAGAAGAGAGGAGGAGGAGCGCTGGAGGATGGAGATGCGGTATGCTTGTAGAAGTTTCTTATTCATGGTTGTTGAGGGAAGATACAGTAGGCAATGATGTACCCACATCATCTTTGGCTGTTGAAAAGTAGCTGCCTCAGAAGCAGGTATCTGTATGGACACCCATAGACACCCAATAAGGGAACATCTTTTGTAAGAAGACTGGTGTTCATCCCTCCAGTAGAAGTCCACAGACTCGGAGGATCTATGCCAAGTAGCACTGAAGCTGTTCTCCGAGTTCAACTTAATGAGACACTTTTAATGCGTCAACCATCTGTACACTGACAAGCTGTGGTTCTGTATTTTTAGGCGTTATGAAGAAGACATGTACTGGAGACGTATGGAGGAGGA
This sequence comes from Leptoclinus maculatus, assembly GCA_032191485.1. Classification (NCBI taxonomy): domain Eukaryota; kingdom Metazoa; phylum Chordata; class Actinopteri; order Perciformes; family Stichaeidae; genus Leptoclinus; species Leptoclinus maculatus. Next base: position 10,883,066 of record JAVDOI010000005.1, read on the forward strand.
GCAGCACCACTGGGACGACCGACGGCGTATGCCAGATGGAGGGTATCCACAGGGGCCTCCTGGTCCTCCTGGTCTACTTGGAGTCCGGCCTGGCATGCCTGGCCTGCAGCCTCAGGGTCCCGTGGTAAGGCTTTATCATGTTATTATATTATTATTATTGGGCCTATGCAGTGTGGCTCAATATACTACCAGGAACCATAATATGGTATTTTTTTTAAATAGATGCCAATAAAGCAGAAAACATAGAAGTCAACTAAAAACTGAGATTGAATATTAGAAAGACACATCAGTAAGTAACAAAAAGACTAATCAATGAAATACAATCTTTTATTTCCTAAATGACAAACAAATGATGACATTTAACATTTTTGATGGTTTACAGACTTCAGAGCAGTTAAATGATTTTTGGGACTGTTACAAAAAAATATATAGTTTGAAGACTTGTAGACCAGCTGTATCATCAAACAACAAAGGGATCTGTATCTGTATATGTGGATCATCAGCAAAAGAAGTGATCAGGGATCTGTAAAAGTTATATTTGCTCCCTTTTTTTTGTTTTGTTCTGATCTGTGATCCGATCCAAACCGTGGTTTATGATCCGTTGCACCACTACTGTGAACCTTTTCTGTCTAACAGCCTCCACGCCGGCCCGATTCTTCGGACGACCGCTATGTCATGACCAAGCATGCAGCCATCTACCCCTCAGAAGACGAGCTTCAGTCCATCCAGAAGATCGTGTCCATCACAGAGCGAGCCCTCAAACTGGTCTCAGACATCATTTCAGACCAGGACAAGGACAAGGACAAGGACAAGGACAAGGACAAGGACAAGGAAGAAGACGACAAGGACAAGGACAAGGACAAGGAGGAGAAAGAACCCTCTAAAGACAGGTGTGACGTCTGGGCCACTTGTATGTTAGCTCATTTCACTTGATCTGTGTCTGATCAAGTTGTAATATACATTGTTCATTTGGACAACGTTCTGTATATGGATGTATTTCACTCCTCAGAGCGTTGATATGTTGATTGTTGCTTTGTGTGAACGTCCAGACCCCTGAAGGGAGTGATGAGGGTTGGAGTCCTGGCCAAAGGCTTGCTGCTTCGCGGGGACAAGAATGTCAACCTGGTCCTGCTCTGCTCCGAGAAGCCCACCAAGAGCCTCCTCGCCCGCATTGTGGAGCACCTCCCCAAACAACTAACAGTACTATCTTTACAAATATCACAACTCTTGTCGAATTCTTTCAGTGGCCACTTTAATGGGCACCGGCCTCGTGCGTTCTGAGAAGATGACGATAGTTAAACGATAGTCAATTCTTTCCAATTTCTATTCAACTTTGTAGTGATGCGATTTTAAAAGGAATGCAGATTAAATATATTTGTTCTAATATGATAACGGGTGTTACAATTCCATAACGGAGCGTATACAGGCAGAGCGTAGCATCAGGAGATGGTATGGTGAATGGTGGCTTGTTAGAGGACCGAATCAAGCTGAACGGTTATACACACAGTCACTGGCTGCTCATTTAAATGCAAATTTGTTTACACAACTAAAAATAAGAAAAATAGATTACGTAGTAAAACCTGCTTCCTTACCACAGTACCTAGTCGCTGAAACCACGCATCTTGGCCATTTTGTTCGTTTTATTCACAATGCAAGCATCCCTTTATGTTCAGAAGAAACGCCCGTCCTCATTCACTAACAACTGCACCTCTGAAAGTGGCCACTGAAGAGATTAGATGACATGAAGTTAGGCACGCTCCTCTCTGTGACTTTGAGATACGACAGTCGACTGAAATAACGCCGTCGCATTGTGCGTCTGCGCCGTTTCTTCCAGGTGGCGACGCCGGAACAGTACGAGGTCAGTGGATCCGCCCAGGAAGCGGCGATCATCCTGACGTCCGGCACCGAGCCGAAGATGCGAGTGACGATCACACTGACTTCGCCCGTCATCAGGGAGGAAAGCGGCCGGGACGGAGGTTGGGAACCCCCCCCCATTGCACCTCCTCTCTTGTCTCTCTGCTCTCTCTCTCTCTGCTCTCTATCTATCTATATATCTATCTATCTCTCTATCTCTATGAAATCAGTCTCGGTATGTTTGTCGACGCCCTGAAGAGCGCTGTCCTGCTGGCACTCCACAAAGCATTTCAATCCGATCACCCTGGCACTCTTGCTCTTCGTGTATGATTCATTTGGATTTTAGAAATCAGAAATGAACGACAGGGCAACCAAGGAAGCGCAAGCGCGTCACATTTGCTATTGTTAGATGTGGTCTCGTTCCTTCAGGGTCCGTTGTGCTCAGTTTCTGGCCTGCACAAATTTCATTTTTAACTCCACCTTTCTTTCAACAACTAAACCATTGAGTAGAATTTTCTTTTTCTTTTTTAGATAATCTGCTTTTACTGGCCACGGTGGGAGCCCATGCTATTTTTTCTCAATTACAGCTCTCACTAATAATGTGGGGCAGATCACTTTTAGTGTAAAATGAAGAGGCAAGTGCCAGCAGTATTGCTCTTAGACTTTTTTTGCTCTTACCTCTTAAATGCTCTCTTTATCCTTTTTAAACAAAGCATGACCAGTGTTTGCATTGTGTTAAGTCTAGGTAATCCCAGGTGAGATTCTCTTTTGTTTCCTGTGTTCCAGGGGATTCTGTTTCCATTTTACCGTTCGCCATAACCAATGGGAGACGTGCATTACAGTATCGTTTCTCCAAATTTCCTTTTGAGATGAGGAGATGAAAAAAAAAGAAAAAGAAAAGACAATTCCTGCAGAAGCTGACTAAATAGACAACAGCAGGCCCTTCTGTTCCTCAAGTTTAATTTGGAATTGATTATTTGACTTCATTCAACCCTTTTTATCTCAAATCCAGATTTGGCAGAGGAAATTGGATGTTACATTCCCACAGGAAACAAATCTTCCTTTTGTGTACCGGTGAACAACCGTTCACCATGCTGAGGTCCCCTGTTTTGAAGTGCTCCCCTGAGTTGATTGACACCTTCCTTCACACACATAGGACTCAAAAAATGACATGCCTCTGACAAGCTTTTGTCGTTTTGATTTCAATGGAAAGATCAGAAAAAAAATTATTTAAAGAAGGAGCATTTTCTCTTTTAGAATGAATTGACCATGGAAAGATGAAGATGAACCAATTGTTTCAAATGATTCTTTGGGGAGTATCGTTAAAAGTTCAGGTGCAGAAGGTTACGACAGAGGAATCTTTAGATGGACCTGAGTTCAGCCTCTTGGTATACAATGATTGTTGGGGTCTTATTCCTACCTACTGATGTTAGGTATGCATGCAGTGAAATCCTAACCCCTTTTGTTTGCTGGTAGTTCTCATGTTTGTTTTTTTCTCTTCTTCAGCACCCATTGCTTCCTCCTCTTTGTATCCATAGTAATATTTACAAGTCCAGCACAAAGACCCCTTCATTTCCTTGGAACAAAAACAAATATTTCCAGTCCATTGTCTCCCGTCAGAGGTTTATTAGTCGGGCCCAACCACTTTCGGAAGGATTTTTGACCAAGGTTTTCTCACATCCCAAAAACTTTGCCACACCTACTATTGCCATGCCACTTTAAAAAAAAATCAGGATTAGCCATTTGCCCTCTTTATTTCCGCACCAAGTTCATACTAATAGCCATAGAATCCCTTCTCTGTCCCAGTGCTTACCAAGGTAATGGTAAGCTTTAAGATCACCTGATAAAATAGTATTGGCTTCAGAACATTTGTGAGCCTGAAACCATGTCATTTAGCTAGATTGGTGCTTTCCAACCACATCTATTTGTCAGTGTTGAGGAGTGAGTAAATCTTTACCCCTATGAGGACTTAACATGCCGTACACAGTCAAAGTGGATATAGATGAACAATGTGTTGGTTAGTCAGCTTTTCAATGTCTTAAATCAGAACATAAGCAACCAATTGTAATGGTTGTCATGGAGAGAGACATTGGTATGTGTGGCAATGCGTTTGTTCTTTGCCAGCCTCGCTGACCTGGTCAAACACCCATTCCTCATCACCACGAAATTCTTTTGACACTTCAAATCCATTTTTAGATGTAACCTCGGGTATGGTGAAAGACCCAGCGGACGTCTTGGACAGGCAAAAATGCCTTGACGCTCTGGCTGCTCTGCGCCACGCTAAGTGGTTCCAGGTTCGGAACATCATTTTACTTTCTTATTGTAGCCTTATGAGATGCATTATTTACTTGTTTAGTCCTTTATTTGTGTTTCACACATTTGGGTTTTTTGATTTCATAGCAATGAGGAAAACTACTACTATTTGAAGTAAGAAAAAAACATATTCAAGGATGCCACATATTACAACACAGATCTGGTTAATGTCCATATGTATCGATTGTGAATCTTAAGTTCATTTGAAACTCACACATGAAAAAACACATACTCTAGCAAATACCTGGCATCCTTGTATTCTCTTTCCAATTTTCTAAGTACTGCATTATAGTTCCATGTGATTCCATAAGGCTGCACAATAACTTGCACAAAGTTGTGCCATCAAGAAGTGCTTTCATGTTACACGTTTGTATTGTTTTTATTCTCTCTTTATATATATTTATATATATTTAGTAGAATAGGGATTGAGAGACAAAGGAACATCTGAGTAGTTTCCTGTGATTCTGCTCGCCGAGCAAAAGCACAGGCAAAGTAAAGCAGATCTCCTCTGCCCTCTCAGTCCCTATACTCTGCTCACAGGTGGACTCTTGTACTTTTTTTTTTTTTTAAAGTACCTGTTTGTGAGATACCTGGACAAACCCAGGGGTCAGGGTTTAGAAGATGACAAGTTCTCATTTCTTGTGCATCTTGCAAACTTTGAACTCCCTTTTACTAACTGTGAGGTACAAGACTACTGGGAATGGCAGCTGATTGCAAGCTCTTTAATGGCTCATACATACACCCCTCAAAACCATACTCCAGCTTCCATTTATGCACAGTAGTGTTTGGACCTCTGTGAGAACTCATTCACTTGTTTGGTCCATCTCTTGTCCCTCCTTGTCACTTGTGAAAACTAACTTTATTGCATCAAAAGGCTAGAGCCAACGGCCTTCAGTCCTGCGTGATCATCATCCGGATCCTGCGAGATCTCTGCCAGCGAGTCCCCACGTGGTCGCCCTTCCCGGGATGGGTAAGTGTATTCAGAACGCGCCTCTAAGGCTGCATTCACGGCCGAATTGGGCTTTGGCGTCGCGTAACGCAGGGCGGTGTGGGAGTGTTGACTCGGTGACCCAATTAACAAGTGACCCGCACAGCGATCAGCTTCTTTTGTTCCGTCATGGCTGTGTTTTACAGTTCTGGATCACAGCAACGGGACGTCGGGTTTGTTTCCCCACCACCGCAGGTCAAACGCACCACCCACATTCAAATGGATTGGGAGGACTGGCGTTTTCTCTGTGGCGCTTCATTCAGTGTGACTGCAGCCGTGGCGCTGTGTGACTGACTAGAGTTCATGAGAGTAAATGTTTTATCTTTGGTCACCAAAGCTCAATCTAGAGGCCCGGTTTTAAAAAAACAAAAACAACCAAAGATGGCCCGCTGAGAAGACATTATCGGGAATGTAGGACCAAGACAACCTGAACTTAAACAGACCTCATACGTTAAAGGTGCTGAAAGAACTTTCATTTGTAGATCAGCTCCCACGTTTGGTTATTGATGGAAAAAGGCATTTCAAACTGCTTTGAGTTGGGTAGATATCAAAGCAGCAGCACAGTACTAGAGGAGGAGTTACCGTGATGGGGCAGTCTGGCATACGACACTAATGTTGATCTGTTTGGGAGAAACTGAACACAGTACAGAGCACAACTGTGTGCTTTTTGAGCTTTCCCAGAAAATCTTCTTCTGGGAAAGCCTTTCTGTAAATAAAAATGAAATGTGACGTATAACAGCTACAGAACTGAAAGTATTTTTTAGCAGAAAGATTTGCATGCCCGTGTCCCCATGTTGTGTTTTACTGCCCCTTTCCACAAAATACCCACAAGTTCACATTTTCAACAATTACTGTTGATTTGCTTTGAAAACTGACTAATGTAATGGAAGCAGAGAGTGCGTGCGTGTGCCAGGCGTCTAAGCCATATCCTCCCTGTTCCCTGTGTTCAGGCCATGGAGCTGCTGGTAGAGAAGGCCATCAGCAGCGCCTCGGCCCCCCTCAGCCCGGGTGATGCTCTGAGACGTATCTTTGAATGTATCTCCTCTGGGATTTTACTCCCTGGTAAGATGTTTCTTTACTTGACATTGATTATTGTTACACTTATGGTGCTCTTTTACCAAACAAATGTTGACAAAAGATTGGGTCAGCTGAGAAGAGGGAAAGTCCTTCACATTCACACTGTATTTACATGCACTTGTGTAATCTGACTGTAGAAATAGCTTGATTTTGCTTAAAACAAAACAAAAAAGATTCTGTGCCGTACCCTGTCGGGTGAATGTTACTTGACAGACGGAAGGAGTTAGCTTAGCTTAGCACAAAGACTGGAAACAAGGGGACAAGACTTACTTGGCCTTGTCCAAAAGTAACAACATCCGTGTACCTGTACCCCTAAAGCTCATGAATGAACTAGATGTATCTGGCTGGATGTATCCGTTGTTACAGAGAGTTATGTGTTGGACTATAAAGTCTCTGCTGCCCCCAGCAGTTGGCTTTAGAAAGCCATGTTTCCTGCTGGTTTGAACTGAAGTATGTGCGGCGAACACGGGGCTGTCACAGCCCCTACACGCTCGTAGCTGCTCAGCGCTCGCTTGTTCAAGTTGACTTTTGGGGATTCGGAGGTGAAATGAATGACTGCTGATGTCTCACGTAATGATAATTAGTGGTGCAACGGATCATAAAGCTCTAGGATCGTATCTGCCAAAAAGAAAAAAAGAGAGCAAATATAACTTTTAGAGATCATGTTTTTGCTGCTGATTCTAATTGCAGATCATTGATGATCCTGATTGGCAGATAAAGATCCCTTTGTTGATGGATTAGAGCTGCTGGTTCTCACCAACACTACATTTTATGAGATTACATGTGAACACATCATGATAACTTCATAATTTACCTTTGCCAATACTCATTTTCACCGAACAGAGCCTGAACGCATCATAATGTAATTCAACGGAATGTTCGTTGTCCGTTAGCGGTGATTTTAACGTTACCAGCTGTCCTCTCGTTAAACACAGATTGGTTGTTTATAGTGAAACATTATCAGAGATCGCTGACTAGAAAAGTATAAATGATGTCCTGATTGCATATTTTTTACTGATTAGCAGATAACGATGTCAGTAAAACTTTATTTCTCATCGTGATGGTTAACGTTAAACTGTGTAATTAATCCGCGGTTCACATGTGGGGCGATCCGTACGGATCGACAACGGTCCTTTACACCACCAATGTGAAATTGTAACTCGCACACTCAAAAATAGCGGCCTCGGTCTGGAGCCGTGGTTTGTATGTGGGCTGTAAATTCTTCTATGTAAGAGCCAGTATTCAATTAACGGCAGAGTCTCAGTAATAAGGTAATAAAAAAAACACCTCATGATTTATTTCACTTTAATTTTGGGGTGAATATTCCAAACTTTCCAAGACAAAAAACAACACCAGAGGTCTATGACAGTTCATGAGAGGATACTAAAAAGTTTTTTTTTAATTTTTTATTTCTTTTCACAGGTGGGCCAGGATTGGTAGATCCTTGTGAAAAGCGGCCCATGGATACCCTCACATCTATGGGGGAGCAACAGAGAGAGGACATCACCTCCAGTGCCCAAGTACAAGCTCTTCTAAGAGTTCTACATAAACTATCAAGCTGATCTTAGAAAGTTCTGAATAAGAGAAATAACTGTTAAGTCATGTGATGATGAATGCATTTATTCCACAGGTCTGCTTTAGACAACAGCGCAGGCTTTTTAAGGTTCCCATAAAATGGGTTTAGGGGATTTGTGAATCCGCTTTCATAGATCTGATTAGGTTTCCTGCGACTCATTGCTTTTTAAATAAATGTCCCCTCTGTATTTCCACAGTTTGCTCTGAGGCTCCTGGCGTTCCGTCAGATCCACAAGGTTCTGGGCATGGACCCCCTGCCGCAGGTCAACCCCCGCTTCAACGTCCGCAACAGCCGCAAGCGTCGCCGCGACAACAGCGAGGGGACGGACAGCTTCGAGGGCGAAGGCAAGAAGGACAAGAAGGACTACGACTAGAAGGACCTCTAAAGCTTCTGTTATCGTTTACTCTCACACGAAGATGTACTAACACGTTGTATGCGCCGTCTCCTGTGTGCTGGCTAAGTCCAGTGTGGCTGTTGTTTTTTTTTCCTTTTATAAGCTACAGATGTGTCAGTGTAACCGCAGCCTCACTCTGCTCTGTATTACGCAAACCAAAATGTCAGGTTGTGTACTGTTTTAGTTGTAGTTTTCTTAAAGTTTGGCTTCTCTAGATAACAGCGTTTTTTTAGCCCGACGGGCTTCTGGAGCAGAAGTGTCTGACGAGGAGCATCGCACCAGCAGTGCTGAATATGCGCCTTCATTCATCTGTATAGTCTCATTCGGAGGTGGACTGTGTTGTTGTTGTTATTAATGTAAAGCGTACATTTGGCCAACTACATTATTTGTTCTTTTTCAATATGAATAACTGCTTAATGCAAGTGATGTGTGATGCTGTGGTCTTGTTGCGTCTCAATGCTCGGCTACACATAACCATGAAGAAGACCTGCGGCACAGAGATTCAGAAGAACTTTAACTGTTGATAGATCTTTGTTAGTAGTGACGTTGTCCGCCCTAATGTGGTTTTATGTCCTTTCAGTTTCATCTATATATACATATATATATGGAAGTATTTGTATAATCTTTAAATAGATAAAAAAGACAAAAAACAAAGCTTTGGTTTGTGAACATGTTGACTTTGCGCACCGTTTTTGCTTTTAAAATGTTTTCCTTGTTAATAAGAAACTTTAATGGCTTGCTTGCCTTTTAACTTGGTTAGGTGCTAAATTAAGTTCAATGCTGGAAATGAGAATAAGAATCGTGACTGGGAGTGGGAGGGAGGTGTGCAGGTCCTGCTTGTGAATGCTTTACCATCCCAGTAGCAGAATAAACACATTTCCAGATTGAGAGCGTGTGTTTTGGTTTTCTCTCGTGGTCTACAGAATATTTATTATTATAGCAGGGTTAGCAACACGTCTGTTTTAACAAACTAGTGCTTTCCTTTTCTGTGTTGCAGCTGAACGCTTTAGGTTGTTCTGTTTAACGGCGGAGGCCAGTAACAAGAAAATGGAAGATTCTCTCAGAGTAATTAAATTATGAAATGTAGTGACGACCAGACAGGGAGGAAGCGGTGCATCTACCGTCTGATCGTTGTGTAAACACGTAGAGGCTGATTTAAATGTTTTAATTAGGCTCTATGTGTAGTTTATACAACTTTTGCCGTTGCAAATTTGAAATGGTTGTATAACTCTTTATAGACCAATAAACAATTGTCATTCAAATATTGTAGTACAGTATGCAATAAAAGTGTCGCAGCATAAAGATGTCATAAACAATATCGGTAGTAGTACGCCGTAAAGATGTAACAATACAATCCATAATATAGTATGCCATAAAAAATTCAACAATGACCATAGTATGTCACAAAGTGATAAAATGTATAAAAAAAACAAAATACTATGTTTAATGACAAAAGTTATTGTATACTATGTCATAAACATAAAGTATGCTATGCAATACGAGTAATAAATATAGTATAGAATATAAAAGAGTTAGCGTTATGGCATTACAAAAATCATAGTATAGTGTGCTACAAGAGTCATGAAACAGATATACTATAGTAAGCCATAGTAATGTAATATAGTGTATTATGCAATTAGTCATAACATGTCGTGAATACATCTAAGTTAAGTATGTCATTAAAGAAGTCAGAATGTCAGAAAAGATGTTTAAAATATAATAGTATAAATAAAAATGTCATAAAGATCTTATTGTATGTTATGAAAAAGTCCTGATTATCATTAAACGTGAAATTATAGTATACCATACAATGTCAAAACATGAAAATATTGTATAGTTAGCCATAAGAGACAAAAAATATGTCGTAGAAATATGACATAAAAATAGCATCGTATAATATGCCTATGAAACTCATCTTGAATGGTTTGTCATAAAAAGTTTTTATTTTTTTCAAAATGTGGCAAATATGACCCTTATGACCCCTCTGAGTACATTCATGCAGTAGAAGAAGACGTGGAAGAAACTCTGTCATCCCAAGTTTAGATCGGAACTCTGCACTCATCTGAGGAGAAGAGAAAGACTACGTGAGAATGTGAATCAAATACACAGCGACGACTACTACAACTACTACATAAAATATAACTACTACATCAAATACAACTACTACATCAATACATCAAATACAACTACTAAATCAAATACAACTACTACATCAAATACAACTACTACCAAAGGTGTTCTCAAAGGTTTGCTGACTGAGTGCAAATGATAAAACGTGGGTTAAAATCATGCAGATAAAATCTGCACGTTGTTTCCTTGTTCTATCTTTATGTTGATTTCTTTTGGCGGGATGAAAAACTTGAGTTGTGCTTCAGGGGAAAGAAGCTTTTCTTGTAGCAGATTTGATTGACCAGGCCTGAGAGAGGAGGCAGAACGTCTTGTTTAAGGTCGAGCGGTGAAGCAACCTGTCATTTTGTAATTGAATGAAACTTAATGAGATGTGTGTCCACTCCAGCTGTGTTTTTGGTGACTTTTAAACCCATGAGGGTCGAGCACGTTGTGTGCATGACACAAAAATATAGATATCTATTTATCTACTAGTATTTAGAGATGAATACACCCTGAGTGTCCTAATTCTGTACCTGAATTACACCGGCACACAATCATTATGTGTACAATCAAATGTCTTCTGAAATAGATGTAAAAAGGCACTCGATAACTAGTCTAATATATAATATGGGTAATATGTAATAATATATAATATGGATAATATAATATATAATATGGAAAAATGGGTTAGTAAGGCAGAAAGAAGAAAAACCTTTGCAGCAAAAACAACACATTTATTTCCACATGTAGTTGAAAACACTATAATGAATGTATTTTCCCCGTGTTTTAACATGCTACAAGTAAATGGAACTTGCAAATCTGGGTTATTTTATAAGCTCATTACTTTTAGATCAACATAATTAATAAATAAAAGCTCCAGCATTTCTCCCCCATAAATTGAAGATTTAAAGAGAAAACATGGAGTGATACCGTTATTACACTTTTTTGTTTTTGTTTAAACATCCGTGAGGTTTGTTTCTTTGTAGATGGTATCTACTTTATTCCGTGAATATTTCTTATCATTATACAACATTATATAATTTTGCTTTCGTTTAATTTTAACAGAATTAAAAGCATAAAAATATAAATATAAAAACGTAAATAAATAATAGAATAGAGAAAGAGAAAAGAAGGACACTAAGGCACACATTCTGACTGTGTAATTACAAACATAGATCACAGGCAATGCCATTACTGTTTGTATGGCCTTTTTGTCGGTACAGCATTTAATAGTTTTTATATACAGTTCAAACTTGTTGTAAAAAAAAGACAAAAATAAGTCAGTGGTTTGTAAACGTAAAGTTATGTATATAGAATTTGACAAGAAAAATCAATACATTTAATTAAATCAATTTGAATAAAAAAATGACCCCATTTCCGCCAGCAGCAATCGTTCCCTTTAAACCGGAGTAACATCATAATGAGTCCGGCGGAAGTAAGAATAGAAGCGGACAACATAGCGGACTGCTTGTTATAAATTGGCTCAGCCGGTGTGTTTTTGAAGCTCATACAAATCAAATTGGCATCAACTCGCGCAACATGTCGTCCGTCTTCTGTTTCCGAGACTTCGTGAACGAGCGACTAACCGCTGCTGCGGAGGAAATACTGGGCGTGTTTGAGAAAACCGTGGTGGTGTACGAGGAGGAGATCTACCGGCAGCGCAAACTACTGGACGTGGTTCTGAAGCCGGTGATCAAACTACACAAGAAAAGTGAGAACAAACGAACCTTAACCGGTCCCATAAGTCATGACATCACGGATCCGCTTCTATTCTCTTTATTACTACGGCTGCAACATTACACCGCTGCTCACACATTCATGCATCAACGTGTGATTATATATAATCTAATGTGACGTACAGTGTAAATGCAGTTTGCCAATAATACTTTGTAAAATTGTACATCCAGGATATGTAACAGAGTATTTTTTTTACATTGTGGTAATGCTACGTGTACATATAAATAATAATAATCTTTATTAATACATGGCACATTTCATATGGACTATGTAGCTCAAAGGTCTGTACATTTAAAAAAATAAAACAGAAAACCTTCCTTTGACAGATAAAATAAATGAAAGTGGTATAAGAAAGCATGCACTTTGCACTTATATTTGAAGTGTAATTAAACAATTTCAACAGATGAATAAAAAACTGGCAAACGTTTTACATTTAAAAATATAATAAATAAATACAATTGTTTCAATATAAAAGTGTTTAAATACATACAAATCACGTAAAAAACAGACGTGGAACTCTGGAACGCACATTTCGCTTGGTGAAATAGATTGATGCTTGAAAATGTCAACAGTTTTTTTTTGGTGTTCCACAGTTTGGGAGCATAAGTGAAAAGATGCATCTACAATTTTCTTTTCTGAGTGGATTTGAGGAACTAGAAACTAGCAGTGGAGGATCTGAGGGTTCATGGGGGACATAGAGCAACAGAGAGTCTGTGATGTAGGCCGGCCATAAGCCTTTAGAGCTTTGTACACAAGTAAAAGGACTTTAAAATAAATTGTGTGTTCTCTCCTTTTTGTTCTCGTTAGCAGTCTAGCTAGAGTCCGGCTTCTGGAGGGTTCGTAGCGTTACATGGGTCCTTCTTTAAACCTAACCACGAGCGCCTCTCCTGTCCCCCCTCTCAGAGATCACACAGTCATCCGTCTGTAACGACGAGGTTCTCGCCGACCGGCAGCTTTGTAATCAGGAGAGGAGCTCCGGTCTGGACCGGCAGGACCCCGATCCTCCTCGGATTAAGGAGGAACAGGAGGAACTGCGCACCAGTCAAGAGGCACAGGATGCCGATGAGTCGAAGTCGAGGCCTTCTTGCGCAGGAAGGGATCGGACTCTGCTTTCGGATCCACCGACCCACATCTCAGTCACGGCAATCAAACCCGAATTCGACAGAGAGGGTTCGGGCGTGTTGGACCCAAACGGTGACCACGGCCTCCCTCGCAACTCTCGCCGAGCTAAAGGTCAAGACCAGAACGCCGATCGGAAACCGGAGGACAAACGCTTCAAATGCCTGTTTTGCGCTGAGGAGTTTTGCGATTTATTAAAGCTAAAAGTTCACGCGAGGACCCACGCGGGCGAAAAGCACTACAAGTGCGAGACTTGCGGCAAAGGGTTCGCCCGGAAGGCCCTGCTGAGGAAGCACGCGAAGACCCACGCGGGGGGGAAGCCCTTCGGGTGCCCGGTGTGCGGGAAGGAGTTCAACTGTCGCTCGAACCGCGCCACTCACGTGAAGACTCACGTGGGCGAGAAGCCCCACGCCTGCGTCACCTGCGGGAAGAGGTTCAGCCGCGGGGCGGACCTGAGGAGGCACAACCGCACTCACACGGGGGAGAAGCCGTACAGCTGCGTCCACTGCGGGAAGGGATTCTCCTACGACTCGTCGCTGAAGAACCACGTCCGGGTGCACACGGGGGAGAAACCTTACAAATGCGCTTTGTGCGGGAAAGGGTTCGCCGTCGGCACAACGCTGAAGATACACACCCGGATCCACACGGGGGAGAAGCCGTATAAGTGCAGCGTGTGCGGGAGGAACTTCGCTCATGGGACGGGGCTGAGGTTGCACGGGAGGATCCACGCACGGGAGAAGCTGCAGAGCTCAAAACTCAAGATTTAGTAAGATCAGACTGTTGGGATTCAGCTGTGTGTTCGGCACGCAGCAACTCCCTACCATGGCGGAAATAGTTCTAATTGTTTGAAAGACACAAGGACAAATATCCAAACATACCCTGGTCCCAGTTTCTTTAAAGGATTTGCTGCTATTATGAATTGAATACGTTGGATTTTGAACTGTTGGTCAAACGATTTTGATGTCCCAGAGCTGTTGAAGGACAAAATAGACTAATTGTTCCTCAATGTGTTTCTCTACCATGTCTCACTGAATGGTCCGACTAAACAGAGGGCTTGGAATTTAACCTTCTACAAACAAGGCTGTTTATAGTCTGTATGGTTTGAGAGTCAAACTTCAATCCGTTGATTAGATCATTCTAATTGGTTTTTTTTGGAAGTTCTTCGTGCTTTTATCTTGTTGAATAATGTATTTGTTTACACTGCAAAACTCAATGAAACAAAAACTTTTCGGTGGCATGAGCCACAGAAAAGGAAATGCATAAGAATACGGCCATACATATAATATAGTATATATATCATAATTTACTATATATATATATATATAAAGTATATAAATAACCAAGTTTGGCATGGATAATCATGATCCACAGAGTTGGAGTCTCATTATTAGTGACATCGTTGTATGTAGAGGGATGAGCAGTCAGTTTCAGCTCGACCAATATGATTGTCCATGAGTCATTATCTTAAAAAATTAGCAACTCATGAATGCCTTTGCTCATCTCTGACTCTCATTGGGAGTCCATTTATTTATTTGTCTTTTTAAGGAACCAAAGTGTTTGCTTTATTCTCCGATTATCACAAAAGACAATGACGGGTTTTATTTCTTACTTAGAAAAAGCCCTACTTATTGTGCATAATAAAATACATTGTACAGAATGTGTATGTGTGTTTTCGCGTTTTCGGAAAGCTATGAATTTTTTCATGTAGAGTCGTGGAGTCGCTTTTAATCTGAAAATGTGACCGGAAGCCACACGGTTGTTGTTCCTGGCAGCGAAAGAACAACACGGAAGTCGGTTTATCTTATTTCACACACACTGGAGATGGCTGCGGGAAATGTAATCAACGAGCGACTGACTGAGGTTGTCGAAGAAATATTAGCAGTTTTTACACAAACTTTATCGGCTTACGAGGAGGAGATTCATCGCCAGCGCAGACTGTTGGATGTGGTCCTGAGGCCTGAGATAAAGCTACTCCGGACAGGTGAGTACCATCAATGATATGGTCGGTGCACACTTTAGACTAGTGTGAGTAATACTTTATTTTTTCTTTACTTGACATTCTGACAAATACACAGACATTGCAATCTCACGTTTCTGTCCAGCCTGTTCCGGCTTGTCGCTGTTGTACTTCTTCTTCTTCTTCTTCTTCTTCTTCTTCTTCTTCTTCTTCTTCTTCTTCTTCTTCTTCTTCTTCTTCTTCTTCTTCTTCTTCTTCTTCTTCTTCTTCTTCTTCTTCTTCTTCTTCTTCTTCTTCTTCTTCTTCTTTTGTTTTTAATGGCGGTTGGCAAACAAGTTTTAGGTGCATTACCGCCACCCACTAATCTGGAGTGTGGACTAAGGAAAGTAATTCTCTAATACGAAAAACAAACAAACAAACATAAAAATAAATATAATTCTCAAATTCTATTCATTACTCTTGTTGACTCTAAATATTTCAAAAGAAGTTTCCAACATTTCTCACTAAAGCTTTTCTTTAGTATATTAATTATATTCTCCTCTCCCATCGCTCTTAGACCATTTTTTAAAACTTCTCTCGCTGCCCCGTACCTCTGACAGGACAATAAAACAGTTTCTTCTTCTTCACAAAATTCACACTTTCCATTATTATGTTTTTTAATAACATAGAGGGAACTGTTAAGACCAGTATGGCCATTCCTTAGTCTTGTCATTACCCTCTTTTCTATTTCGTCCACTAGATCCTGCACTCCCAACCAATTGTTTATTTTTAAACAGATATCTTCATTTGCTCCCTTTATTCCATTCAGTCTGCCATATTTTTGTGATTTGTCCATTAATCACCACTTTAGCTTCTGACTTACTTATATTTACATTAACAATATTTCTCCCCTCTTCAAAGCATTTTTTGCTGCTTTATCCACCGTCTCATTGCCATCGACTCCAACATGTGCAGGGACCCACACAAATTTAACCGCCATCCGCATTTGATGGATTCTGAATAGTGCTTGTAGTATTTCATACAGTAAATCCTCTCTGCTTCTGGAGTGGCAAAATTTCAAACTCGTTAGCACTGCACATGAATCTGATGCAATCACCTCTCTCTCTGGCCTGACGTCCTCTACCCACTAGGCAATAACTATGGCCATCATCTCACATGTAAACACAGATAAATCATCACTGAGTCTCTTCCCACACTCATAGTGGAATTCTGGTATTACTGCTGCTGCTGTTCTACCATTTTTGGGGTCTTTAGATCCATCTGTATACATTTTTATATAATTGTGATAATTCCTCCTGATGTATGACTTGAGTATCTTACAGTTTCCCCCACATTCATCTCTCATCAGTTCAAGGAGGCCAAGATCAATTTCAGGCTGTGGCAGTAACCAAGGAGGAATAGCTGGCAGAACCACTGCTGGAGAATAACTCCTATCCAATATACCCAGTTCCCTAGCCTTCTCCTTAGCAACCCAACCAAAGCTCTTTGTTGGCATTTTTTCATGTTCCCAGCATGGCTCAATTGCACTTATTGTTGGATGGTTGTTATGTCCTTGTAAACTGGCCCAATATGTCATCATTATCTGTATTCTTCTCAACTCCAATGGCATTTCCCCCATTTCTACCTGCAATACCGGCACAGATGTTGTTTTAAAAGCCCCACTACATATTCTTAATGCTTGTGCTTGTATTACATCTAATTTTCCCAATAAGGTTTTAGACGCTGACCTATAAGCCACACAGCCATAGTCTATTGCTGATCTTATCAGCCGCTGTTGTACTTCTTCTTCGTTGGTCTTTTTACGGTAGCTGACATCCGTTATGTTGCATTGCTGCCACCTTCTGGATCTGGACCATAACTGTGCCATATACATACTTGATTCTTTTTTTTATTATCAAACAAGTGTCTCTCAAGAAGTCAGCCATATTATTCCTTTTTCCTTTACTTCCAAGAGTGCCAATATGTGCTGGGACCCACTGCATATATATATGTGTGTGTAAAAAGTTCTGCACTCCAACTTTAGTTTGGCATTGCCATACCAATATTGTGGTATTAATTTGAACCCCTTCCCTTCCACCACACTGATAACAGTTCTTCCTTCGTTCCGTTCCTTTCAGAGCTCCCACTGCTAAATGTCTGCAACGAGGAAGAGGAGGTTCTCGCTGACCAGCAGCTCTGTAACCAGGAGAGGAGCCCCAGTCTAGACCGAGAGGACCCGGGGCCTCCACAGGTTAAAGAGGAACCGGAGGAACTCTGTACTGAAGCGGGAGACGGATATCTTAAAGTCACATCCGGCTCACGAGAGACCTGACCGAAGGAAAGACCGGACTCTGCAGTTGGATCCCGATCGAAATCTAAAGGCAGCAGAGAAACGGCCTCCGGACGGCACTCCACAGAAAAGTACGTCTGAATCTGAACAAAGCGTCAGTTCTTTTTTCACACCTCTCGTGGAACAAAACCGACTCCGAAACACAAGGGGGCCAAACTAAGCGACAAACCGTTCGAGTGCGACATCTGCGGTCGAGACTTCTACCTGTACACGCACCTTAACGTTCACATGACGACCCACCCCGCCGGCAAGCCTTTCAGTTGCACGGCGTGCGGGAAGGGATTCAGCTTCAAGCGGAACCTCAAGCGACACATTGCGACCTACTCGGGCGAGAAGCCGCACGCCTGCGACCGCTGTCCGAGTACCTTCCGGCACGTCGAACACCTGCGGGTCCACATCAGGAGCCACACGGGTGAAAGGCCCTACAGCTGTGTTTATTGCGAGAAGGTGCTGTCGACGAGCTCGGCCTTGACGAAACACGTCCGGCAGCACACGGGCGAGACGGCGTCGGGGAGGACTTTTATGAAGAGACCAAGAGGGACTTACTTCGAACGGAGAGAGTTCACGAGCTGCTCGATCCCAAAGACGCAAATGATCGTTTAACCGGAGAATTTATTTGCAAATGTTTTACTTTATTTACCCGGAATTCTCGTTCCACGTGACTGTAGATCATCACGTGTTCTCATCTTCAAAAAATACTTTGTTACTAGCGGTATTGTATCCCTGGTATGATGGCTAATGAAAAAGGTAACAATAAAGATATATATGTCACAAAACTACTAACCCGAGCATTAAATGTTTCAACATGACATATGACACATTTCGTCTTTATATTATATATATCTTTATATTATATATATATATATATGTATATATATATAAAAAATATAAAGACGAAATGTGTCATATGTCATGTTGAAACATTTAATGCTCGGGTTAGTAGTTTTGTTTGTTGAAATTGACATCCCGATGGCAATCAATAAATCAAATGCGAATTCCCAGTTGGAAATTTTAACTGGAATGCTGCCTGAAGTCGAAGTTCCGACTTCGGAAAGTCGGCCTAACCCCACCGACCTCAAAATCCAAGATGGCTGCTCCGTGCATCAACAGTTAAAAAAGCTGTAATAATTAGCACTTCTGTCGTACTTGTGTCTCATTAAATCAGTCATAGGTAAAGTACTGTCCAACTTCTATCCGTGGACATGTTGCTACATTGTTAGCATGCCCAAAATACTTGCGTAATGCGTTGTTATAAACTGGTATTGCTAACAACGGCTAACCTGACTGGAGAAAAACTTGGCTGTGACATCATTCCCAGCTAAGATTATTCAAGATAAACTTGAACGCAGCATAACAATAGCCATGTTTGTTGTTTACGTTCATAATGATCATTTTGGGGGAGTGCCTTTGGAGGGAGGCCTGATCGCTAAACCCTGAGCTAATTTTGAGCTAATGCTGCTATTTACTTTCATTGGAAAAGAGTTAGCAACACAGGGCAGGATTTTTCAGTTTAAAATCTAGCGTATTCTTTCTAGTTTCCTAAGATTAGCAACCCTAGCTTTATGTATAGATGGACAGAAGTTATTGCTATTATATAATAAAGTCTGGAGAGACGGAAGAATCCCAAGCAGTATTTATTCCAATAAGTAAAACCTGTTGTCGACCGAACTAACAGACGAGCTCAGTAGCAGATTTCGTCCCTATTCCACCTCACTGTTCTCGCTATTGGGTCAACTCTGATTGAAGTCCAACGTGAGGACTTTGAATGCTGAAAGTTATCGTATAACTGCAAGATGCACCATGACAATTGCGAAGTGGGGGGTTGTATTATCTGTGGGTAGTATTTAACAATAAAAAGGTAAGGAATCAAGAGCTGCTGCTGTCTGGGACTTCTGTTGAGAGAGTTTATTGAAAAAGAGTTTTCTTTCATAATGTGCTTATTATTCCATTGAAGTTGCTACACTTACTCCTTAAATAGATGTAGTGACAACTCCAAACCACAGCGGGACAGCAAAGCGCGGCTCGCGCACACAGTCTGCCCATGAAAATCACAACGAAGAAGAATGTTTTTATAACCTCAAGTAAGGTCTCAAGCGGAAGTAAACTGACAAAAAAGAACGCACGTTCTGTTAGCTCCAAAGAGTTTGACGAAGTTTTTTTTTTTTTAATGATAACGAGTGTTTGAATTTTAATTCCGTGATGTCTACAGTCCAAAGTATGAGGCGGTTCGTGTGTGACAGAATGACCGCGGCGGCTCAAGATATATTGGGAGCCTTCGAAAGGAAAATAGAAAACTACGAGGCAGAAATCGCTCGTCAACGCAGACTCCTGAATGCCGTTTTGTCACCTGAGATAAAGTTACACCGGACAGGTTGGCAGAAATACTTTCTAATGAAGCCGGTTCTGTGTTAAACGCTCACTTTATATTGTGTTGCCATGTCGAGCTGCGCCCTACGGACCAGTTTAACAGGTGTGACGGGTAATTTGGTTTCGAGGGAGATTAATGCGGCGACAGAATAATATACATGTGGGCAGAGCGCATAGCAATAGTTAGTACATACTTTAATATGCTTATTGTGAACCAAATACTACCACAATGCTTATTACACACACACTATAGCCTTAACTACTGCTAACTTACTATGTGGAACAACTTTCTGTCAACAAGCAAAGTATTTACTCAAGTACTGTATCTAAATACAGCTTTAAAGGTACTCATGCTACTTGTACTTTTACTCTTTTACAATTCAGAGGCAATATTGTACTCCGTTACTGTTAGAGTGGCAATCCTTAAGATTTCAGTCCTGGTTGATTTAGAATATCTGTTTGAGTGGTAAAAATGGGATTGTGTTAAGAGTTAAGCAGAGGACACCCAGTTCGTAATACTGCAAATATAGAAATATTGCAATACTTTCATCAGCAGGTATATATAGGCTCAATCCGCGTTGTGTTAAGATATACTTTATTGCCCCCTTATTGCACAATGTAATGGCTGTAGAATAGTGGCACCAGCAGCTTTTACATTGGTTCCCTATAACCCTTCACTGTGCAGTTCTGTATGCTACCTGGTGACGATCTCATGGGAACATATTTTCTTCCAGGGTGAACCTGTACAGGATTTATCCTGCTTGTCAGCGCTGGCTGTCTAGGCTATATTGCAACACCCTCTAAATGTGATGTTGATCAAAGCTGGAGTACTTATAAAGGGGAGAAAAAATGAATTTTCTGATAACCAACTTGATTTTGCTGGGTAAACCCTTCATTCAAAGATGTACATATTAAAGGTTTTTATTTTAAGTCTGTTTAGTCACTATCTATAACACAATGGTGATTGGTCAAAGTATTGCAGCTATTTAAATATTTGCATTTTAATGAAATGACATTCCTGGGGAAGATGCTGTATCAAGGTTTTTCTCCATTGTATACACAAAAAAGGGAACTATGCACGCCATTGTCCCACCCTCAAACGCGTACTGGCCAATCACAGCCCAGCTTTGGCCAGCTCCGACCAGGGTCCGACAACTATCCCGCTCTGCTCCATAGCAGAGCGGTTCATGCAATGGTTTAAGATATTCTTCATTCTCTTGCTGGTTGTGTGGGTTTGAAGCTAGTCATGGTTTTACGTTGTTATAGTGATACTCGTTACCCAGAGCGGTTGGGAAGAGATATACGTTTCTAAAATGGTACGTCTCTAAAAAAACAGCATGTAACAAAACTGACTATGAATGTGTCATCCATTCACTGTCATTGGTAGGGGGACTGCTTATGTTTTTAATTTGACTGTTCTTTTATAGACTTTTTTAAAAGCCATTACACACGCGGGCGTTTTTTGGGGGGAAATTAATTTGCACGTCAATATATTTTTTTATATATATATATATATATATATATATATATATATATATATAATTAGGGGTGCAACAGATCACAAACCTCACGGTTCGGATCGTACCGTGGTTTTTGAGTCATGGTTCGGATCATTTTTCGGATCAGCAACGAAAAGGGGGGGTGGAAAAATATAACTTTGCTTTCCATTTATTAATTAAAATAACTTAAAGCAAATAACTTTGGGCTATAGTCTTACATGAAAACCACAATATTTGAGATATTTATTTTCAGAAAGATGAGACTATCTACATTGACTGGGGAAAGGTTAGTGCCAGATGTGTGTCTGTGTGACTGTCACAGAGGGGCGAGTCTGCAGCACCGGACTATGAATCTCCGCCATGATGAAGTGAGCTGTCACAGTCTTTTCCTCTTCATAGAGGAACGAGCTTCATACTGAAGTGGGTGCGTGAAGGGATTTCGTAGCGTTGCTCAAGCACTTTAACCAGATTTTGAAATCCTTTGTTTTCCACAACGTAGAATGGCCTCATGTCTGCAGCAATACAGACCCCAATAGATGTTGTAATAGCTTTAGCCCGGTCTGATTCTGCCACAAACGCTTTCTTAAATGCCGCGATGATACCTTGTTGTTGTGGCTTGGCCCTCATCGCTGACAGACCAGGATGGTGGCTCTTCATATGTGTGGACATGCCCGATGTTTTTCCTTTATCGTATGTCTTTCTGTTTAAACAACGCCTACATACCGTAATGGTTTTGTCCACCACCCTTATCCCGTCATTATTAGTTACAGTGAAGACAAAATGCTCCCAAACTTGCTACTTAAATGACGCCGGGGGCTTCTCGAGTTCCCCGGCATATATATATATATATATATATATATATATATATATATATATATATATATATATATATACCGCTTCTGTCCCTTTCACAATAAAAGCCCATATATATATATATATATATATATATATATATATATTCTATATATATATATATATATATATATTCTATATATATATATATATATATATATATATATATATCTATATATATATATATACCGCTTCTGTCCCTTTCACAATAAAAGCCCACATAATATTTGAGGGAGAGCATTTTGCAATTGTGTCTTTCATCATAACTGTTAAATATAGGCTTATATATTTCCAACATTTCACCATTTCTTTGTCCTTCCTTTCAGAGCTTCTACAGATACGTGTCCATAAGGAGGAAGAGGAGGTTCTGTTCATTCAGCAGCAGCCCTTGCGACAGGATGAGAGTACAATTTTGGTTCCACCAGATCCTCCACCGATTAAAGAGGAACATGAGGAAATGTGCATTAGTCAGGAACGACAGCAGCTTGCACAGCAACGGGAGACTGAAGCCTCTAAATTGACTCCAACTTGTGAGGGAGATGTCCAGTCTCAGCCTTTGGACCTTGACCAAACTGAAAGTGCAGCGAATAAAGATCGCCAATCCAGCACCTCAAACAGAGACATATTATCTGAATCTGACAAGCAGAGTTCTGCAGCATCAGCACCAAGCACTGACCACCAGCTCCTCTCTCCCAGCTCTCGTGTGAGAGCTGAGAGCCAAGATCCAATAACTAGTAGCCACGAAAATGCAACGCCAACTAGACATATTGAGTCAACACCAAATAAGAAAAGCAACGACGCGAACACAACACCAGCTACAAGTACCAAGGAAACATCAAATAAGATATGTGGTGATGAGAACACAACACCAGCTACAATTACCGAGGAAACGTCTGATAAGAAAAGCACCGACGAGAACACAAAACCAGCTATAGGTACTGAGCAAACATCTGATAAGAAAAGCAACGCCGAGAACACACCAGCTACAAGTACCGAGGAAACATCAAATAAGATATGTGGTGATGAGAACATAGCATCAACTAGAAGTACCGAGCTAACACCAAATAACAAACATAACAATGACAACCCAGCATCAAGTGTGACATCAAATATGAAAATGGATAATGGAAAAACATTAGTAACTAGTACTGAGCCAACACCACATAGGCAAGATAATTATGGGAGCTCAACCTCAAATGAGACGGCAACAGGAAATGGTAAACTAACACCAAATAAGAAAAGCGAAGATGGAATGCCAACCTCAACTGGACGTTTTGAGCAAACACCTAATAAGAAATCTAACAATGAAAAGACAACATCAACTACAAGTACTAAAACAACACCACATAAAAAATGCAAAGACAAGGACGTAACATCGAATACAGATGCTGAGACAACACCAAATAAGAATCATAGCCACAGGAAAAAAACATCAACCAGAAGTACTGAGCTAACGCCTGGTAAGAAACATAATGGTGAGAAGACAACATCAACTAAAAGTATAGAACAGACACCAAAAAAGAAATGTAACTTTAAGACCACAACATCAGCTAGAGGCACCAAGCAGACACCAAACGAAAAATGTAATGATGATGACCCAATATCAAAAGTAAATGGTGAACCAACACCAAATAAGAAAAGCCAAGGTGTGAGACCAACCTCGACTGGAAGTGTTGAGCCAACGCTAAGTAAGAAACGTAGCGATGGGAATAAAACGTCAACCAGAAGAACCGAGCTAACACCTACTAAGAAAGGCAACAATAAGACCACAACATCAACCAGTGGCACCAAGCAGACACCAAAGGAGAAATGCAATGATGTTGACCCAATATCAAGTGGAAATAGTGAGCCAACACCAAGTGAGAAGACTACATCAGCTGAAAGAACTGATCCAACAGCAAATAGTAAACCCAATGATGGGACAATAACACCAACTGCAAGTACTGAACAAGCACCAAACGAGAAACCCAATGGTGGGAAAACAACTTCTACTGGAAGTATTGAGCCAACAGCAAATATGAATTGTAACAGTGAGAACACATCAGCTAAAAGTATTAAACCAACAACAAAAAAGAAACCCAACGATGGGAAAGTAACGTCAAGTAGAAAGGCAACACCAAATAAGAAACCCAAGGATGGGAAAGTAACGTCAAGTACAAAGGCAACACCAAATAAGAAACCCAAGGATGGGAAAGTAACGTCAAGTACAAAGGCAACACCAAATAAGAGACAAAACGATGCGAGCACAACATCAAATGGAAGTACTGACCCAACCCCAAATAAAAGACGCAGGTACGAAAGGACAACATCGACCGGTGCAGCTACAACATCAACCAGAAGTACAAGACAAACACAAAGTGAGAAACGTAAAAGTGAGAGCACAACATCAAACTTAAGTACCGACCCAACACCAAATCAGAAAGACGGGAGAACATCAGGCGGTAGCATCAAGGACGATGACAACCCTTACAAGTGTGACAGGTGCGGCAAGGTGATGACGAATTTCAAAAACTACAAATTTCACATGAAATCCCACACTGTGGAGAAGGCTTTCAAATGTGACACTTGTGGGAAAATGTTCAGGGAGAGTTGGGACTTGAATAAACACTTAGTGGTTCACGCCGCCGAGAAGCCTTTCAAATGCAATGTGTGCGGGAAAGAGTTCAACCGGCAGGCCAACCACGACCTGCACCTTCGGGTGCACACAGGGGAAAAGCCGTTCAAGTGCGACATCTGTGATAAAAGCTTCACCTATAGTGCGAACATGAAGAAGCACATGAGAATTCACACGGGTGAGAAGCCCTACACCTGCGGTGACTGCGGGAAGGAGTTTGCGGATTCCTCGTCCTTCAAAAATCACCGGCGAGTGCATTCGGGGGAGAAGCCCTTCAAGTGCACCTCTTGCAAGAAAAGATTTGCCGTCCTGACCACCTTGAGAAGGCACAGCAGGACGCACACGGGGGAAAAGCCGTACCTTTGCGACGTGTGCGACAAAGTGTTCGGTCACAGATCCGACCTGAAATGCCACATGAGGTTGCACACTGGGGAGAAGCCCTACAAATGCAGTACTTGTGGGGAACAGTTCTCCACCTGGTCAAAACTCAACAAGCACAAGAGTGTGCACACAAGTGACGAGGAAAGTTCCTCTGCTTAAAAACCCAGCAGCATTGGAAATGCCCTACTTCTAATGAGAGTAAATTAATTACTACTGGTATTTTGAGTACATTTCTTTTACCAAATTAGCATTGGACTCGTCGGACTCACGGTTGACAGTTAAAAAAGAAATCGATGCAGCAGAACCAGAGATTTCATCTTTTTTTTATTCCATGTATTCTTCCTTGTCAAATTCTGCCACCTACATTACCCACCATTCAACACTGCCAAGTGTTTTTGGTGTGCTACTAACGGCTAATAACGTAGCCTCGATCTGTTAGCCTCAGAGAGAGATGAGGAACAGGCTACAGATGTTATTCAGATGCTGTTTAGATCAGTAGTAGGGGTGTAACGATACGCGTATTCGTATTGAACCGTTCGGTACGAGGCTCACGGTTCGGTACGCATGACGAACCGAACAATACGTTAATACTAGTGCATTTGGAAATGCAGAGGCTTAAATTGTGGGAAATATTATGTTTTTGGTGGAGCCACTGTTCTCAAACTGGCAACACACATGACGTAACGGACAGCGTGCTCTCTGACACGCCCACCACCAGAGAGACACTTCCTACTCCAGTCGGGCACTTTGCGCTGTGAGACACGCTACACGAAGCTAGCTCGGTGCAACATGGCTAGTAATAGACCAGAAATAAAAGATCCTCCAACGGCCTACATGTCTGGTGTTTGGAGCCACTTTGGTTTCTCTGTGAACTATGAGGGCGATGGCGAGAGAGTGGTGGATAAAAAAACAACGGTATGTCGCATTTGCTAGACGAGTGTAGGCTACATCAGTGGGAATATCTCAAACATGTTAACCCATTTACGCCGACATCACCCCAGTGTGGCAGTGGGTGGAACTAAACGAAAACCTGGAGCAGCATACGCTCTTCAAACTCTCCCCGAAGATTTAAGCAGCTGTTCCCTGCCGATTAGGGCTAAAGTGATCACCACGGCGATTGGTACATTTATAGCCGCGGACATGAGACCCGACTCTGTAGTGTAAAATGCTTTATGAACCTGCTGAATGTTATTCATCCCCGTTACACTACTCCTTCACGAGCCCATTTCAGCCAAACCGTAATTCCCGCTTTGTACAAGAAAACAAAAACACAAGTAGAGAATCACATGTCCGAGGCACCCGCTGTTGCTCTGACAACGGATGCCTGAACGTCGAGGGCTATAACGCTACCTGACTGTAACACACATTACCTCACCACTGAATGAGATGAAGAGCCACGTTCACTCAGGTATAGTTATGATGGAGAAGATGTAAGTAACAATACTACATTACATTTTTTAAGGAGCAGTTTTAGTTTTTTATGCTTATGTGTTGCTAAGAAGACACCCCAGAAGATGGGTCACTCAGGTATAGTTCCATCATTGTTCAGTCAAAGAATAGCTTTATGATGTTAGTTTTAATGAATAAATATATTTTAAAATCAAGAAGTTTCTCTGGCATTTATAGTTTTCTACTGTATTGAAAACGTACCGAACCGTGGCATCACTGTATCGTACCGAACCGAACCGTGAATTTTGTGAACCGTTACACCCCTAATCAGTAGAGTTCCCCTTTGAATTGTCTTGTTTGTTCCTCCGTGCAAGTGACAGTCGAGGTCGGAGACGGTATGTTTTCGGGTTGTTCATCCGTCTGTCCGGTCCATTTCACACGAATATGTAATGGGATAAAATTATGTGTTGACATTTTTCGACAGGATGTAAACTGCAACTTGACTGGTTGGCGGAGGCATACAACCACAAGGAGCTAATTCTTGTCATAAATGTTATGGTCTTCAATGTAAATAAAATCAGCTTTTCCCTTTTTGAGTTTGGGGCTCAGTGGGTGGAGTGGGTCATCCTTTAACCACAGGCTCCTCCTGTCTGCATGTTGGAAGTGTCCTTGAGCGACACACTGAACCCAAAGCTGCTCCCTGGGTGCTTCACAGCAGCCCGCTGCTCCCAAATACTTAAAAACTAAAGGTTTTTTAAATGAACTCAAAAAGAATAATGTATGTCACCATGGTAACTTAAGAAGACTTCAGTTTAATTGAATTGAAGTTTGTCTGGTATTGGTAGTATTCACTGTTTTACAGAGAAGTTGTGAATCATCTGTAAACACGGGTTTGGGTTTTAGTGACTCATCAGAAAAGAAACATTGCATCTCTGTTGTCTAAATGCCTTAACGTATGTAATGAGTGTGTTTTTAAAAGTAAAGTATTTCTCTCATCTACATTACTGCACAATGGATCTGTAAAACCCACTAAGTACATTTATTTTTTATGTTTTTTAAATGTTCAAATTTTAATAAAAGTAATTCACTTTTTTTCTTCCTTAAATGGTTGTACTGTTGATGCTTGTAAAATGTTGTTCCGGGCAGCTGACGGACAGACATTCAGAACGGGTTCCTGTAGAGCGCTGCAGGAATGAGTCCTAAAACCAGGAAATGAATCGGCACGGTTGCACTTCAGTTTCTTTTGTCTCGTCAATGGGTTTTTGGTTAGATGCCTGAAATAAGATCTGTGGCTAAAAAAAGCTTATTTTTTAAAAATGTTGAAGCTTACACGGAAAAATGGAAAAAATCCCCTTTGGGTTCTTTGTTGAGGAAACCTGTGAGATACCTACAACAATACATCATCCCTGCAGCCCTATACCCACACTATGCACTCTTTCTTTAAGTCTCCCTGTTTATTGCTTTGGGATGGCACCTTATGTGGCGGACCATACACGCAGGACGTGTGGACATAAGCATATGCATTGATCGTATGCGTCTTCCTGCAGAATCACCTGACGATCACATGTGTCACTTCCTCCTCCGAACACTAGATGGTAGGCATGATTCACTCAGAAGTGAAAAGACTATATGTGTCCAAAATGTCCTCGGCTTCACATTCAGATGTTCCATTCAGAAATAATGTTGCGTTGCATGTCCCGTAGATTACTTTAAACCAACCGTTTGCCAAATTCAACCAATTGCATTACTGCAGTTTTGTATAATTTACCAACTCCTGGGAAGCAGCAGAGAAGAGTCGAACAGAAACAAGAAGACTGTCAAGTTGAATATTTAGTTCAGTCACACTGCCATGTAATCGTAGTCACTCCATTGTTATTCAATAGCTTAAGGGAAAATATAATTGAAGCATTCGGGGTCTGGCTGAATTTGATGATTATCTTAATGTCAAAATGTGCATTATTACTACCAATGCGTGTTGTAAAGACTGCTTACTAAAGCTAATATCTTGTGGAGGTAGATTCACATTCAGTTGCATTAACACCTTACACAAGCTTTTCTTTGTTTTCTGTATCACTTCGTTATCTCCATGAGAGCGATGGATGTGAGGTGATGAAAGCATCCAGGAGACAACACCAGAGGGACAGACGGGTGAGACCCACCTGGAGGTCTCCTGCTGCTGGGGTTCAGGCCAGAGGTTTGTGGGGTCGCTGTGCTACAGGTCTACTGAAAGTAGCTTGGCATGCTGGCTAACCTCTGTGGGTATCTGGCTGTGTCTACAGCCTGTTAGAGCCTTGCTTCAACGTCCAACACACGTTACCTCGTCCCTTCTGAACATGACACGCTACATAAACGAGAACATTTCCAACGGCAGTTTGAATCCTAACCTCTTCTACAGTCACTCTACATATTTACCTTTCCCCACAGTCGTGTTCCCCTCTGTTCATGTTTTATCCACTTGCCTGACTGTTCACCTGTCTATCCATATGTCTAATTGTCTCTAATCTGTCTTTCTGTTGGCCTATCTGTCTGTCAGTCTTTCTGTCTGTCTACCTGTCAGTCTTTCTGTAGGTCCATCTGTCTGTCTGTTGGCCTGCCTGTCTGTCAATCTTTCTGTCTTTCTGTAGGTCTGTATGTAGGTCCATCTGTCTGCCTGACTGACTGTCTGAAACCGAAGGCATCTCAGGTTAATAATGTTGTAATGTCGAGTTGTGATTGGCCTACGTCTCTGTACTGTATGCTCCGTGTCGTGGTGGTTAATCAGTGGCAGGTTGTGGTTCCAGAGCTGCGGCAGCTCCAGTCGGTGTCATGCTGAACCATTAGCCGCTCACAGGTGGGTTCATTAATCATCGTGATTGTTTGCACAGCTGGTTGCAAACCCTCCGCCCTCCTAACCCAAACCTCGACCACAGTATCCGTTTCACAGGCAAATATTTGTAATCATCTCGGATGAACTGTTTTACTTTATGTCATTATGTGATTGATGGAGTAAGTGTGAGTAGGCCTTGCACATTCGTCTTCTATACTGTATAACTAGATGCCATTTATCTACCAAGGGAAACCTTAATGGGTATTTTCATTACATTTATTTCAGTGCAATTTATTCATATAGCGCCAAATCATAACAGAAGTTATGTCCAGACACTTTTCATACTGAGCAGGTTTAGACTGTTCTCTATGATTTATAGAGACCCAACATTCCCCCATGAGCACTCGCCGGGGTGACAGTGGCAAGGGAAAAAAAAAAGCTTGGGGCTGAATCGGTCTCTGGGTTGGTGGCCATCCGCCTCGACCGGTTGGGTTGAGAGAGAAAGACAGACAGAAACAGAGAGCGAGAGAGAGACAGAGAGACCACAACAACAATTAAAGCCCAACAGCTGTAATCATTATAGAAAATGTTTGCCTTCATTTGCAGGTTGGGGGGTTTAAATCATGGAGTTGACTTCCTTTGTTTTATTACGTTCTTTTTTTTTTCATCGCAGTGAGCCTGCAGCACTACCGGCAGATATTGAATATAGTATCCAGTTACGGCCATCTTGGCCGTAACTGGAGCCATATCTGCAGATAGGAAGTGGCAACTTGCAGCTGACAGTAGTGGGCTGAGACACCACCTCACAGTTCCTATTCCAACTCGTCACATACTGGTGCCTTGTCGTTGCTTTCTGATGCACAGGGTAGCCCAGCGCACATGGCTATGAATATAAACAAAAACACTTGGTTGGGTTGAGGCAACAAACCCACTTGGTTAGGTTAAGGACAAACATCACGGTTGGACTGAAAAATAAGTACTGAAACTAAGTAAAACATAAAGACGGTTAAACAGTGGCGGGCCGTCAGGGCCTGCAAAGCCTTCTCTGCTGGCCTAAACAGAATCATTGATTGTCATAGTGTTCAACCAATCAGATCTTTAGTTTGACATGTTGGGCGTATTCTTTGACGTGTCAGAGCCCGCTATCCCCATACCAGCCGGCCCACAGCTACGTCACTATTAGTGCAGCGATTGGTCAGTGGGCGAGCACGTGACTATCGTGAAACAAAATTTAACAGCAGAGGCTCGGCGTTGTGAATCACATCACGTGATGCAGCTCAGCCAATCAAATATGGGCATTCTGACAAGCTTCCTGACTCGAGGACCACACACCGTGACACGGGGCTGAGACGAGGAAAGAGATTGCAGAGCAGTACTTTTAACCTTTGGGTTGTGAAAGTAAAATCATAAGACGGTCTCCTAAAGAGATGAATGGGCCGCGGCTTGTCATTAAGGGATGATGGTGGGTCCCACAGCCAGACCAGCTGAGAACCACTGTCCTACATGAGCACAGAAAACATTATGTTTTCCTGAATTTAAGCTTCTGCATTTTCCAAATGCTCTAGCATTATTCAAACGTATTGTAAGCCTCGTACCGAATGGTTTAATACGAGTACGTACATAGTTACAGCCTTAGAAACGAATAATAGATGTGGCCCCATCATGTGGTTATAAGGTGGTATTTCAGCTGCATGACAGCAGTGAAGGCCTGGGTATAAAATGCACAGCCCGCCACTGCGGTTAAATAAGTACGGAATACACGTCACAAACCTCCCTGACACCGTCGGGCTATACACTATACTATACATTACACTTTGTGGAACGGGCCGACTGAGACTATCAAACAATTTTGGAAGAAGTGAAATCAGGTAAAAAAATACTCCCAGTCTTCTCCTTTTACGTGAGAAATTTGAACTCCCGAGAGAGAGAGGAGATTTAGAGCCAGCATCTAGCCATCAGGACTCCTTCAATCAGAGGATTAACGGTTTGATCACCGGCTCTGCTAGTCCATGGCCATGTGTCCTTGGGCAAGACACACACACCCCAAATTGTAAGAATAGGTATGAATGGTTAGTTGGGGCCCTGATGAGCAGGTGATGGTAGCCTCTGTCATCAGTGTGTGAAAGGTTGAATGATAAAAGTGCTTTAAGTGGTCAGAAGACTGAAAAGCGCTATGCAAGTCCATTTACCATTAGTGGTTTTGCATATTTCCTTCTAGTCAATGCTGATAGTGTCCACACAACAGTACTTGACAAGTTGATAAATTTGAGGGGTTTTTTTTGTGTAGGTTTTTGTGTGTGTGTGTGTGTGTGTGTGACAGATCATGCAGAACTAGATGGAACTTGTCTATTTTTCTAATAACAAATGTAGAAAGAAAATATTGCCTTGTATGTATTTTTTCCCTCTGTAATTTAAAAAAACAGATATTGGGTTTTTACTTAACCCCTTCTCACATTAATTATTATTATTATCTCTGCCAGGAGGGTCGTGCAATTGAATGCGTGCGTCCTTGCGTCCTTAAGTGAGTGTGCACCTCTGCGTCTGTCCACGGCTACTCTCCCAGTCTGCTGCAGCAAACTGCATCATATTTTGGGTGCCCAGAATGATGTCACGGTATGACATTTTGATATCACAAAAGTCAGAGGAAATATCATGGTTTCACAGTTTTCTCAACTATTAAAGTACTATTAATTAATATTTCAAATAGCCCTATAGCTAATGAACTAAACATTTTATTATCATCAACTATATCCCTTTACTTTGTTAAAGTCATTTATACTAGTTATTTGCATTAAAACCAACAATTCAAATCATTGCGAAATAAAAGATTTGATTTATATTGATAAAAAAATATTGGGATTGGCACTTTTAATGGTGTATTTTAAGCTGCTTAAGGCTAGTGTTGGAGCTGAACAGGTCATAATTCCCTCTCTTAAACCTATTTTATATTGCTATGAAAACTGTGAGTGGTGTGAATTCAATCATAAAGTGGTTTGTGGACTCCTGGATTAGACCCCAAATGCTCAGGAATCATTGGTATAAAAAACCCTGGCGCCCTGGTCTCATTAACAACATGAGTCTCGCCTTCTTCTTTCTCATTAAGCTCAGCAGGTTGGAGAAGCCTGTCGCTCCCTATATTTTCTGGATTACATTTTGCGCTCCAGCTAATATTTCTCTTCTCGTCAACACTGTGGAAATTGGATTGGACAGCAGTCAGGAGTAGGAGAGCGGCTTTAAACCAAACACTATACAGCATCGTCTGGCTTTACCTTCTGTCCACTCTGTCACTCAGCATCACCTTCATTCTATCTCTTACATGTTCACACACACACACACACACACTGCAGAGTTCAAGTTCCATAAAAGAGGTCAGTTTCAATGGGAATTTCCCCTGCGACATCATACTTTCCATCAAGGCTAGAGGGTCGAAAATGGACACATAAAAAGATAAAAAGGATTTTGTATATTTAACCAAATTACATAAAAGCTTAAATGGATTTGCGATGAAACCCCCGAGCTCAAAAAACCATGTCTGCAGAATCCATCATGGTTTTCACAAGCGTTCCCTGGCCATCGGCATTGGCTGGAGCGTCGGCGCGCACCGCAAATCAAATCCATATCCACTCCGGCCCGACGCGCTTGTGTGCTCGCAGAAAGGATCCCAGTCGCTAACCCCGTGATTTATAAACGCTTATCTCACCACAGCGGTCAAATCAAAGGCCCGGGAAAAGGGGAACAAATTAACAGAAAGGTATTCAGCTTTTCTAAGGGACCTCATTTGGAAAACCGCAGTATTCATAAAGCCGCAGTACATAATTATGTTTTTATAGCTGTATAAACCATAATGTTGCCTTGTAATTTCATGGTTACTAACGTAGCAATTTTCAGACCCCAGTTTTTCTTTGGGTTTGTTTGTTTGCCTTTTTTGTGTAAGAAGTTATGCATGTTTTTCAAATCTGAGCTCTAATTTTCACAGGATGTAGGATTTTTGTAGATTTTGGGTCGGAAAAGCGTATGAATCTGGAGAGACAGGTAGGCAGTGAAAGTTGGCAGAAGGTTTGCTGACTCATAATATTTAGTATTTAGTTTGTGCCAAAGCAGTAGGCTTCATGTGAGCTGTTGTTTGAGGGAGAACACTTTACTCTACTTTATCTTGAGTGATGGGCAACATTCCAGCCGCAATATAACACCTACATGCTCTGGCTAAGGCCTGTTGTGACTGAATGGTTGTGTATTTTTCATATTGTGGAGTTATTATTGGGCAATAGACCCTTTTACAGCCGACATCATGCTCACGTCACGGAGGCAAAACAAAGGAAATGAATACTGGAGGCAAACACAAATCGTAGTGGCAGTGGGCTGAAGTTACTCATCGAAAATGTCATCCTGCTGTTGCATACATTTGAGATGATAAACTGTGATTTTAGACTAGCGAGCTACAATATTAGCGACGGGTTTTTAAAGATGGAGAGAAAATGTTGCTAAATAGTTTCGCTTAGCCTTCCACTAACGTCCTCAGCTTAGCACCGCTGCACGCTAGATCATCAGAGAGATGGAGAAAAATGTTGCTAATTGGCTAAGCTATTAAAGAGATGAAGAGATGGCCTGTTGGGCTTATTTTCTGGAACCAGTGTAGCAGGAACACATGGTGGAAGACTGATCTTGGTTTTCCTTGAATTTCTTCGAATTAGGATCAACTGAGTAGATTTTAAAGGCCAAAGGTCACTGTGACTTCACGTCCGCCTGGTCTCTTCTCAGGAACAACTTGAGCAAATTTCTTCAAATTTGCCACGAACGTCCGCTTGGACTCCAGGTTGAACTGATCAAAGGTCACTGTGACTCAAGAATTCATCTGCTAATTACGACATTTTCACAAAATAGGATAAAAGGATAAAGTGATGGTATTTTGAAAAGATGTGGACGTAAACTGCAACATGACTAGAACTGCGAGGCGGTAATTCTAGTTAAATATCAAAGGCCCTTTCTGTCTATGCCTTTAGTTGTGGGTTATATATGGATGCAATTTTCTCCAAACTGCTCACTGAAGTTTGAGTTCAGTCTATTTCTTGGTCTACTTCACAAGACCACCATTGCTTTCAGGCTCTGGGCTTTTAAACTGATGCTGTTATCCAGACCATCACATAATCAGCACAACAAGCTTTTGTTCCTGCCTCCCAGAGTTTACAGCCCCACAATTTAAAGTGATGACCTCATACTGATATTTTACGGAAACGTCTCGAGTGAAAAGCAGAGAGGGGATCTGACTGTTTCAAGGTGACATGAGGTAATAGTTGAAAAGTGGGTGGAGCAGATACATTAGAGTTCTGTAACGGTGGCATTATAAGTTCACTTGGAGCCATGGGAGACAAATGCTCTAGTTTTGACCCGGCAGCCTGAGCTCGAACATAAATAATGGCCTTTAAGTGCAGCTCAGTGGTTGTAACAACTTAGGCTGAATGCAGTGAGAATGTGTTTTTTTTTCTGGGTGGAAGACAGGAGAGCAGAAGGGGGGATAGCATTAATCAGCCAGCTGTCTGCTATTAGATGTTTGAATATTAATATTAAATCTGTGGGTGCGATATAGCTCCAGATTGTGTTTTGCTGTCAGACAGGCACAGTTTGACATGTTTACTTGGCCATAGATGTTAATGAGCATCATGTCGGCATGATGCATGGAGTACGTGCAAACGGTAGAGCTGCAAAGATAAGTCAATTAGTCAATCGACAGAAAATGAACCGGCAACACGTTTGATGGTCGATTAAAGAGCTGCAGTGATTAGTCGGCAACCGTCAAATAAATCTGAAACTATTTTGATAATCGATTAATCGCTTTGAGTCATTAAAAAAAGGCCAAATTCTCAGGTTCCAGCTTCTCAAATGTGAATATTTTCTTGCTTCTTTACTCTGTGACGGTAAACGGAATATCTTTGAGTTGTCATCATGGACTCGGGAAACACCGATCAACATTTTTTACAGTTTTCTGACATTTATTGACCAAACAACTAATCGCGCAGTCGGGAAAATAATCGACAGATCAATCGCCAAGGACAATAATCGTTACCAATGCAGCCCAAATCAATTAGTCGCCTCGAGTCATTAAATAAGTCACCTTGGGCTGGAAATTGGGGCGACCATTTTTCACAAGTTTTTAAAATATTCTTTAGACCCAAAAAATTTATAAATGAATAAAGAAAACAATCAACAGATTAATGGGTTATAACATTTTTTGGATGGTATTTTGGTATAGATTATTGGTCATATTGTCCAGCAGCTCTGCAAGAAAGGATCAAAATCACATTTCTAGCTTCCAATACTGAGTACCTGCCCACGGCCACGATGGGGCGCCACTTCACTGGTGATGACTTGAGCTGTGACTACCTCACTCTGAATCTAACTCTGAAGCTTCCCTCCACCACCTGATGAGACCAGGATGGAACCCAAGACACAAATTAAAGTCTGCATTCATATTCAGACCAAAAATAAAAATGCCCAAAGTAAGCAAATTATTGTAGTTTTACTTCATACAGGTCCGTATATCACCCAAAGCATGGCCACTTACTGAATTAAAAAGTGCACATCTGGGTGTTTTTCTTGGCCGCTCCATGTGAGTCTTTATCAGTTTCCCTGCTGGGCCGCCACCAGCACATAGTGTTAAAGCAGCTGTCGGAGAAGAGGTCGTAAATCTTCCTCAGCTCACAATAATGTTTGCTCGCTGACCAAGCGACGCCGCTTCAAAGAGAACCCCTGTCTTCAAATTAACTTGTTGCCTCCACTGATACAGGTTTGGCTCGGCCAGCTGTTTCAACTGTGTGTGTGTGTGTGTTGAGATTGACAGCAGCAGGCCACCAACCAGGAGCACTGACTGACACCTTTTGGATGAAGTTTTGGTGTGTGTGTGTCATGAGTTTTAAAGGACCACACTAGTGGTTTTGCTGTTTGTGTTCCATTTGCTACAAATCATGTATCTTTTACATTACTTATGGTAATTTTCCAAAGCCTGTGATGTTTGGGATTTTCTAATGTGCATTTATATACCATCAAGGAAGCCACAGTTTCCTTTCATGTCCTTTTACAATGTGAAAATCAAGTTAAATGAGAGAATGAGTCAGTCATTTTTTTTTTTTAAAGCAAAAATGCCAAACATTTGATTAGTTCCAGCTTTTAAAATATGTCAAAGTAGTGCTTATCTCTGTAATTTATGATAAGAAACCGACCATCTACAGTCAGACGTCAAAAATAATAATAATATTCGTTTGTGACATTTAATAGATCAAAAATTAGTCACGTGATAAATCACAATAATGAACCGCAGATCAACGGATGAGGAAAATAATCATTAGCTGTTAACATCATGTGTGCATTCATTGTCGTCAAGGTTACTTTATCTCAGCTTATCGACGTAAAGGCTGTTGTTTCGAAAGAAAAGAAACTTAAAATATCACAGCACACTTTGGCAAAAGTTCACCAGCAATGTTGAAGTAAAACAGAATCCCAGAAAGCAAAACAGTAACATCTGTAATATATATATAATATATATATATAATATATATATATATATATTTGAATTATTTTGTCTCCAAGTGAGTCCCACCCATTGGAAGACAGAAAAATAATATGTTAAAAAAAGGCTGCAGCATGAGATCTGACAGCTCACGAGAGACCCTGAAAAGAAAAGCTTAGCTTGTTAAACACACAGAGGTTTGGTCTGATTTGTTAGAAACAGGCCTCTTCTCAACAAGATAATGTGGGAAACAAGCTTATCAAAAGATTACGGCCGTCTTTGCCAAAAGATACAGTTGCAGAATAAAAAAGGATCCCTCAGGGTTTAAATAGCAAGATTTTTCTTTTCAAAATGCATGATATTGCAATTTTTTTGGAATAGGACAGTCTGCATTCTTTTAAGAAGTGGATGAAGCTGTTTGCAATTAGGAGGAAAGAAGAAGAAAAAGGCCCAAACACGCTTGTGGCCAGAGATTAGAATGAACAACAGCATCTGATGTTTGTGAACGAATCAGACTTTTTCTCCAGTGACAGCGGCGTATGTCCAACATCTTTCTTTATGGGGTCTGTCTGTGTGCGAACTTTGATCTCTCTACTTTACCGTCGGTCTTACCCCCCCCCCCCCCCCTTCGTCTCACCCCTCTCCTCCCTCTCTTCCCATCTCTCGCGTTGGTTGTCTTTTCCGTGTCAGAGACTAAGCAAACAGAGTCGTGTGTGTGTGTGTGTGAGCGGCCTCATAACTCTGCGTTCCCGAGAGACCGGGGGAGCTCTCAGACGAGCGCAGCTGCGTCTTCATTTGTCGGCCATGTTTCGGCATTCTCCAGATATCTCCCAGAGGCTCCCTGGGCTTTTTCTGTGTGCCGGTTTGACCTTGTGCCCTGTTAAAAAAGGCTGTGTGGAAGGGAAGCCAAGTGGGACACATCTTTCAGGTACAGTCACAAGATAGATGGACACACGAGTCCCAAGAAAAAGTGTGGAAGACATACAGTATAGGCAGGGCGATATGGTCAATCAATCATATTTTCAATAACATATACAGGTGTTTCACCATAGTTAGAAATATGCTAAATCACATGTAACTTGACTAGGGCTGTAACTAACTATTAATCTGTTGATTTCCCAGAACCCAAGGTGACATCTTTAAATATTCAAAACCCTAAAAATATTAGAGAATGTTATATCAGAGCAGACTAAAAAAACCCATTAAATCTTGGTATTTTGGAAGATGAAAATGTAATTTTTTTGGCATTTTAGCTTCAAAATTACAAATAATCAAAATGTTTTTTTCGATTAATTGACTAATAATTTCAGCTCTGATTAATTTGCACGTCATTATTTTTTCGAGTTGTTTTTGTGACGTGTACGTTCACACAGAACGCGTATATCACGAAGCGAAAAAGCTGCGTAAAGGTCGACTTTTCTGAGCTTTCTCATCGCGAACAAAGGCATCAACCAATCACGTTGTGCGAAACGGACATATTCAAAACATACACTACAATGTACAACTGGGAGGCAACGTCCAAACCAAGACAACAACCGTTACTACTCTTTTCAACTTTGAAGAAGGCGACTCAGACCAGATCCTCACTGTTTTTGCCTTTCACAATAAAAGCCCTAGACATATACACTGTTTACTGGAGGGAACTCAAACTCACTTCAGAGCATTTTGCTGAAAGGAAACTCAATAAAATCACTTACAGTAGCTCAGGCTATACAAGCGTTTACCTCAAACAGACTGCTACTCTGGGTCAATAGGATCCTGGTAGTTGGTCCTCTGCCTGCGTGAATCTATTCAAACCTAAAAAGTTTTGCAGCTGTCACACATTTGCATCACTGCCGGTATGAATAGTTTTTGATCCCGATTTGCTTGAAAAAGTATCTTCGTAAAACAATATGATATAATCAGATCATCACAACATTATGATTCCACTGAAAGACAATAAACGAGAAGCTGCAACGAGGGAATGTTTTAAAAATCAACTCAAATGATGAAGTTGATTAGCTCTATTTGAATTTTCGGCAGACTTTGAGATACAGGGTCGCAGCCCGAACAGCAGGAGAGGGAGGAGAAAGGCTGAGTGGTCGCAACAGTTCGGAGCTCACAACAGAGTGAAGAAGAATGAGAGAGAGAGAGAATCTGTCCAGGCCGGCCTCGTGGCTAACACAGATATCAGCGGGAGGCTGGCGTGTGTTTTCTTCAGCTTGGCCAAAGGGAGGTCTGCACTCCCTCCCTTCTCCTCCCCTACTTGCCGTCCCCTTGACCCCTGCACTCCACCTTGCAGGTGTGAATCCTCAGACACGCACACATCTCTATCCACACTCCTCCTTCCTCTGCACTCTTCTCTCTCTCTCTCTCTCATCTGTTCATGCTGCATCTGGCGAACATGAGCCATGGAAAGACAACAGACACGTAATGGGAGATGTGTGTGTGTGTGTGTGGGGGGGGCTGTGTGAACGCACGCACAGATGACAGAGGCAACTCTTCCATAACTACATCCCTCATCTGAAACTATTTTCACATGAGCTATGAGCTTTCGGTTCTGTACCGACACCCACAAAACCGCCGGCACTCGAGTCGCCAAGCTGTCCACCAAGGACGGCTGAAATCTGTCAATGTGCCGTGATATCACCGACAAACTGCATTTTTAAAAGCCCGGCGGTTAGTGAGGCAGTTCTGTAACACGGTGATCACAGACCTGATCCGCTTAACAGCAAGTGTACCCATCTGTCCTGACAACAACTGGACAGAATCATACAGGAATAAGTATTTTGGTTGATTTGTCAGGGGGTTAGAACTCAAACCATACAGGGTTCTTTGGGTTGTCCTCATAGGAGAACCCTTTTTTGGGTCAAACTGGAAACTTTTCAGAGGCTTCTACCTAGAACCCAATATAAAGGGTTATACCAAGAGCAATCTCTGAAAGGTTCCACTCAGAACCCCCTATGAGAGGTTCTACATAGAAACCTTCTATGGTGGCAGTGGGTCCACCCAAAGCCTTCTGTGGAGGTTCTATCCAGAACCTTTCAACCTTCTAAGGGTGCTAACGAAAACCTACCTATGGGGTTCTACTGAGAACTCTTCTTAATTCTAAGAGTCTCATCTACAGCCCACCTACAGGGTTCTACAGAGATCCCCTTTATATTCCAATTGTTTCATCTACAGCCCACCCAGGGGGTTTAACCAAGAACTCCTATATTCCAAGAATTGTATCTAGACTCCACCCAGGGGGTTCTATTAAAAACCCTTATATATTCCAAGGGTTATATATAGAACCCTAAGCACAACCCACAACAATCATGGTTCACAATCAAAGTTTTTTGGGGTGTTTGGGCCGGGTTGTGGGCGTTGCTTTTTAACACCCATGCTTACAACAATCCTTGAAGAACTCTTTCTTCTAACAAGAGTTCTTTGCTTGAAAAGGGTTCTTACTGGGACCCCTAGTGTCACAAAGAGCCAAAAAAAGGATTCTTCAGAAGGATTGGTTCAAGGTAGAACCCAAGTCCTTCAGGCAGAACCTGTTTGGAACCCTTATTTCTAAGAGTGGTCAGTGCAGACTGTGTTTGGCTTAGATTACTTTTGTGTATGTTTTGTTACTCAGGTTTATCAGGGATGGGTTCCATTTTGGATCAGTTCCAGGCCAGCAAAACACCCCAATT
Organism: Leptoclinus maculatus; assembly: GCA_032191485.1. NCBI lineage: Eukaryota > Metazoa > Chordata > Actinopteri > Perciformes > Stichaeidae > Leptoclinus > Leptoclinus maculatus. Next base: position 10,923,584 of record JAVDOI010000005.1, read on the forward strand.
TGTTAAGCTCAGATGCTAACAAGTCTCTTGTCAAACCTTTTATCTGTTCTCATGCTTTTTTTCACATGTCACATATAATGCTGCTCATCTCGTTTTCAGGTTGCAGGTATGCATCCAGATGAGGCAAAGATGGGTTTTGGTATCCTTAATAATAGTCAACATGGTCAACATATTTTCCCCCTTATTTATAGTAAATTGTTGATCTCCCATCATTCCTTCGTTATTTTTGATATTATGCACTAAAAATAATGTGAATACAACACAGATATGTTGACCGTTGAGAGTACATTGTCAATGTTTGGGCATCCCTTATACATGGGAAACCATAAGTATCATCATACCCACACGAGATCCTCAAGATATCTGACAAAATATTAGATATATACAAAAGACCTGTATAAAGTCATGACTGGGTTGCAATACACATTTCTCATTATCAATCAATCTACAGATCCTTTTATTGACTGAGAGATTCATTGTTCAGTCTGTAAAATATCAATAATGGCTAAAACAAAATGCCCATCACAACAAGAGACAACAGTCCAAAAACCAAAAAGTATTCAGTTTCCTATCACAGAAGATTGTACAGCCAATATTAACACATTCAAATTGATTTTTTGCCTTTGAAATTAGCTAAACATTGAATTGATCATTATAAGTGTTGCAATACATTTTCTGACAATCAAATAGATGACCTTTTCAGTGGCGACATGTCGAATATAATTTCCTTTCTTTCTTCCTTCTCAAAGTTTGGGCTCATTAGACCTCAATTGTCAAAAAATAATAACTGAAGTGAGTATTGACATTTCTAAAATAAACGTGTTTCAAAAGGGACCTTTTGAAATGAACTCCAGTACTGTATAGTGATATTCTGTGATTTCTCTCACACTTTTTGTTAAAACTCTTGACACCCTTAATTTTGAGCTGAAGCATACAAAGTGCTAAAACACATCCGTATTTTGCATGTTTAACCTTCCCCCGGCCATGTGTCATGTGAATGGTGGGTTTGTGGTTCAGACCGGGCAGATGCCAAGTTCTGGTTGTGCAGAGCCTGTCAGTGACCATCGGTTACACAGCGTAACTGTGCCGGGAGTAATATGACAACCTGATGGTCTAATTCGCTAAGAAGTAACATCTGTCAAGCTCAAAAAAAAGAAAGAAAGTCTGAAGTGTAAACAGATGAAGGTTGTACTGGTTTCTTTTGGAGGCTGTTTGGTGGTTTGTACTTTCAGCACACCTACAAAACAGCACAAGCCGGCGACCACAGCTCCTCCATCTCTGGCCTCACTCTGCCTTGAGGTTTCCACCCTTGATGTACCTTTTCTAGCACCTTTCAAGCCGCAGAACACTAACTGACTCGAGGAAGTGACAAATTGTGGGGTTTTGGCAGTCTGCTGGCGGTGAGGCATGCTTGTTTACATGGGAGGATCCCACAGAACCACAGACATGTCTCCGGCAGCCAATCAGAGAGGAGGAGAGGAGAGCATGGAGGGAGAGCTGCATGGAGGGTGAAGGAGGGAGAAAGCAGAAGTAAGGGGGAAGTTGCAACAGACAGTATTTCTGCTATGTGTTAGATATTAACGCACAGGTCAAACCGAGAAGCACATACTTACATGTGCACATGCGTTTCTTGTAAATATACAGCACTCTTGTAACTCATCAATTGTAGACATTCATTCTTACTGACATTTGGAGCCATGCTAGTGGCATGCCTCAAGGTACTGAAATATGTGGACAACTATTGGATGGCTTGTCATGAAAATTGGCCCTCATGGGGCTCAAATGATTAATCCTACATTGGCGACCCCCTGATTTTTCCTCTATTGCCACCAAGAGGCTGACAATTGTGGTTTTTAATGTTTCAACTATTTGACGTATTGACAGGGCCACCCTAGAAGAGACACCGTAACATCTTGGATGAAACCAACGTTTTTCCATGGCACCATAATCCGGTCAACACTTTGATTTCAGTACTGCTTCGGTTTATGACCAAATGCCTTTCAAAGCTACTTACATTCCCATCAGCCTCAGCTGTTCTTTGTGTTTGGTGCTAATTAGCAAGTGTTAGCATGCAGACAAAGATGGGGAACATTGTAAACGTTACAGCTGCTAAACATCAGCATGCTAGCATTGTCATTGTGAGCATGTTAGCATCCTGGTGATAGCATTTAGCTCACAGTCTAGCCTCACAGAGCAACTAGCATAGCTGCAGACTATTACACTGCATTCCAAATCCAATACGTTTTCTTATTACTTTCAGTACATACTGCAGCTGCCCTTACAAAGTACGTACTGTTGCATGCAGTATGCATTTAATTGAGACATACTACTTTGTCACAACATTGCACCTTAAACTTTTGACCCATCCTGGTACTTTTGGGAGACGGCATTGACATGCTATGTATTTTGAGACATACTAAACCTTTTTCAGGCATACTGGATAGCATGGTGTTATAGGTACTGGAATGCACAGATAGTCTTGTTAATTAAGTTGACTGATCAAATCCATGTTGGATGCTGTCACCACCAAAAATATGCCAAACTCAACTGCTCCTCTTCCATCGGACTTGAACTTTTCATGACTTTTACACCAGACCCCTTTCAACCAATAAGTTACTGAAGACCGTTGTCTTGAGTCGGTGTGTGGAGCAGGGCTCAGGTTTCCTGGCCAAGACAAAACTTTAAGACGCTCTGACAGAAATGTCTGAGAGAAGAGAAACCCTATCCTGCACATGTCATTGTAATTCAGGAATATTATATGATTTAGAGGGTGGAGAGCACAGGGCTATGGAAACACAGATCTCAGTGGCAGGGCACACAAAGGACGCCTGTTCTTTCACAATGGAAACCTTGTTGGCATTTCTTCTCGGTGCCCTGGAGAAAACTAAAGAATAAACAACAGTTTGCTGTCCCCCGTCTCTGACGTGATTGTATCTCTAACAGCCCTTCCCAAAATGGAAATAAGGCCGGATTTAAATCCATCCGAGACAAATCTCAGCTTGATGCGTTATTGAATTTATTCTGTGTGGCTTCAATGTGAAATTGAGGGATAAAAACAATCCACAAAAACACCACAAGTGTTGCTGGAGTGCAGCAATGAAATGAAAAAAGGTTGAAAAAGCGGTTGAAGCTCAAATCTGTTTAAATGTAATGTTCAGAGGGTCACCGCTCTGTCTCCACTTCCCCATCCCTCTTCTCTTAGTAACAGAGATCTCTTTGCCCTACGGTAAGGTGTTCCGGTCAGCAAGAGAGATAATAGACCCTTTGTGTCGTCTCAAAGTTAAACCCAACATCCAAGATGAGGAGCTGCATTTATGCCCGTGCAATGAAATGTGGACCTTTAGGTTCAAAACAGAGCTAAAATGAGACTGAATATTGGATTACATGGTGCTTTTATATTGTGTTTTATACGCAATATTTTTTTGTGTGTTTTATAGTATTCATAATTTGTTCTCAACTATTTTCTTTTATATTTTTTACCCTCACAAGTCCAGGTTCCATGATGTGTTTTTGGTGATCATTTTGAAAGGTGTGATGTTTATGCCTTTTGTGACGAAATATAACCTTTATTCAAACAGGAAAGGCCTTTAATAACATCATAATAAAATTAAATCATGTGACTATAAACACATTATCAACTTTGTGGCATCGCTATCTGGCAAACCTCGTATGTCCATTTTTCTTTTTTTAATTAATGCTATTTGTCATCCTTTACGTCTAAGTATTTAACCCTCTGAACCCCAAGCAGTTTAGGGGCATTTTTTCACGCCTAGATAGATAGATAGATAGATAGATGGATACTTTATTCATCCCCAGGGGGAAATTTGTGTGTTACAGCAGCAAGGATATACTTCTGCAAACGAAGTAACAGAGTAAATAAAGAAAAAATATTAAGTATTAAAAAATACACAATATATATACAAATAACAGAGTAGGACATATTATATAAGAAGATAAAATAACAAAAATGCACAGTATATACAATGAAATATAATTATTAGTGCTAAATAAAAATAAAAATAAAAACAGTAGTGCAAAAAACAATAGTGCAAAAAAAAATCAACCAACAGCAAACAACAACAGTGTAGCAGTGTGTAGTTATGTGGAGGATGATTTGGCCAGAGGTGAATTGTTATAAAGTGTAATAGCAGTGGGCAGGAATGTTCTCCTGTATCTTTCCTTCTGACAGCGGAGCTGGATCAGTCTGTTGGAGAAAGTGCTCCGCTGTCCCTGCAGTAGGTGGTGGAGGGGGTGATCCGGGTTATCCAATATGGATAATAGTTTCTTCAGTGACCTCCTCTCCACCACCTGTTCCAAATTGTCTTGTTTGCAGCCAATGACGGAGCCGGCCTTCTTAACTAGTTTGTTAAGTCTATTGGTGTCTCCGGCTCCAACGCTGCTCCCCCAGCAGACTACAGCGAAGTGAAGTGCACTGGCCACAACAGACTTGTAGAACATCTCCAACATCTTGCTGCACACGTTGAAGGATCGAAGTTTCCTCAAGAAAAAGAGTCGACTCATCACCTTCTTGTACACAGCGTTGATGTTGGTCTTCCAGTTCAGTCTGCTGTCGATGGAGACACTCAGGTACTTGTACTCCTCCACTATGTCCACATCCTCTCCCAGAACTATCAGCGGTTGTGGAGCCGTCGTCTTCCTCCTGAAGTCGACCACCATCTCTCTGGTCTTGGTCACGTTCAGCAGCAGGTGATTTCTACCGGCCCACTCCACAAAGTCACCCACCACTGCCCTGTACTCCTCCTCCCGTCCATCCCTTATACACCCGACCACTGCAGAGTCAGAGAACTTCTGCAGATGGCATGACCCTGAGTTGTACTGGAAGTCAGTGGTGTACAAGGTGAACAGGAAGGGAGACAGAACCGTTTCCTGTGGGGCTCCAGTATCACTGACCACCACATCAGACAGCACATGGCCCAGTCGGACAAACTGTGGTCTGCCTGTGACCTCACAGGTGAGTCAGTGATCCAGGAGACGGTGGACACGTTAACCCCCACCACCCGCAGCTTCTCACTCAGCAGCACTGGTTGGATGGTGTTGAATGCACTGGAGAAGTCAAAAAAAGTTATTTTCACAGATCCACCAGGTCCATCCAGGTGCGACTGAGCTCGTTGCAGCAGGTAGATGATGGCGTCGTCCACTCCCACACGGGGCTGGTAAGCAAATTGCAGAGGGTCCAGTGAGGATTTCACCTGCGGTCGGAGGTGGGCCAAGACCAGCCTCTCCAGCACCTTCATCACATGAGATGTGAGGGCAACTGGTCGGTAGTCATTGAGGCCAGATGGGGTCGTCTTCTTTGGTACAGGGACCAGGCACGACGTCCTCCACAGCACCGGGACTTCCTCCTGCTTCAGGCCTGAGCCTGACACGCCATCCAGCTTTCTGATGTCCAGGTTGTATAGGTGTCGAAGGACATCAGAAAGCTGGATGGCGCAGGTCTTCAGGACCCTGGGGCTGATGCCATCAGGTCCTGCAGCCTTGCCTTGGTGGAGTCTCTCCAGCTGTCTCCTAACCTGGCCAGTCGTCACAGAAAGGGGGGAGGGGGTGGTCATGGTGTCAGTGGTGGAAGAGCCCTTTGAAGTGGAGGGCTCTGAGTCCATGCAGCTCACCAGGGGGGACAGAGGGTGGAGGGGGGGAGGTGTGGTGTGTGGAGGAGACAGATGAGGGCTGTGAGCTAAACCTGTTGAAGAAAGAGTTTAGCTCGTTGGCCCTCTCCAGGGAGCCCCCTGGTTGTCTTCCTCCAACCTTGAAGCCAGTAATCTGCTTCATCCCCGTCCACACCTCCCTCGCGTTGTTCTGCTGGAGTTTGGCCTCCAGCTTCCTCCTGTAGGTGTCCTTGCACTCCCTGAGCTTCACCTTCAGGTCGCGCTGGACTCTCCTGAGCTCGTCCCTGTCCCCAGACCTGAAAGCTGCTTTCTTCTTATTAAGAAGAGCTTTCAGGTCACTTGTGATCCATGGCTTATTGTTGGGGAAGCAGTGTACAGTCCGGGATGGAATAGTAGTTTGTTCACAGAATTTAATGTATTCAGTGATACAGTCCGTCATGTTGTTGATGTCCTCCCCATGTGGTCCACACAGCACATCCCAATCCGTTGACTCAAAGCAGTCCTGCAGGGCGTCTTCAGCCTCCTGAGACCACCTCCTCACAGTCCTGGTGGTCACAGGCAGCCTCTGCACCAGAGGAACATACTTAGGTGTCAACAGGACCAGGCTGTGATCAGACCTGCCAAGCGGGGGTAGGGCAGTGGCACTGTATGCATCCTTAGCATTTGCATACAGGAGGTCCAGAGTTTTGTTGTTTCGTGTGGGGCAGTCAACATACTGGTGGAAAGTCGGCAGGGCTTTATCCAGGGTGGTGTGATTGAAGTCTCTAGTAACTGCCAAAAATGCACCAGGATGTTGACTCTACAGTCCAGACACGGTGGAGTGGATGGTGTCCACTGCTCTATCTGCGTCAGCTGATGGAGGGACGTACACAGCCACAACGTGAACTCCCTCGGCAAATAATAAGGACGCATCCCAACGGCTAATAGTTCAATGTCCGGGCTACAGAAGCATTCCTTTACACAGACATGGTCTGTCCCTCTCGGTCTTTACCAGCGCGCCGAGCTCGTCCGTCTTATTTGCCAAAGACCTCACGTTCCCCATTAGTATCGCCGGTACCGAAGGTTTGAATTTCCTCCTCTTCGCCCTCCGCTTAGCGCCAGACCTGCATCCCCGACGTCTTCTCCGCCGGGATCTCAGGCCTTGTGCCAGGCAAAAGCCGCGGCTCACTCAGCGCAATCAGCTGATCACGGGAGTAAACAATGGCCCCACTCATTGTGTGTGGTTCTCCATTACACAGCAGGTGAAAAGTAACAGAAGCCATGACAAAAGTTGAGAAAAAAGTTACTGTCCGTTGTCTGACCGTAAAAACAAAACGTTAAGGAAAAAGAAAAAACAATAAGAAGAGGGGAGAGAGTGAAAAAATACTAAAGTTAAAACACACACAGGGAGCTGCTGCAACAGGCTTCTGCTAGCACAGCGCCATCTTGCATCATCCTGTCACATTTTACTCTCTGGGGCCTTGATTTTTACTGCAATATAAGTCCTGCACCGCTATTGAAACAGAACATTCATGGCTAGAAGTAGAAAACATGTTTTTAGTGCAGTATAACAGTTATTATGCCATAAATCATATGGCATTCGTAGAAAGGCCAGCAAGAAGGTGGCTCGCGTCCCCAACTGTGAGCTTGTTTATCAAATGCTGATGTTAACATTGTAATTATAGATGGAAGTGTTTGCCGAGGAGACTAGCTTAGCTAGCGATGTGACCTCAAAGGTCGTTCTAATCAATGACGGACAAAACGTGTATCTCGACATTGCTTGGTAAAAAACACTTTTTGACTATAAAAAATAATATGACACATGCAAGTATCTGACCATATAAAAAGACACAATACTAGCTTTGAACGCAGTGTTTTGAACGCAGATTTTGTTTATGTTCCATTTCTTTTACATTTTTCAGTTTTTATCAATTTGTCATTCAAATAGATGACATGAGTTGCTGTTCACTAGTCAACATTATTCGCTCTGCCAGAGCCATCTGAGGAGTTTCATTTGAGCAAAGCTCTACAGGAAATGATTGAGATGAGATGGAACATGTGGAGAAGATGCACTTGACATCCTCCAGGGGGGTTTTCTGGGGATCAGATGTGTTCCAGGAACTGATGCGGAGTCTACCGCTTCGCCATCTCATTCATCATCTCTTGAACAGAACAAAAGAACACAAGACTTTATCTTTCATTTGGAGAACGTGTCGCTAAAGCCCCAGTTCCACCGAAAGCCGGATGTCCCCGGATCACCTCGGATAAAAAGAGGTGAGAACCGGAGTGATCCGCGGTGAACCGGGGTGATCCGGGAAGGAAATCGTCCTGGAACACATTTGACATGTTTCCCGGTTCTACTACGGTTCCGCCACTGATCACCCCTGTTCAAGCCTGGTTCATCCCGGATGGCCACGGTATGAGCACGGATGAGCACGGTTTGACCACGGATACGCCACAGACACGGCCCGGATGCGTCCCGGATGAAGCGTCAGGGTATAAATAGTTCTGATTTTCAGAGACAAAATCACTCTTCCGAAAATATTTGAAAGGACAACAAAATGCCGAAAATTAAACCCAAGAAGAAGGCGATGACTGCTGCAAAGAAGAAAGCTGCTGCTGCAGCTACTACGTTTCTTCCCGGATGCGCTACGATCAACGCCGCCCCCCTCTCCATTCCCGGATGTCCCCGGATCACCCCGGATGTTAGTTGTACGTCCGACGAGCCGCTCGTCTTCCCGGATACGCCGTGGACGGCCACGGTTCAGCACGGATGGCCACGGTTTTACTATGGTTCATCACGGAACGTCCCGGACTGACTACGGTTCCACTCCCGGATGACCCCGGATCTGATCCGTAGTGTCTCCGGGGACATCCGTAGTAGGTCCGGCTTTCGGTGGAACTGGGGCTTAAGCAAAGTGTGCAGCTGAACCTCTGCTTCCCTACTGCTGCCTTTATGCACATAAAGCTAACAGTTAGCATCTTCAGAAGTTAGAGCGTAGGCAACTTCATGGCATCGAAGAAGCATGAAGTAGCTAAATAATGTAGCCTCATTTTTTTTCAGTCACAGTTTTCAGTCAAAGCTGATCATGAAAATTAAGATGTTTTGCACTTTTCATATGACACATTTTACACAGATGAGATGTTGACATTACAGCTCTTTCTTCTCTTATTGACTCTTGTTTCCCCTAAGTGTCTGGCACCCATCTTGTTACTTAAATTAAATGTATTTGATATTTTTTTGTGTATCTTTTGGGCTCTACTGATTGAAAGTTTGTGCAAGACTCCTATTGAACTGTACATACTTATTTCTTTATATAATGTGTATATTTTCCTCGTAAAAAGGATATCTTGACACACATGAATGTGATTAGGTAATCAGATGCTATTCGTTAGAGATTATCCAACCTCTGTTCTCCAGTGACCACCATATATTTCTATTTCCATGTGACGGCAGTCTCGCAAAGCCATGAATTTAATGCACATACACAACAACAAGGCTGTTATGGACCACATCATCAAACTTGAGAGTGATCCCTGGAGACTTGCATTTATTACAGAGAGATTAGAAGGATTCATTATTTTCCAAACTTGTTGACGCTCACGAAACTTGTTCTCATGACATGGCATTTATACTCCTCTGTGGCATTTAGTTCTGAAAGCTGTAGGATTACATTTAAATAACTCTAAGCTAATCAAGGAGTCACCATTATGTCTAATTTCCTTGTAATAATTAAATAAAATCCTAGTTTATAATACTTAAAATGAACTACCAAATATGATAAGTAGGATAACAACTTTGGTTGCCTTAATATTTTTTTGTGGTGTTTGGTCAAAAATGTCTTTTTAAAAGCTCTCCTATCACAAAACAGACCAAAAAGATGCATGTGTACGAACACGTCACATATCTTCTCATGAAACAATGGTGTTTCTTTCTCGAGTGCTGATTATTTTCCACGATAGTTCGTTGAACTTGGAGGAAACAGGCGCTCATTCAAAGGACTGGCCGGGGTTTAAATCAATTTGCGGCCATCTTGATTAGCCAACGATCCCCCAATCTGTCCGGCAATCAGCAGCAATTAGCCTGGCCCCGGAATAAAAAAATCTCCTCCTTGACCTCCATTTTATCAGTTTGGTCTGTGCACCAATGGCAGGGGCTCACTGGAGTTCCCGTGATTACCTTTGGCGTCATCTAAGCCGCTATCTCCTCTCCTGTGTAGGGAGGCCAAAAATGTGCAGGCATTGGGGGGGGGCTAATGGGCCAAATGGTGAATGGTCCAGATGGCTGCAGAAGAAATTGGTCTAAGCTGACAGTTTATCCGGCATCCGACAATTACAGCCTCCTACTGAAATAAAAACACCATTTGGAGAGTTCATTGAGATCTTAACAATGGAGACGAAATGTCAAAACACATTCCCACACACAAATGGAACCATGTGGCAGCCATCTTACCTGGGTTCTAGTTCAAAACCTGCCATTTAGAGTGTGTGGAAAAAGTAGCATCAGTCGTTAAAAATCTTTTTAACTGTAACTGTAACTGTGTTATACACTCGTCTAGCCATGAACATTTACTTATTGTAAACATTCTGGACATGGTAACGTGCTTGGAAAAAATATTTTGATCAAGAATACAATTAACAAGCTAACAGTGTCCTAAAGTGGAGGAAACGTGGAGGTGGTTTTAATCCTTTCCTGTGCCTATAATGTAAAAGTTACTACAAGGAACTTTAATTTTCCCTGTGGACGAAAGCGGTAGTGGACGAACTGCGGCAGGGGTCGGACAGTCCACTCCGCACTGTCCTGGTTCCGGTTTTCCTGTCCCTCCCTTTTCCTCCAGCGGACCCAGCAGTACGGCCTGGCTCTCTAGCAGCCTGGTGTCAGTGTTGCATGTCAAATCAATCGGAACATACAAGGCCAAATACGACATTGAAGTTCTGACAAACAATCTACCCTTTTTAAAAGGGTATTTTTTAAAAGTAGTTTGACGCAGAGCCTACTCCACATGAAATGCACTGCATCATTTCCAGCAAAAAAACAGCATCATGGATCCGTTTCAACCGAATGTTCTCTGGTCTAGCTCAACTAAAAAACACTGTATCCGTGAATGTTCAGTGTGGCCAAGGACACATTTGCGTACACACTGCTAATGCAATGTGGCCATATGCGTGCCCACTCCACCTCTGAATCTGGTCCGAGTAGGGATGCCCCCCAATTAGGGTTGTCACGATACCAAAATTATGACTTCGATACGATACCTGCCATAAATATCATGATACCCGATACTTACGATACGATACCAGAATTCGATACAATACCACAAATACGATATGATACTGGTATATTTATCTATAATAGTAATAAATAAAACATCTGTATGGTTCCCTTTTTTACCAGCTTGTTCCTGCCCAGCTTTTTGAACACTTAACTAAAAATAAAAATAATTAGCTCAAGATCCACCAGCATGTAGCCATTTTGCATCAATTGTGTTTCATTTAGTACACTTTTGTGTGCATTGTGACTTCATGATCATATAGGCTTGTCGTTAAACTAGGCTAAGGCTACTCATGTTAGATTGTATATGGGTGAGCTTGGTTCATGTTTATAATCACATTTGCTTAACTGTCGTTCTTTGAACTCTTTGAAAAGTTCGGGGTGTCTGTCTGATAGGTGCTTTGCCATGTTTGACGTGTTGCCTCCCTTGGTCTGTGTGGCTTTGAAACAAGTTTTGCAGACGGGTCTCTGTATGTCAGTGGGCTTTCCTTCACTGTCTGCAATGTAGCCAAAGTACTTCCAGATTTCACTTCTGGCATCTTTTTTTCCAACAAGCCGAGGACGGTCGGCAAAAGCTCCTGCACTTGATGCCATGTCTCCCCTGCGATCACTCGCTGCCTGTTGCGTGTGTGAGCGCTGGGTAGCCCCGCCCCCTTGCAGTCAATGCGTGCAGGCAGCATGACAGGGAGCGGAACAGTGAGTGCGCTCTGATCGCGCGCTATTTTAATGAAGTATCGATACTAAAAATATGCAAAATCGTATCGTTTTTAACGTACGGGTACCGCAGTACCTTTTTAGTATCGATACACCGTGCAACATTACCCCCAATACCTGGGTCTAAACAGGAACCGATTCTAAGTTAGTAAAAACCCAGAGTACTGATAAGGTCCTGTTCTGCTATCGGTACTTTAGAAGTTACGGAGTGAGATCTCTGTGGAAAATAGCAGCGTCTCAAACCTTAAGTCGTGCTCTACTCTGACACACACACACCGACTCTGGCTCAGTACAGCGTGAGACACACATCATGTCGGAGAGAACATGAAGATCCAAAGTGTGGCTACATTTTACTCCAGTAGAAGCTGAGAACTCTCGTTGTCTCAAACACAAGAAAACCCTCACAAGTAAGAGAGGAAACAGCAGCAGTTTATCACAACAAGCAGAACATCAATCTACAGAAATTATCAGTTTTCTACTGTTTGTGGAGCAGCCGTCCATCCTCGTCAACTGCAGGTAACGTTAGTGATGCCATGCTGAGTTTGATCAGAAGAACAGGCTAATACAGACTTCTGCATTTAACCCATCCCTAGCTTATTAGGAGCAGTGGGCTGCTGAGAAGCGCTGTGAATGTATTTTAAAGATTTTGGAACTTTTTGTATTGCTGCTCAAGAAGGACTATTTGTTTACATACAAGAATAATAAATCAATGTTGATTCTTTTCTTAATCTTTTTTTTTTTTTCACAAAAATAATCAAAAAGAACCGATAAGAGTACTAGTATCGATAAAATCCTAACGATCCCTAGGTACGAGCGATCGGACTTCCACGCGTCTCAAGTGCATTCACACTCAGAGCGGTCCACTTGTGATCGGATCAGCCAAGACACATGTTAATGCCAGGTCTGAACGGGGCCCTTGGATTCAGTGTGTGTTTCCCTACTTTTCCTTCCAAGCAGCCAATAGTTTCAGTTCATGTCGGCACAGAATCCAAATCCACTTGCAGGGACTTGAAACATCCCTAAAACATCACAGTGGACACTAGGGGTGCAACGGATCACAAACCTCACGGTTCGGTTCGGATCACGGTTCTTGAGTCACGGTTCGGATCATTTTTCGGATCAACAAAGAAAAGGGGAGGAGACAAATATAACTTTGCTTTCCATTTATTAATTAAAGAACTTCAAGAACACTTAAAGAAAAGAACTTTGGGCTATAGTCTTACATAAAAACTAAAATATTGAAGATGTCCAATTTGAAATGAAATAAATAAATACAATTAAAACATTCAAGAATATTCAATTCTGTTTAAGTGCAACATGAGGTATGTTGATGCCCTCGTCCTTTGATCAATATTGAAAGAATATGTGAGCTAGCTTCCACTGTTTCAACTGAACTGAACTGCTCGGCAACAACTTGGGTCGTGTTTACTTCCTGTCAGGTTATGTCATTCAAATACACAATAATGTTTACCATTACTGTGACATTATTTTCAAAAAGATGAGAATATCTCCATTGTCTGGGGAGAGGGTAGACCTTTCTGTAGTGACTGTTACTACTGGGCCTGTCTAGCTTCCACTCTGATGCTTCTGTCCGCACCTGCACCAGGTGTGCGTCTGTGTGACTCTCATAGAGGGGGCGTGTCTGCAGCACGGGACTATGAATCACTCCGCCGTGGTGAAAGCGGTCACAGTCTTTTCCTTGTCGTATGTCTTTCTTTTTAAATAACGCCTGCATACCGTAACGGTTTTGTCCACCACCCTTATCCGTCATTATACATTATAGTTCCTCCGCTCGCCGTGACTTTCGCCGTTAAATGCTTTTAACCTGCTCCGTTCACGTGAACACATGCTTTATATCTGTTCACTGACACTCTGCATTGATATTCGGGGACTTGTTACTTGAAAAGGAACAGCAGCAGTAAAACTGTATTACACACTATGATGATTACACTGTAAAAAAAAAAAAAAAAAAATACTCAATTGATCCGCGGTTCACGAGTGATCCGAACCGTGAGGGGTGATCCGAACCGTGAGGGGTGATCCGAACGGATCACGGATCGACCCGTGATCCGTTACACCACTAGTGGACACCATGTCTTCTTTTAATGTAGTCAGAGTTGTTGTTGCTTGAATCCGCTAGAAGAGACTGCTCCTGGTACGCTCCAGTGCTTGTGAGAAGGTTGGAAAAAAGGGAAGTATTGAACTCGTGTAAAATCCCTACAGTTTAACGTGGGCTGGAAAAAGTCTGCACCAGTTTGGCGTGGTCTAACTAAAGCTTTTTATTCCTCTAACTCTTTCATGGGGAGGAAAAGAAAACATCTTGTTGACTTCAACGTCAATTTATCCTTACAGTACTTCAGATTGATGACTCAAGATACATATGTGTATATATATATATATATATATATATAGTCTACAAAAGTATGTGGTTGAAGGCTTTTAGTGCACCAAAACATAAAGCTCTGCAGAGAGCTTTCACATCCCTCATTAGTTTGGTCCACTGGCAAGTGATAAGACATTCTGAACATTCACTTTGAGTGTGTTAAATCCACAGAAAACAAAACAAATAAAGAGTGAATGAATAACAGATGGTTTTGTGGTGTATACGACAGAATCAATTTCCAAACATCTGGTGCAAATAAGCCAGGGAGCCATGGAGAGAAATAATAATTATGCATGGAACTCAAATATACCAGTGGTGGGCCATCAGGGCCTTCAAGGCCTTCTCTGCTGGCCTAAACAGAATCACAAAGTTATAGCTATTTTATAATTTAATAATGTTTCTTAAATACACTACATGTATTATAATTTATAAAAATATTTTTCCCATTATCTTATTTTCTCATTGCACAGCTTCTGTCTTCCTCAGTTGCTCTGCTTCCAGTGCAGCTTGTTTTAAGTAGAGCTTTTATCCAATCAGATTTCACCTCTGTGTCTCTAGGTAAGAAGAGAGGCCCGAGGCCTGCAGAATCACAAGTGAATCCCTTTGCAGTCCCTTTTATCACTAGGCCTTTGTTTGGCTGCTGCTCGAAAATACTATACCCATACTCAAAGGGGGCCTTACTCTCTAACTACAAGGTCCATTTGAATAATTTCAATTTATTAATAACACTCAAGTGGGTGAGCTTTGATGAGAGGTGTACATATTGTGTATATGTTACTGGTTAATACCAAATGAAGATGGAACACAGCTCAAATGGAAAACAAATTTCAGGTTTGCCTGATTGATATTGATTGATTTATTTGAAATAATGCAGATTGAAGCCTAAAATACTCAACAATCATAGCACAACATGTTTGAAGTCTCCACAAAACAGATTTTACTTCGATTGAGTGAAGCAGGCCCACGTTATAAGGATTCAGTACGGAGAAATCATGCGAGATCAAGCGAGGTCAAACCAAAATTCTCATTTTGGAACCAGCTGTTGCAGCTGTTCTATTTTAATTTGATATACTATATAACTATATATTTCACTTGTTTATCACTAATATTGTTCAATGACATCATCATACAGCAGTTTGGCATCATTTTGAGCCATTTTGAGCAATTGTGAGCCATTTTGAGCTCTCTGACGCTCTCATAATTCTCCTTCATGGAATTTTCTCGTCTCTGTGTGTGTGTGTATGTGGGTCTTCCTAAGGCCTGTGATTGGCGGACTTTCGTCATGTGACCACTTTTTCGAACCGGGAGAATGAAACGAATGCACCAGGAAGTTCCTTGAGATGACTCACTGACTTTCTAGCCACTAAAAAGCCAAAGGCGCGCCGAGCCTCCCCCGAGAGTAAAATCATTGGCTCAACAGTAAAAGGCGGACCATCTCGTCATACATGCATTGTAAAAGTCCGCCATTTCGTCACAAACACACTGAAACACACAGAGACGCACACACACAGACGAGAGAACATGTCCGAACACGTTTGAAATGGATTACCGGCAGTTTCCAGCGTTTTTCTTCAAGAAAATCATCTCAAGGTACGAAGCGTTTACATTTTGCGGAGCTGTTGTTGAGCCGTTGTTCGTCGGTTTTCTTGCTATAAGTTTTTAATGGTTTCAAGGAGAGGAATATGAAAGATACGAGTGGATTCGCTGTAGAGTCCTCGTGCTTTCTGATCTACGGGTCGGCCATGATCGCAGTTAGTTTTGTCTTGGTATCTGAAAACGAAGTGCGTAGCTCGCTGTTTCCTGGCAAAAAAATACGTAAAACTGTAGTAGTACTTCTGGTATATTTAATTACTTTGTGTATTACTGTTTTTTGAGTGAGTAAAATGATTCTATGTTTTTTTCGGCCAGAATCTCATCGTTATATAGGTATATGATATGTCATAAAATATAATTTTATTCGTTTAGCAAACGTGATTTGTACTACATGTGCGTACTACATGTGCGTTATATATGGGGCACTCGCGGCAAAAAGGTTAAGTGAATGGGGACGATATTGTTGATTGTCATAGTCTTCAACCCATCAGATCTTTAGTTTGACATGTTTGGCGTATTCTTTGACGTTCCAGAGCCTGCTAGCTGGCCTACAACTACGTCAGCATTAACTCGCAGCTCAGTTTTCAGGTGCAGCTCTGCAGTGAGGTGCAGCGTGCGCTGTGATTGGTCAGTGGGAGAGCACGTGACTATTGTGAACTGAAATTTAACTTGCCAGCAGAGCTTAGTTGGAGGAGTAAGAGTTCAAATTGAAAGATATGGAAGAAATTATAACATTTTATAACGCCTTTCTCAAGAAAGGACATTTCAGGAAAAGCTGGACATCGTAACAAATGGTCAGTCAACACCACAGCTGGCAGCCCTGACTCAGCCAGGAAAAGGATTTGTATGAACAGTATTTCTTGCTGACAGCGTCGGAGAAGCATTGCACATTTTATGGCTGGGAATGTGTTTCATTTCAACTGAGCTCTTGGTGTTTGGAGCTACGCTAACCTGAGGACACCATAGCATTTGAAAACTTTTGGAGAGACTCAAGTGGATCTACAACTCAACGAACACGTTCGCAGGGAAACAGCTCCACAACCGTGGCCACAGGTGGGAGGTGGGATCCCGGCCCCGCTGCGAACCTGCCGCAGCAGACCGGCGAAATACAACTGGGGAGGCTCGACTGTCATCACTGGCGTCCATGAATCGAGAAGGACTTCTTACTGGAACTGAAACGATGTACTGGGATTAAACTCTTTAAGTTTCGGTAAGTGACAAACTGCGTTTATTTTTTTACACAGTAACGTTACTACTGTTCACTTGTCTATCGTGTCGTTTTTATGAATAATATTTGAATGGCTCGTGCTCTTGTGTGGTGGAATGCGTGGATCCGCTGCAGGTTTGCTGGATTGATGTGTCATAATGAGGTTATTAGGAGGTAATTCAACTGTAGTAGGACAGCACAGAAGGCCCAGGTATAAAATGCACGGCCCGCCACTGAAATATACGGTAGACGTAACAATAGCTCCATCAAAGTTTAGCTTTTTCAGCAATCGAATATATCGATCTACTCAAAAGGACGTGAAAACACATTATTGCACAACAATTACAGATTCACTGATCAATCGGCTGACGATAGAACCCAGTCGATTTTCAGCTGACTGGCCATGATCAGTTTCATATTTACGATTTCTTTACCAATCAAATTTACACACCTGTGCCGCTGCCGCATGATAGTTGACATTGGCACACACAGCTACGTCACAGCCACACCCACACCCACGTCACAGCCACACCCACAACATGTGTCGGAGAGTGAAGAAGACATAAAGCCGAAAATAAACCCTGGAAGAACGACCTTAACACATTTGGAACAACTAACTTAATCAGACATTTATTATATTGTAATTCATCTCATGCGAGCAGTCTGCTAACCGCTATCGTTAACGGAGGTTACATTGACTTGCGTTTATGGTACGTTCAAGCTCCACACATTAAAGATGAGTATTGGGCGAAGGTAAATTATAACGCATGTAGTTTTTGGGGAGAAACTTTAACAAATTCAGGAGATGTTTTTACTGCAAGATACTATAGATGTTGAACTTCTTATCACTACCTCTAAAGCAGCTCATAATACTTAGTTAGAACTTCTAATGCCAAGATCTTTATTTGAATCAAAGCAAGTATATGAATGATAAACAATCATTTATTTCCGAATCATTTGATTTGTGTTTTTTTTTATGCAAATATAGATGACAATAACAAAGGAAAATTAGAACATTTACAATTGTTGACAGTTCACACTGACTTTGGGATGGATGCAATTCTTTTTTGGGACTATGGGGAATGAAGTTAGTCTGCAGCTTTGCTGTCAAATATAGGTAATTGGCAGGTCAGATTTACCAAACAAAAAAATCGAATCGGCAAAAAAAAATTAAAAACAATTGTTGCATCTCCAAAATTTCAAAAGGAATGACATATTTCAACACGTAAAGAAAGGAGTGGTTGTGTGTGTCCAGAGAAATGACTGCGGTCTTATAAAACGCACAAAGACAAATGCAAAAATACTGCCCAACATCATTTTATAATTCTAGATATAACACGTGACGTGGAAATTGCTAGAAGTTTTCAGTTAAAACTATGAAGCAGTATGAGTCACCACCACTATATCCATTGTGGAAAGCAAAAAGCTCTCTTGTCGTGAGCCAAAAATAATCCTTGGAAACAAATGTAAAGTATTTTAAGTGGTGAAATTCATGGACAATTTGATTCCAAAGCGGACGCTGATCCACGTCAAAAAAGTGCTTTTCATGGATGAACAATACGACAGCCGCGTGAGATAATGCCCTCAAAGTGGGTCCCTCTATCTGCACCGCGAGCGGGGATGAGCCCAAAGATAGAGCGACAGATTTATTGCACCCCAGATGTGCCTGATTTACGACCATTGTCTAATCTCCAGATTCCAGCCACATGAAGGTCTTTATATTTGGAGACTTAATTTATAGAGCTCGAGAAACGCAGGCTTAAATGTTTTCTCTCCCCGTAGAAGATGAGCCAGCAGCCGTGACTCTGGCGGATAAACAGATGCTTGGATTAACATTGATCTTATAAACAGATGTGGTGAAAGGTTATCTCTTAAACAGGCTACGTTAGTGTTCGTCAAGTACAGAAACAGTGGATCCAAACTCCACTGAATCCAATGTGAAGACATCGACATATGAACATAGACTCCATTTAACCGTACTTGCTAGGAATCTTAAATTGAGTTTTTAAAGTCAAATTCTATTTTGAGAAGAAATTCAGGAATCCAAGGGGAGCCCACTCCAAAGCTTTAACTCCAAAGCTTGATTTTAGAGCTGGTAGGACCGTCACACAAGTAATTATACACCACAATATGTCTCCTATTTCATTATTCCCACCCCTTGGCGTCACAGGCAAGTTCTCATTACCAGATCGGCTGAGCCGAGAGCCCCAGGCGGCTGGTCTCCCCTCCCCCCCCGCCCCCCGTGTTGTGGTGGGAGTGTCGGCGGAGGCAACACGGGGCAAACTGGCGCTGTTTATTTCTATTCTGTCATGTGTGCGAATCTGATTACAGGTTCGACAAAGTCAATATTTAGACTCCGCGGACGGCATCATCGCCGCCCGGGTTTATTTTCTCTGCCCCCCCGCCACATCTGCTGCCAATGTCGCGCGCGGTAGCCGACGTGTGCCGCTACCAGGAAGCAAAGCAAACAATGAGTCGGCAGTCTTCGGTTGAGTAAGTCAGGCGAGAGGGTGGTGAGCGGCGAAAAAACCATGATCCGCAGCTGGAAGTCGGGACTGGTTTGGATGACTGCGGCGCTCAGAGCAGTTTGAGTGGCGCCTTAATGGGTCTGATGAGGGGGGTCGGGGGAGTTCATGGTAAAATGTAGATTTCTGCCGTCAGCCTCTGTCTTATTTGAAAGAAGAACAAAAAAAACAACAACACAGGTAGATGAAAGCAAAAACATGCTGACGAAATATTTAAAAGTATGTGGCGTTCAAGTCCCCCACTTCCAGCTCAACTGTCTGCAGGAGTAGCAACAACAACGCCTCTGCTTTTAGATCAGACGTCGTAGAAACTGCAGGGGCAATAATTGCATTTCATGCATTTTTTTAGTTTGATTTCCCCCTCGTCTCAGACGCTCGCACGGGGGCCGCCTCTTTATTGCGAGCCAAGGGGAAAAGCTAGGTCGGGGCTTCTTTTCATCCTGCCCTCCGGCAAGATGGATTTGATATTTATTAAAACACAGAGAACATAATATTTCTCCCAGGTTATTGCAGTGAGGCGGACCACACACAGTCACTAGATGGGAAACACCTCCTCTGCTTGTTTGCCCGACTTACTACCATTTGAATTTGAGGGTTCACAGAATTGTAGAGTTTCCGCGGGCCAAAGATGTGCAAGTCAGGACTTCATTAGACTTGGAATGGTTTCTGTGCCGGCTGTTACTTGAACTAAGTTGGCAACTGCAGCCTATGTGTGGACTTGCTTTTCATTTATTGTAAATGTGAGTTATTTCGCTGCTTTTGTGAGTCACACCACTTGTTAAATGTCTCTACGCGACCTTGGAGTCCCGCCATGTGTAAGGGGCCTATGCTGCTTTTTATGTAGGTGACATACATACATACATTATACATACTGGGGAAAAAAAAAAAGAACAACTATCCCCGACTGCCAGCACCCCTCCACCCCTTCAAATTCACTTTCGTCTGCAAAACATCTGGAATTCATTAAGAGGAGGAGGTTTGAGGGGGAACGACAAGAGTCTGTAGACTTTGGGTACAGCCCCCTGCTTTAGGTTCCCTCAGATGGTTAAGATAGGCCTGCAGACAAACGCCTGCTGGTTCGTCTCACACAGACTGTTACCTGTTCCACCCTGGAAACAAAATAACACTTTGTTGTAATAACAGTGGAACCATTCGTAGCATTAAAAAAATGCTTTTATAGCACTTCAATTTCTACAGAATGTGGTAACTATAAACATCAAACATAAAAAACTACCTTGAGCATAAAGTAGCGTTAACACAAAATGTAATCCATAATGATGATGTTTCCTTGATTTGTACCACATAAAACCGTCTCCTCGCATGTAATGACTTCACAGAAAAGGGTTTGTACTGTTTCAGTGAGTCATGATTTTTTTTTTCCTCATTAAAAATGATTGTAAACCTTAAAGAGACCTGTTGCATTTTCTATTAAAGAGTAAGTCATCATGTTAGTCAGTGACCACAAACAGAGAACAGGAAGATGGTCATGTTTTGTGTTTGGAACATGCAGAGCAGACTTGATGTAACCTGACTCAATGTTGCTCAGAAAGACATTAGTCGACTCGTCGATTAGTTTTTTTTTATGAATTTTCTTGCTGAATGACTTATTTCCAATGAACTTTTGAGCACATCTCTATAACCATATTTAAGGTGATGCTTTTGAGTGATTGAGGAGAAACTCAGTTTTACAGATCTGTCGATTAAATCAACTAATCGATTACTCAGCAAGATTTCAACATAATGAGGTGACACTGTTGCAGTGATCTTAATCAAGCCAACAAAATCGCATGAGTGTCACAAGAATTTCTCTTGTCGAAGACGACGCGAAAACCAAAATACTGTACTACTGTACTTCCTTTTAATGGACAGTCCAAAATGTAACATCACTCTTGGTTTGTTTGATAAACTACTAAACACAACTCCTGCCTCCATTAGCCGCAGTTTGTATTGTTACTAGTCGGTTCTTCTGTTTTCCCAGAGCTCTTTTCATGGTGTTCAAATTAAACACTTGGTTGTCTGGGATATGATATGTGTCACTACCAGCAGGGCATGTTCATTTGTTTTTCCGAAGAAAGCTCCAAAAGCAGCAAAACGACGTCGCAAATCAGGTCTTTTCCCATCATACCTGTAATGTCCCAGCGTCGCAGTAAATATCACCTTTCTTCATGGCTGGACTAGTTTTCTCCTCTTTGTGTTTCACGGCTTTAAATATAAGAGTAACATGAGGCTAGAGCTCCTCGTTAAAAGAAATAAGCACGTAGCAGTGCCTGAAGCAAATAGTTTCACAGTACAACATTGTGCATGTTGGCCTCTTTATGAACAGAATTACATCTGTTTTTTGTTGGGCTGAGACATTAATTATATCCCTCTGGAGTAGTCTACACAGTGTGCTGCTGGTGTAATTGATAGTAACATAAAACATTGCATACAATACCCACTTTTTCGTTCATTATCTCTCTTTGTCATATTCTTCTAGAAGCTTAACGTTGCATTTCTGTGTAGTTCTCATCTCCTGTTTGATAAAAAAGTTAAAATCACAAGTGAACAACTTCAAATTGGCTATGAGCACCACAGACTGTATATAAGTAGTGGATGTAGTCACCTTGACGTCACCCATTGGTTTGTAGACCACGGTTTTGAACCCTTGAGTTTGGCGTTTTGGCCGTCGCCATCTTGGTTTTTGCAATCAGAAGTGACACAAGAGGGTAGACATTTTTAAGCATCCAAAACGTGAAAACAAATCTGAAAGGGTTACATTTCTAAAACGAAAACATGGACAACTCTGAGACCTGACAACGTTGTGGTAGCGACCTGTCAATCGCAATGTAGCCACGCCCTGAAGCATACTCAGCTTTATGGTCTGTTTGACTCTAAATTAACCATAATTTACTAAATGAACATCATGCTGTATTGAAAAAGACTTGAAACTAGAGATTGAGAGCATAAACTCATGTTTACAATGTTTACTGAGGTAATAAATCAAGAGAGAAGTAGAGTCATTTTCTCATAGACTTCTATACAATCTGACTTCTTTTTGCAACCAGAGGAGTAGAGGAGAGGCAGAGGAGGAGAGGCAGAGGAGCCCCCTGATGGCCATTAGAGAGAAGTTCAAGCCATTTTCAGACCCGGAGGTTGTTGCCTGATAGAAGTGCAATAGATGTCATGTGTAATATAATAGAGTTACAACACATTCAATGATAAGTGCTCTTCTGCAGTGAAGTGAGATTATGCAATTTATGCTTAACAAACATTTTAGTTAACGTTACAGCATAATGGCATATTTGTTTTTTCCTAGTTAGTTGCTTTAAACCTGCAATAACATAACTATGAACAGAAACATGCTTTGATCTCATTATTGACATTATAGTCACTATTAAATTCAAGGGGGAACTTGTTAGTGAACAGCTATCTACATATCACCAAAAAAGTCCTACAATCACTCTCCTCCACCAACTCCTGAGGGAAATATCTGGCTCTTGAGATGCAAAGTTATCCTTTTTGTTCACCAGCAAGTGGCTGACTTTACCAGGTAATGTACAGGTTAATTAAACCTGCTGCCTGCTCTGGCCAGAAAACACTGAGAGGTATGAGTGAACCGAAACACTAAAGCTGTGGGCCAGAAAAACAATGAGCTAACCGAAGCTTAAAAAAACTTTGTAGAGTTGCAGGGAATTGCAGAGTTGGGTAATAATTATCTGCTGGTTAGTCACTATACAAGCTGTCACATACAAGTAGACATGTGACCCGATGTTGGCATAATACTATTGATTATAGCTGCTTTAAAGATATCATAATTCTGTGCAATGATTACAAGCAGGAAACAATGTACATGTGTCCTTGCTTCTTGTTTGATAAAACAAATCCCAACCCTCTTACCTTAAAACTTCTGAGGAACTTCATAAAAATAACTTTTCTTTGGCAGGCAAAACACAAAACAAACCAGCTGTAACGACTGCTGCTCACATTAAAGAAGAGCAGAAACTTTTTTTTTATGTATTAGCGATAGAAGTGAAAAGACCTTTGCTTTGTTTTTGGAAAAACTTAATATCCTAGCTTTGTTTTAAAGTGTTCCCAGCTGGTCTTTCCTTTCTACTTTAGGCCTCTCTCAGCGGGTCTGCTGCAGTAACAAGGGTGCCGCGCCGTCCCGGGGTCCTAAAACTTGATCATACACAGAACTGGGGATCGGCGTGCCAGCAAAGGCCTCCTTTTAATAACCTCAAATATGCGGCAATTCATATGGATGTGGTTCACCCTGTTTCTGATGGTAAAAAAACACCCTGGCGCAGAAACCATAACACTGATTCCATCGACGCAGGGCAGGGCGCACTGCCAAAAACACGGCACTGGTTTGAAGCTTGTTCCTGGTCACCGGTGAGCCCGCTCGGCTCCTGCTGCCGTCGTCTGAAAGGCTCTTTCAGTGGAGATTTGAGAGGTCGTTTTCACGCTGGGCAATGAGTTATTTCTTACTCCACACGTACACGTGTTTTTGAAACTAAATTATATGACTGTACTGTGATGAAACCCATCAATGCTGGTGTTATAATTAACATGTCTTACCAACTTTCTTTGAAAAGTCAGCATTTCATGGTTGAAAATGGCTCAAAACGTCATTGAATGTTTTAAATTGACCGTTTGGGATTAATCTACGTCATGAAATAAAAGAGTGTTAATGCGCTCTAATCAAACTCTCCTCCTCGTCTCTCCTCTGTGTAGCATTACAATCCCAGTACAAACCTGTTCTCTCCTTCCTACATCTGGTGAATCACTGTTAATGATTATCTGGAGAGAGCCATGTGCTCTCCTATGCTGTGACAAGAGTGTGTACATGAAACAATAAGTTGTTTGATTTTTCTTATTTAGCTGTTGACTAGTTAGCTGGCGAATGTTAGCTCGCTAACTCTTTCATGCTAACTGGTTACAGAAAATGAGCAGAACAGCGGGCTTGTGGTCGGCGGCAGAGCTGGGTCTCTGCTCCCCGTCGCTAGGAGACGACAGCCGGGAGGAGAGCAGACTGCCGGAGGTAGCATCCTATCTTCCTTCCAGCGAAGTACTCTCCCGGGGGCGAGGAGTGAGGCGGAGTGTAATTTTTGTCCTATTTGTGCTCTGATAAACAGTAAATTCATCAAATTTAGCGCCCCATGCCATATCGCTATTATCCAAGCAAAAGTAGCTGTCATATTTGTCGACGCTGCCTCAAGCATATGAAAGTGGGCGTGGTTTCATCCTCCAGCTCCTTGCCCACTTTTTTTTTTTTTAAATGGTGCAGTGGGTGGACTTTGGCTCAGACCTTGGGGGTGAAGTGACTCTTTAAAATAACTGAAGGCTATGCGTGTGGAAGCAATGCTCCGTCAGCAGAGTTTAACAGTGTTGGGAGAACACAGGTGAGACCCTTCAGGCCAAAATTCACACTGACTTTCATCCATGATGCTAAAATGCGAATGCCTTGCCAAAAGATTCCTTCTCACTGCATCATCTGTTCTTTCCCTCTCGTCTTTTTCACCGGCAGATAGCGAGTGCAGTCAAGATAGGAGGGAAACAATGAGTGACATACTGTTCTTTAAAACTTCCAAAACATGACACCCTTCACAAGCTTAAAAAACATCTCTCTTCATTTTGTTTAATTGTTTGTTTTTCTTTTCGGTTTTGTCCCAGCCAGGTTGTAACTTCTGTCTTTGCTTCTGTTTCCAAAAGTATCCGCTTCAAGAAGTTGTGAAGCGTTCGGGCACTTGTTCGGTAGCTCAGAGGGCGGAACTCTTCGGATTATCGTCTAAGCCCTCAAACAAAGCTGATAGCTGTGTAAACAAACTTGCCTTTCTTCA
The DNA here is from genome assembly GCA_032191485.1 of Leptoclinus maculatus. Lineage (NCBI taxonomy): Eukaryota > Metazoa > Chordata > Actinopteri > Perciformes > Stichaeidae > Leptoclinus > Leptoclinus maculatus. Next base: position 10,948,700 of record JAVDOI010000005.1, read on the forward strand.
CACTTGTTCCTCGTATTTGTTCTGCTTTCTGGCCTTGACTACTAAAAACAAACAGCTCGGCGACTGCAAGTTTCTCTGCCGAGGATTTGTGATTTATCTGTCCGTAAACTTTTGCCCCCACTCAAAAAATAGTAAACACGGAGCAATTTTAGTCTGGTCGCCAGCCAAGGCAAATGGTTTTATTATGATAACAGGCCTATTTCCTGTATTTAAGATTTTTGTTTAACACTAGGCCCTATTCTCAGCTGGCAGGGAGCGGTGGCCCAGTTTTGACGCTCTTAACCTCTGCCTCAGCCATCCCACCAGATGTGGGTTCCCTTAAGCAAATTATTAGCGGTTCCTAGTACACACAGGTTCCCTACTAAGTGTTTCCAGCTCAGATTTGGCAGGACATGCAGGAGACATTCCAATGGAGCAACATCATATTTTCCCCTTCAGCAGCCATAGCAACTAATTATTTATTGTGAAGAAAAAAAAATGAATTTCTTCTCCTAACTTATATGTAATGGTCACTCGTTATTTTCCGAATTGGAGTAATCATGCTTTGGGGGAGGATAAATAGTGCAAGAAAAGAAGAGTGAGACTGCCCTGTGATTAATCATGCTTGTGTTTGCTTTTGTGAAATAAAAAAGCCACCCAGGAGATGTTTGATTTTGCGGGACACTCACCCATCACATTCTTTGACGCTGGTACATTTAATCCACACAGTAAACCAGCTCCAGACCCCTCAACATGACGGTGTACTTAAAGTTTAGACTGCTATGATCAGCTTAAAGAGAAAACCATGAAAATCGTAGAGGTTTTTGTTCTATATTTTTCCAAGACAGTTTTTCCTCCCCCTCAAGTCTACATAATCATGAAGTGTTCTCATATTCTTCCGACATAAAAATTGATACTCCACACATGACTGTGTTGACTGTAAATTAGGCTGAACTATTTTGTAAGCATTAAGAACACTTAAAAGTGAAGTTAAGTCTTTAGGGCTACAACTAACGATTATTGAATAATCTAAAGGTTATTGTCTTGAATAATCGTTTGGTTGTTATATAATGTCTACCAATAGTAAAAAAACAAGTATATTCCCAGAGGCCATGGTGATGCCTTAAAATATGTTTTGTCCAAGACCCAAATATATTCATTCTGCATTTGAGAGGCTGGAACAAGTACATTATTTTCTGGTTAAAAAAAATATAAATAAAGTAACCGATTATGAAAATAGATGCAGATTCATTTTCTTGTGATTAACTAATTGATTAATCGACTAATTACTTCACCTTAAATGTTAAGCCAGTCTTCAGATTCTTACCAAAGCTGTTTTTCGGTGTGATGTACTTTTATTTCTGCAAGGAGGATCATGTAATTGTTTGCGTGCCCGCGTGCATCCGTGAGTGAGCGTGCACCTCTGTGTCTGTCCACGGCTAATTTCACATTCTGCTGCAGCAAACTGCTTAATATTTTGGGTGGCCAGTTATGGCTGCCTGCTGCCTGCTCTCATGGTTGCGGTGACTCACACTTTCTCTTATTGTCTGTTTTACTCTGCCATTGACTTCCTGCTGAATCCTCACCACCCCTCGGCCGATCGAAGCCACTAGTGACACAGTGGGGTGATAGCAGTATGCTGTGTGTGTGGCGAACAGCTAACTAAAACTACCAGTTCACACACTGCTGCATACCTCTTGGCCGCTACTTTTGCAAGATGTGTTTAGCTAACAGCTAGATTAACTACCAGTATGCACACTGCTGAGTAAATCACCGCAACTCAGCTGCTGCGAGGCGGGCAGACAGATTTGTGTTTAAATTAAATTTTGGCAAGATTGTATGAAATGTCTTACATGCCAACTGCCTGCATACATCGCTGCTCGTTTTTGAGTTTGAATGAAGTGTGTTTTATGAAGCCTTACAGCCCATTGGTGTCTAGACTGAGGGTTAGCCTATTGTGGGTTGTATTCTTTCAATCACACAATACAGCGGTGGTCGTTGCAGACACACATGGCGGAGAGCTGCACTCTACTAAGTGCACCTGTTTGTCAAGGTATTGCCTTGTTTGAAAACTGATCAGGTTTTCATCCTAGGTATCTTCTTGCTCTAATGGCGCGGACAAAGCCACTGTTAATGAACTTGGAAAATAAAAGCACATTTCTTTATCAGACGAGCTTCCCTAAAGTCGTCTCGTAGAAAGAGATTTTTGTTTAGTGAACGCTTGCTCTTCAACCGACAAGTAATCTTCAACAGCCCCCTGATGTACTGTAGTGTGTAAACCTGCACTGTCTGAGCCCACACCTTTTTTTAAATGTGAGTGCTGGCAGGGAGGGCAGCTGACAGCTAAGGAAATATTTACAGTAAGAGAACACTCACACATGGTGGTTGTGTCTCTCTCGCCTGAATTGATGTTGGTTCGAAGGTGGTTGGTCTCCAGAATGAACATAAACAAGCAGCTGGAGCTGGAGCCCGGTGCTAACGGCAAACTCCTCAACACGTAAACACACATCGTTCAGCTTTGTGAGTAAGCGGTCACGTAAAAGTCACCAACACGCAGAGACTTGGAAAGTTATGTTTTAAACCTTTGATCTGGTTCAAGATAGTGGTTAGCAGCTCCAATGTGTAACTGTGAAACATATGGAAATAGATGTAAATTGATAAAATGAGCTGATAGTTTTCAGATTTTTCCATCAATCAGTAATAATGTTGCAACCAAATAATAAAACCAGGCCAAAAAAGGGGTGGGAATCATGGGCACCAACGAGTATCAAAAACGGTCAAGTACTGAAAGATGGCATCTAATGCTTGGTCAGACTATCAATTTACATTTATATACTGCTAATTTGCTTTGGCAGTTAAGCTTTTTTTTTGTGAAAGAAGTGTTCATTTTTTTAATTTTTTTTATTGTAGTTTTGTTTACATGTTAAAGTAAACTAATCCTGTCTGGTGCATCACTAGTCAAGTTTCCATGAAAATGTGGCACAAATTTTAACTGAATTTCCAGAAAAAAGGCAAAAGAAAAATGCAAGACTAATGTGTGTTTTCATCCACTACTTTCCCACCTCAGCCAAAGCACTATCTTTTACTATCTACTTTTTTTGCGTGATTTTTTGAGTTTCTCTCAAATTTGGAAATGTTTGCAAACACTGTCCCATCATGTTGATAATAAAAAAATCTATCAAGATGTATTTTCTAAACTTTTTGCTGAAGTAAGTACTTCAAGACTTTCCAAAGTCAATAAAGTTAAATGATAATGATTAATGAATCTCATAAATGATATATGATATATTTATATAGCATATTGTTTTTTAACACAGGTTACACAGTGCTTTACAGTAACATCAGTAAAAACCACACAAATTCCGAAGGGAAAACAGTAATAATAAGTATAAGGCTCTCCTTGAACCAAAAGAATTCTTAGCCGACTAACAATCGATTAGTTGATTTAAACGCCAGATCTGTAAAACTGAGTTCCAACAGAAAGAATCACACAAAAGCACCACTTTAAATCTTGCCTTTACCAGAGATGTGCTCATAAGTTTTTGGGAAATAAGTCATTCAGCATAAAAAAAATTATCAGAAAATGAGCAATAATCGACTGAAGAAATGTTAGTTGACTAACATCAAAATACTGATTAGTTGACGAAACACAGAGGGAGCGGCCCTAAAAAGATGCATAGCAACGCAAAACAGAAAGCAAACTGCAACCAGTTACCACACAGATCATCCCTTGAACTTAAACATTTATAGAATTTATAGCAAAACCAACTTTTGAAATGATAGAAAAACCAAATTGAATAAGTGGTTTTTTAGATGTTTTTCTGAAACAGTCAGATCTAACGTGAAGAGGGAGGTTGTTCCAAAGTCTGGGTGCTAGGACAGAGAATAAGGCCTTTGGTTTAACGGAGATATGGCTGACCTTCCAACCGTTTTAGTTGGAAGACCTAATTGGACGCTCGGTGGTGTGAGGAATTAGTAGCTGTGAGATGAAGGCAGGGGCTTGGCCATTGAGTGCCTAATAAGTGATTTGAAATCATCTTAAAATCAATCCCTAACTTCTCTGGCAGCCAATACAGGGAGGCTAAAATAGGAGTGATGTGAGATCTTGTATAGAGTGCACATTTTCAGCATGGCTTTCAGGACTCTTGTCTGAACAGCTTCACCACTGTTGTACCGCTCATATATATGAATCAACCAGATATCAATTTGACCCCAGATAGAGATGCTTAATGCTATCTTTTGGGGAAGAAGACTGTCAAAAACTGGGGGGCTACCTCTCTCTAATTGCACTCTTAGCGATGACTTCCTGTGGGGGACTCTTGAGGGATGTTTGGTCTTGACTCTTCAGATGACCCCAAACCAGAAACCTCAGCACTCATTCTTCTGGCTCATGAAATATGTTCAAGACTCGCTCCACTCCCAAGTGAATCATTAATTTCGGCGCTGTGTCCGTGCAGTCTGAACCCTTGTGTCTTACATAGAAAACAGGCCGGGGTTAATGGAAATTAATCACAGTACAGGGAAATTTGTTCAGCTTGTTCTGCTTCAAGACCAAATGTTTGTTCTCTTTTTCATGTTGTTTAAATGATCCGATCAGCCTAAAACATTTTGTTTGCATAAATGTGTATCAAACAAAACAAAAAAAGTCAGTTTTGCGCAATTCCCTGTTTTTTAGCTCAGGTTTTTCAGACTGGCACAACTTTCTGAAGCTCCTTTCTAAGTCTTTCAGGAAGACTCCCTGTGCAGTCAATCATATGACTCCGGCTCACTGCCCTCTTTTGCTCTGAGAACACAATGAAGCCCCAAGGTTTAAAGATAGATTTTCATAGTCAGGTTGTATTTACATTAGAAATTGCTCAGAGCACGGCTTGTCTCTAACGCTGCCAGGCGTGTTTAATCTAGAGACACCAGATAAATCCCAGGCCGTCTGGACAACCATGCCGGGCGGTTGTTGCAGGATCGAAATTTAAATCGATCAATCGGACGGCTCAGGACTCGATAATGAAAACCTGCTTATGCTCCCGTAAAAGAAAAAGTCATATCATTGTTGCTGGGAAAAGTGAAGTCACTGAAATGTCAGAAAGTAAGAGAAGGTAAGGTCACATGTTCAGGTCAGTTCATCCAAATGAATGTCCATGTCTAGAAATGTTACATAAATGTTCATTTTGTTTTTATTCGTCCAGTTCTTGAGATATCTGAGATTTCTGTCGCCACCCCAATGCAGTGGAAGTAAATTAAATTCCTTTTGTGGGGCTCACAGCATGAAAAATTTGCTTTTTCAAAACCAATATCTTGGCTGCTCTGAGTAATTCATCTGTTACGGATGAAGGGGAACATTTAACCCGTGCTGCTTTTCACCTCTGGTCCTCTGGTGTCACAGAGACATCACCTCACAAAGAAATAACTGATTATGAACATCATTTCTATTGTTATTATTAGACTGCAAATCCACTGGAGTCCACTTGGAAGCCTTTTCACCTGGTCTTGGTCCACTGTGTTTGGTCCTCACCAGGGTTCGATTGACAGATTTCACACCCGCCCAAACAAACCGTTCTCACCGGGCAAACACACCAGAGTTTGATTGATTGATTGTGAAAGCACCCAAAGAAATAGTCCCGATGGAAACTGTCTACAGTTTGTCATGGGGATATGTTTTATTTAATTTGGCTCAACTGATCCTTTAGCAGCAGGCTGAAGTTAGCTCAACGATTGACTTCTCCTTATTGTCACCGAAGGGACATGCGTAACGAACGTCCACCAGCAATACTGGAAGCAGAGCAATAGGGCCGTTCCGAACGGGCACGGGGATATACTAACGTTACAACCAAACTCTTCTTCACTTCCCCACAGTATGTCCGGGACCAAGAGCCAAGCAATCGGCCCGCTCCGAAAGGGGTGCGCGTTCCGAACGACACGGTACCCTAACGCGGTTAGGCAGCAATACTGGAAGCCAAGCAAAAGGCCTCCAAACGCAAACTGTACTAGTGTTTAACAAATGTATAAACGCTGGTACTCTGATGGGTCGAACATGCTACTCCTGACATTTTGATTCATCTTACAGAAAACCAGTCTGGATTCTTAGCTCAAATTACTCCTTTACTTTAATACCAAGCTCAAGTAAAGACAGATCACTATATTTCCTTTAATCAAAGACAACCTGGAGCTACTAATGGCTTGAGCAATGGAAAACAGTGATACTATATCAGTAACAGCTTCAACTAACAGATCAGACCACCCCTGAGTGTAACCAGGACCACAAATGAGCTACGAACGAACACGACCTTTGCTCGGCACATTGGCAATCAGTACAGAACAACAGGGCTTTATTTAGACGGTCACAGGTGGATATGATGATAAGGTTTCTAAATCTAGTGTGTTGTTTAAATTACTGCAGAGATAAGTTGTCTTCTGTGAATTTCAGTGGTCTGTTTCTGGAATGGCTTCAAGGTCTGTTGGCTGTATTCTTATCTACAGTGTAGCACTCTGTTCTTGTGTAAACGTTGTATGACAACTTCTTTACATCATAGTAAATCTAGGGTGCTTACTTTGCCTCCTTTGTTGGAGACCGACTAATCTCTGACTTTGTTCCCTCTTCTTCACAATTTGAATCTGCTGCAAGCAGCTGGTTGCCTTTTAAAAAAGACTTCATTCTTATAGCACGTTTTCTTATCTTGAGCGAAGACCACCTCCACAGGCAAATGATCTTCAGACTCCCAGCATCCTCTACTCACCGAATCAACCTCGTCGTAGCACGACTGACTGACTTATATACTTTTATTTGACATCCACAGCAAAAACACTTGGAAGTTTTACACTCAACTTAAAATCTGATCTTCAGCCAGAGGAGTCACCCGTCAAGCAGCAGGACTGACAAAAAACCCAGACTGCAGAGAAGATGAACTAATTCAATCATAGGAGCACAACAATAAAAGCTGAGGCGGAGAAAAGTCTTGCAAAATATTCCGTCTTCGCTCCCGTCTGGACTGACAGTCAGTGGGGATGGGAAGTGATTAGGAGCAGAATCTTTCATAACGCAATAAGTTTAGTTTTTCTGTTTGTAATGATCCTTTCTTTTTTTGCAGTTTAGTATGCAATATCAAATTTGAGACTTTTTTGTTGTTGTTGGACTTGCAAAAGCCTGAGGTTTTGTATATTATATAATATAAACATTTTATAACACTATTTTCTCTGCTATCATAAGTATCATGACCTCAACGGAAGTGTATAAAATTATACAAAAAAAGCTAAATAAAATAGAAAGTGATGTGTAATTATTTCATCATACTGGCTTTAACATTATCCTCTCTATTAATTGTTTGATCTATTAACTGTCTATAAATAGCGAAAACTATCAGTTACAATTTCCGTTCAGCCCATTGTGACGTCTTCAAATATCTTGTTTTGGTCCAAAGCCCAAAGATATTTCAAATTTAGAACCATAAAAGACAAAAGACACAACAAAATATTCACATTAAATGATGAATTGTTGCAGCTCTAAATTGGTTAGTCTGTCAGAAAACATTTCTTGAATTACTGCAAAATCCCGCTGAGTCATTTGAATGGAAGCCGGCGATCTTTGCTTCAAGATCAAAACTATGCCGACATGAACTGTCGAGGAGGAAAAGAGAGGAAATGGTCGGCAATAAACTGAGCAAAACCCTAAAATGGAATCGACGTCCAAAGCCATTACTTGACTTTTCCCATCCCCCGATGTTCCGTCTGTCATCATCATCAAAGAGCACGGTTAATGTCCCATACTTTCCATGACTGCAGCCCTAATCTCTGGGGATCATTTAGTTTTCATGTGCTCCCATGACCTCCAAGCCACTGAGCCACATTGCATCTCACGTTCAGATTTAAAAATGATTTGCGATCTGATTAAACACACTAATCCATGGCTGAATGAATATCCTTTTGGGGTCTTTAAGTTGATACTGAAGGTGTTAATATCATCAAGACTTCAGGAAAGGCTTCTTATCTATCTAACCTCTCTTCCCTTTGCCTGTTTTTATTTTCTTTCTTTTCTTCTTCTCTCTGACGTTATGAAGACACTGAGTAACCCGGGACCACCAGAGTCCTGACTCCCACTCACAGGTGGGAATCTAGAGTTTCGACTCCAGTCAAACGTGATTATTGTGTCTCGAAACAACCCTGTCCACACACCAGCGTGTCAAATAAAGCTCCGAAAAGGGTGAAAATAGCCAGCGAGGTAGCATTGCAGTGGCTCCTGAGGCCACAACCGCCTGCCGCTTGATGTTTAACAAGCCGGTCATTTAAACACCACTAATAAAATATCTCCTGCTGGGGGAGGGGAGGTGGGCAGGCTCTTCATAAACCCTCGCTGCACAGCGTTGAGTATACGTTTCCCTCCGCTCTCGCCCCTTCTTTTCCTCTAAACTCGAGCAGGCACTTCTGCAGGCGTCATGTTTTTAACTATAATTGGAGTGATAAAAGTGAAACAGCCACCACATTATAGCTGCTGTAACTCATGTCCAGGCTTAGGTAACACATAGGAGGATTTACATGCCGCTGTGCAAGAGAGTTGCGTTCTAGCAATGGCGAGGTAATGATTTGTTTACATCGTTTATATTTTAAAGAGAAAGATTAGATGTTACAGAGATTTAAAAATAATTTGGGAAATCTGTTTATTGGATTTCTTGTTGAGAGTTGACATGAGTCGATTGATGCCATTATCATATATGCCTGTTAAAGCTTCAGCTGATTAGCTTAGCTTAGCATAAAGCATAAAGTCAGGCTAGCCTGACTCTGTGTCCTAACTTCCACTCCTCACTAATTACCGTGCTATATCCCGTTTATTTAATCCGGACTAAAATTGGGATTTTTACATTTCTTGGCCCGATGCAGTAACTTCTTGTGTCGTCACCGCGAGGTTGCCAGGCAACCAGTGTAGACTCCAATTTAATACATTTAAACGGACAACAATGGACAATAGAAAGACAGTAGATGGTAACATATAGGAGAAATAAAAAAACAGACTGTTTCCTTCACCTACATTCCCCTGGGTCCTAAGTCCCTCCAGCTACAGCTTCTTCACCCTCTATGTACCAATGTACATTTATAACAAATACCACACATATTACGGTAATCAGCGTTGCATATATGTCTGACTAAAATACCAAAAAAAGCTAAAAAGAAATTATCAATTTAAATTATTTTTTTTAGAGTTTTTAAAGTTCTTTTGTTTGGAATATGTATAATAAGCATATCATTTAGTTATCACTACTGAGAATTTAACAAACATTAAAAAAAAGAAAAAAACATGACGTAGATAGGTTTGCAGTTTTCAAGGTGTATATTTCAAATTGCATCTATTACACACATGAAGATAAAGTTGTGAACACCGGCTGAATATCTATTATCAGAATCATAACTGTATTTTAACTGCTACTGTGTAAAGGGAATACTGCTAATAATACTGTTAAAAAGCACCTTATTTGTTTAAAGTGTTTGCAAACCAAATGTTGCACTTTTGTTCATATAACAGTACTTTTAAAATAAAAGTGCTTTTGAATTCATTATTGAATTTTGCGCATAACTGCGATTAATCGCAAAAAAATCATGCGATTAATTGCGATTAAAAATTGTAAACGTTGCCCAGCACTAATATATATATATATATATATATACACATACATATACATTATACATAGTCGTTAGTTGCAGCCCTAGCAGCAAGCCAAGTGAAAACCCTGCTTTATTGATTTGAAGTTAATCAATGACTGTAATGATGCAGATGATGTGTTACGTCATATATCACACTGGGTTACAGTAGAGTCAGTGCTATTAACATGTTTCCAGAGCTGCCACGTACAACAAAACATAAGAAAGGTAGAAGTAATCAATCACTTTAAGGCTGTGATGAATATTTAAGCCTATTTAGGCTCCAAACCCTGCATTAGATGGTAATATGAGCGCTTCATAATATTGATTAATCACATAAATGTGTGAGCTTTGAGTGACGTTGCATTATGTCTTCATCCTGGCTACAGACTTTATTGAAATTGCTTTATTGAAATTGCTTACATTTGCTATGAATCAAACTAATGAAACAGAAATGTATAGTTTAGTTTAATAATATCCAGCATAAGTTTTCGACTTCCGATCAAGTTGTCTATTGACAAAAGTTTCTACTCAGAAGCAGATATTAGGGAACAGTCTCTTTGACATTTCAGGAATCAGAAACTCTTCCCAGAGAGCCTGCAGTAGATTTCATGTTCCCACTCAACCAACATTGCCGCTATCATTAGAGCGAGGGGGGGGGGGGCATTCCAACTATTAGGTTTCCTACTGGTCAGATGGCAAAGTTCTTCAGTCAAAAGCTGGATTCTAGTCCCGGACTCCGTAATCAGTTGACGCCTCTAGTCCGAAGGTTAAAAGTGTTCACAGAGTGCAGGAAGCGTTTTGGAACCATATTTCTACGTTTTTTTAAGGACAAGACAATGTCGTCCGGATGTATGAGCTTTAACACACAAGATCACAATTTTGATATATAGGGGGCTGGAAATTGCAACATTTTTTTTACGTTGTTGTCGTTCAAGAACCTGGGTACAGAATGTGAATTTATTTATTTATTTATTTTAAAGAAATATGTGGGTATTTCAACTTGGCTATCGTGTTGCAGTGCAGCCTGAAGCCCCCATCTGCTTCTGGACCCCTACCATCATCATATAGCCTCTCTGCAGCTGCATCCTCTCTCTCTCTCTCTCTCTCTCTCTCTCTCTCTCTCTCTCTCTCTCTCTCTCTCTCTCTCTCTCTCTGACCAGCTGTCACCACCAGAAGAGAAGGTATCCTGTTTCCCTTCAAGTATTTGGCTCTTACTTAGAAATCATGAATGTGAAATGATAATAGATGCGACCATTTCTTTCATCATCTCGTTTTCCCTAAAGGCATACCGGCAGCGCATAAATGGCCAGTTCAACAGAACAGTAGTACTAGTTTTGTGTAGTCGAGGCCTATTGTATTCCTCTGTGCCATAGAGCTCCATGAACCTTTTAAAAATACATCAGTGAGTCACTCTGTTCCACCTGGGCCCTATTCCTCGTACGTCGCTAACTGAGTAAGCCGGATCATTTTGAGGATGAGATTACACCAGTCAGGCTTTTCGGTTCCACGAAGCAAGTTTGGCAAAATCACCATAGCAACACATCCATAAGCTTGAACCTGCTCCAGCGCAGGCTCAAACTGGATAAGCTTGAGCCTGCGCTGGAAAAAATGTCAGCTCCCTTCCTCATTCCATTGATGAAGGAGCGATTAGTTAGATTAGCGTTTTATAGGGAGAGAGTTCTTCGAGATCGGTCCGTGTACGTTTTGATCATCTGTTTTACCGTTCATTCGATAAAACGAAAATATGTAAATTTCCGTATTTTAACGGTAAAACAGATGACTAAAACGTACACGGACCGAGATCGGCAAGATCCGTTATCACATCATGATGACTTCCTATACGAGCGCTATCGATTCTGCCGACAAGGAATCATTTATTTACAAGACCTTCTCGAGTCATACATTGTGAACACCACACGCAGCCGAGCATTGACTGTCTCACAGACTGTATGCATAGCCTTGCGCTTTTTTGCGAGTGGTACATTATTGTACAGTGTGGGCGATGCGGAGAACATCGGGAAAGCCGCTGCATGCCGTGCTGTTCGTAAAGTTTATTTGGTGCTTAAGAAACTGATGGATGTGTTCAATACATTACCATGGCACATATTGTATGGACTCACCATTCTGAATAATGTTTTTATGCTTAGTTTTTACTTGCTCCCATGTCCTCTTGATGGCTGGGTTGCAACTACATGGGGGTTGAAAGCACTCATAATTATTAGGGGTGGGAATCGCCAGAGGTCCCGTGATACGATATTATCACGATACTTAGGTCACGATACGATATTATCACGATACTGCGATATTATCACGATACTGCGATATTATCACGATACTGCGATATGTTGAGTATTGCGATAACATATGTTGCCATTTATTACTTTTTTCAACTTCAAATTATGTCCCCAAAGGAAAACTGTCAACATGTTTTATCTAATAAGATAAAGTTTTCAGTCTGTTCATCTCACTTCAATCATTTTTATTGCAGCAAAATGGGATTGTCAAGCAGACAGACTGACCAACACTGTCATAAAAACCTGTACGATATAAGAGTTATATAACTCAGTATAACTTGCGATGCGCGGACGTCGAGGGCAGAGAGCCAGTTATGCGCTGCACTCTCCCCATGAGCCTGGCTACTGATGGCAGATTTAACGCCCGTTGTGAGGCCAGATTGAGCGGGTGAGCGAAACACTTCAAATGCAGGAATCCCGCTAACTGACCGGCAACGCCCACGTTAGAAGCGCTGTCGGTTACAACCACCAGGTTTTTGTCGGCAATTCTTGTGCTGCATTTTGTAGGAGGTCTGTCATGTTTGCCCCGGTGTGACTTACGTGTACGGCTCTAGTTTGGAGAACGTGAGACAGTCACCAGTCCTCTGTGAGATATTGTGCTGTTATAGTCACATAGGAATCCACTGCGCTTCACGCATCGCAAGTTAATGCAACTCTTTCTGCTGTACTCAAAGATTGCTCCACTTTAAGCTTCACTTCTCTGTAGAGCTTGGGCACGGCTGTGTTCGGTGAAAAAACGCCGCGGCGGAGTCATATCCATGAGTCATATTCATGTCCTTCTTCCCTTCCTTGTTAAAAAATCCCAAATAAGTCCGATGTCTCTCTTTGAGCCGGGACCTCTGCTGACCTCACCAGAAAACAACTCAGCACCATCTAGTGGACTGAAAAAGCAATTCATTTTATTTTTCTAGTATCAAAAAGATTATAGTTTATATAATAAAAGATCGATACTTGGCTTCCGTGTATCGATACAATATCGCCACGCAAAATATGGCGATACTATGCTGTATCGATTTTTTCCCCCACCCCTAATAATTATATGACAGTGTTATTAGTAGGGCTGCAACTAACGATTATTTTAATAATCGATTAATCTGTCGATTATTTTTTCGATTAATCGATGAATCGGATAAAAAAAGGCGAGTGAATAAAAACGTGTCTTTAGTCTTGCAAACTATACCACCCCTGCTTTACTACTGTTATTAACGAGCTAACGCTAACTTGTCATCGCTGCGGACACCGGGCGGATCCGCACATCGAACGCGCCTAGTTCCTCACTTCAAAACGGAACAAAAGTAGGATTCTGTAGTGACTTACCCTGCTGTTGAACTCCCTTCCTCCTCATCAAGGGCTCCACCATGTTTACGTTTTAGGTGCTGAATCATCACCGTGGTGCTCCCGTGCCATGTCGCTTTTGCACATCTTGCAATTAACACACTTTTTCGATTTATTTAGTGTGAAATGCTCCGCACCTTGGATGACTTAGGTCGTACTGATTTCTCTGCCTCCGCCATGTGTTTCAGAACATCTTTACGGGTCTCTGGTGGTCTTTCCTCTACCTCCGATCCGCTCTTTTTTTTTTTTTAATACTCAAACATCTCCGCGACTTATTGAGTGGCGTAATAGTCGTGCGACACAACGAATCGATAATGAAATTCGTTGCCAACTCTTTTAATAATCGAATTTTATCGATTTTATCGATTCGTTGTTGCAGCCCTAGTTATTAGTACACCATAGCATATCATTATTGTACTCATGATAAGAATAGAGAGAATCACACACAATTTCTTTTCACTGCTTCAATTGATTGAATTTCTGATTATGAATAATATACATACTGATCTGCCCATACACAGATTTGCACACACATATTCAAACTCCTAGTTCTATATGGTAATCTACACATACATGTATATACACATATATAGTACATGATACATAAGCGCATACAGTACATATATCCTCATGAGTATCTATTAATTCGTATCAATTATCTACTTATTCTGAAAGAGTTGAGATAATTATTTTCGCTATAAGATCTCATTCGATGATGCATTCCATTAAGATAGATAGATAGATAGATATAAACTTTATTTATCCCCAGGGGGAAATTTGTTTGTAGCAGCAGCAAGTTACAGAGTAGAATAAAATATGAGGTATGGAAATGCACAATATATACAGTACAATAAAATAGCAGAGCAGATATTGAATTGAAAATAGAATTAAAAAAATAAGATAAAATAGAATAAAAATAAAAATGCACAGTATATACAATGAATTAGAATGGTATCAAATGAACAACTAGGTAAACTAACCAAACTGAACAGTAGTGCAAGGATCATGGTATAAATGAATTAGGTAAACTAACCAAACTGAACAGTAGTGCAAGGATCATGGTATAAAATGAACTAGGTAAACTAACCAAACTGAACAGTAGTGCAAGGATCATGGTATAAATGAACTAGGTAAACTAAACAAACTGAACAGTAGTGCAAGGATCACCAACAACAGCAAGCAAGTGTTGTAGTCATGTGAAGGATGATGATCTGGCCAGAGGTGATTTATTATACAGTGATATAGCAGAGGGCAGGAATGTTCTCCTGTATCTTTCCTTGTGACAGCGGAGCTGGATCAGTCTGTTGGAGAAAGTGCTCCTCTGTCCCTGCAGTAGATGGTGGAGAGGGTGATCCGGGTTATCCAATATGGATAATAGTTTCTTCAGTGTCCTCCTCTCCACCACCTGTTCCAAATTGTCTTGTTTGCAGCCAATGATGGAGCCGGCCTACTGCCACACATTTAAAGAAATATAATCTGATTGATTGGGGTGATGAGGCACTTAAAATTAGCCTATACATTTTCCCAGCATTTACGCATTTAACTTGTCTGCGATATTTTATATTATATATATAGCGGTGGCGGTGTTAGATTTAGCCATGATTATGGTCTTGACTTCCTCATAAGCTGTCATGATCATCTCCTGCTCGCCAGCGGAGAAAAAAGACGCTCTTTCTTTTACTTTATTCGCCATACTGTTAGAAAATCATGGTTTCAGTGATCGACGCTTCCCCCTTTTGACGTAAAACGGGCACGCCCAATTATCCTGATGACTGAGGTCTTGTTCGAATTAACGAGATTGTTTGAGCGCTGATCAGCCTTTGAGGAACCAAGATAGCCTGCCTTCAATCATCGCGGTAATTTAAGCTGGCTAATAGGACATTTGATCGACTTAGTTGAGCAACGTACGAGGAATAGGGCCCAGGTGACATGTTCCCTCACCCCGATGAACATGGACAGTTGAACCCACATACTCCATCCTGGTGCTGTTAATATTTCAAGGTTAATACTTCGCTAACGAATGTTTACCTTGTTTCCTCATTTACATCTATTAAATTCAAGCCCGCGTCTCCTGTTTTCGCTGAGATCTCCAACCTTTCCTCCACGCCAACAACATTAGTGGAGCTGTCTACCTCCAAAACAAACGGTAACACCGTGAGTGGATTTATTTTCTTCAAATTTGGCACAAACATCCGCTTGGATTCAAGGATGAACTGATTTAGAATTTGTTGGTCAAAGGTCACTGACCTCCTCACAAAACACATTTTTGGCCATGACTCAAGAATTCATATGCTATTCAAGTGAAAGTGGGTGTCTCAGTCCCTGTTTGTGATCCTCAATGTCTCTTCTGAAACCATCACCCGGGTCCGCATCCTCAATCTCTGTCTGTCTGTCTGTCTGTCTGATGGATGCAGGCAGTGGATGTCTCATGGAGGCGGCTCCATGCGGGCGCGCAGCTGCCGGTAGACTAAAGTTACAGGTTGAAAGAGTCACGGCATGCAGGAGGAGAAGCCTCCATACTGTTCAAACTGTCATGTTGACACTTTGATTTGAGTCCGTCAGATTCAGCCGAGGTGAAGAAAATCCGGCAGGCTTTACCGTTGCCCGTCTGACTCCAAAATGCTGAATGATGTGAAATAACTGCATTCCAAAGTATTCTCCAATTTCCTGCTCCAAAAGCCAATTTATTAGATTTGCTCTAATTGGAGCTAAAACTTAGCTGAATTTCAGGAGCAGGACCACACCTCAGCCACTCCCCGACTTCCGGCCACACTCCTCCTATATATACCCACCCACTCTAAACCTCGGCTTGCTCACGTTTTTCGCATGGGACTGCTCGCGCTTTCCGCACTCGCAACCGGAACGCCACGCAGAAAAAAAAACCTTACCTCGCCAACATGGGCCTGCCGTTCATCAGCCCATCCGACGATGACGACTATTTCGCCTCCCCAGAGGCCACCCGTACAGCCCAGGGAAGCACTCGACCTGCCACCCACGAGACGTGCCAACCGCCATTGAGAGGGTCCAGGCAGCTCAACGCAGCCAAACCCGCCGATCTCCACCACGCCGACCAGCTGCATCCACCCGCCAGAATCCGACAATACGAAGATTCAGACCCACGGCCGTCCTCCAAGAACTCACATCTCGGTGGCAGAGGGAGACCCGCCACCTCCAGACGTAGACACGGAAACGTAAATCCAACGGAAACGTAAATCCAACGGAAACGTAAATCCAACGGAAACGTAAATCCAACGGAAACGTAAATCCAACGGAAACGTAAATCCAACGGAAACGTAAATCCAGCTCCCTCCTTCTTCGCTCGCTCCAGACCCAGCTCTCGGGAACGAGTCTCCGACGACCCCGGCACGCCGCGCCCACCGCCTGCTAAGAGCACCGAAAGGGATTCCTCACCACCGCTCCGACAACAAAGCAAAACCGTGCCCCGGCTCCGGGTTGCCAGGTCTTCTCTCCCCTGTCCCCCTCTCTAAGCGCAAGCCAAACTCCGCGACATCGGCGCACTTGTTAAAGGGACAATCCACCTAAAATCCTCAAGCCCAAAGATAGTCGTGACGGGCCGACTGATTCTTCCACAGAATACGTGCCCTTGAGTTGACACATGCTAGCCAGGCAGCAACCTCCGTTTCCGAAAACGAAGCCATTACTGAAGTGCCTTAAACCAACCACAGTTGTAGTCGCAAAGACCACAATTGCCCCAACAACTACAACAGCCGCAACAACGACCACAGCTGCCCTAACAACGACCACAGTTGCCACAACTGCACCAGCTACAACAACAACCCCAGCTGCAGCAACAATGACCACAGTTGCCCCAACAACTGCACAAGCAGCAACAACAACCACTGCTGCCCCAACAACCGCAGCCGTAGCCGCAACACCCACAGTTGCCCCAATAACAATAACACTAGCAGCAACATCGACTACAGCAGCAGCAACAACAACCACCGCTGTGTCGCAACAACCACAGTTACAACACCAACAACTACAATAGCAGCAAAGACAACAGCAGCTGGAACAGCAACTGCACCAGCAGCTGCAACAACCACAGCTGCCCCAACAACCACAGCTGCCCTAACAACGACCACAACTGCACCAGCTACAACAACTTCAGCAGCCGCATCAACCACAGGTGCCCCAAGAACAACTACAGCAGCCGCAACCCCAGCTGCAGCCGCAACAACCGCTGCCCCAACAACCACAGCTGTAGTCGCAACAACCACAGTTACAACACCAACAACTACATCAGCAACAACGACAACAGCAGCCGCAACAACAACCACCGATGCCACAACAACCACAGCTGTAGTCGCAACAACCACAATTGCCCCAACAACTACAGCAGCCGCAACAACCACAGCTGCCTCAACAACAACTACAGAATCAGAACCGTTTATTGCCAATGCACGTTTCACATACAAGGAATTTGTCATGGCGGGTGGTGCATAACATTAGACAATAACATTAAACAGTCAACAACAGCAGCCACAACAACTGCACCAGCAGCTGCAACGACCACAGTTGCCACAACTGCACCAGCTACAACAACCCCAGCTGCAGCCACAACAACCACACCTGCTCCTACAACAACTACAACAGCCGCAACAACCACAGGTGGCCCAACAACACCTACAGCAGCCACAACAACCACACCTGCTCCTATAACAACTCCAGCAGCCGCAACAACAACTGTACCAGCTACAACAACCCCAGCTGCAGCCACAACAACCACATCTGATCCTACAATAACTACAGCAGCTGCAACGACCACAGCTGCTCCTACAACAACTTCAGCAGCCACAACAACCACATCTGATCCTACAACAACTACAGCAGCTGCAACAATCACAGCTGCAGCCGCAACAACCACAGTTGCCCCAACAACTACACCAGCCGCAATGACCACAGCTGCCTCAACAACTACAGCAGCCGCAACAACGACCACAGCTGCCTCAACAACAACTACTGTAGCCGCAACAACAACTGCACCAGCAGCCGCAACAAGAGAGAGAGAAAGAAGAGAAGGCGTTATACGACATCCAAACCAAAATGGAACCATTAATCTACCGTGCCGTTCGTCTCGACCTGACTCGAATCCAATCCTTCGCTCATCCAATTCGTGCCTTCGCTGCTACATAACGCATACACGCTTAAATATAACCTACGCAGCGTGGCTACGTAAACCGGCACGACGATACAGAAACACATGGTGCCCGCAGCAATTCGTGGTCATCCCCGGATAAATCGAGAACGTCCTTTCAGCCACGTTTAACGAGCATAACTACCAAGCTGCCTACAACACTCGTCGTAGAATACAAGTTTTAAACCCGTAAACACTCATTCAAGAGAACTGTTCCCGTTCATCATCGGCCATACAGCTTCCCATGTTTCCTAGCGACTGCCCCACGGTAGCAGCGAGCGGGACGGGAACCCGGCACCGGGATGCCCGCGACCCCAGTCTTCCATTCCAAGCAGCCAAACCTGGCAGGAGAACCTGAACATCCGCCGCCTACTACAGCAGCTCTCTCCAGCCAGGGCACCTAGCACCGGTACGCCAGTGCCCCAAGCCCCCCACCTCCAGCAATCCCGTCAACCAGCCTTAAGCAGGAGAACCCGGGTCAGGCACCTGGCACCGGGATGCCAGTGCCCCCCGCCGCCTACCTCCAGCAAACACAGCAAGTCGCCTTAGCCGAGGCACCTGACACCGAGATGCCAGTGCCCCCTGCCGCCTACTTCCAGCAACCACAGCAAGTTGCTGTAGCCAAGGCACCCGGCAGTGACGCCAGTACACCCCCGCCGTTTACCTTCAGCGACCATAGCAAGTTGCCTAGCCAGGGCACCTGGCACCGGGATGCCAGTGCCCCCCGCCGCCTACCTCCAGCAAACACAGCAAGTCGTCTTAGCCGAGGCACCCGACACTGAGATGCCAGTGCCCCCCTGCCGCCTACTTCCAGAAAACACAGCAAGTTGCCGTAACCGGGACACCTAGCACCGGGATGCCAGTGCCCACCGCCTGCTACCTACAGCAACCACAGCAAGTCGCCTTAGCCAAGGAACCCGGCAGTGATGCCAGTGCCCCACGCCGTCCACTTCCAGCGACGGACCCACACAACTGGTCCACACAACGATGCCGCTCCCCCTGCCGTTTTTGGGGGTTTCCACGACGGAAGACGTTTTGCCATAGATCAGCCCTCGGACCTCGCAAGCAATGCAAGTTGCTTTTTCCTTCATGCTACCAAACCCGACCAATAGTAGCCGCAGCCGTCACGTGGGGCCGCAATCGGGCCAGCGAGTCCATATCTTAACTCCTGACAACCTCGCGGTCGTTTACCCAATCACAAAAGGACGCTGGGACACCCATCCGTCGAGGGTGCGTTCTTGATGCAGCCCATGTCCAGGCCACCACAACGCCGTGGCTTTCTCACTTCCCAGAAGTTCAGAAGCTCCGCCCTCCTGCAGACACCTGTCCGAAGAAGCGTTCCCTTCCTTCGACGCAGCCTCCCCATGCAGCTTCACCTACCATGCCCACTTGACAACTTCTTCGCGAAACTACTCACCTGCAACGACGTTCTCTCAGTCGTCTTTGCTCTTCAAAGGCCTCCAGCGCCGAACGCCTCCGCCGACTCCTCGCGGTCTCCCGCTAACCTCCTATCTCGTTCCTTGCTGCGTCGCCACCCTCCGCTCCATCGCCTTCCCGTCCACCTGGCACGCACCCTAGAATCCATGTTCCACTTGTTTCTTCGGCTTCCTGCGATGCTCAGAATTCACGTCTCATTCAGCCAGTCTAACCCTAGTCTCCAACACGCCTACCAAATCTACACTCGCCACAGCTCCAACGACCTGCGCAACGGGCAGGCACCCTTGCTTCCTTGGGAGGGCTTCTTGGGGGTCTGCAAGGCCCGGAGCCGCAGTGGACCCTCAACCTAGCCTTTCCCCAAACCGCTTCATCCAGGCTAATCTCCACCAACCACTCCCCAACGCTGAGGTGGGGCCCTAAGCTAGTTAATTGGAGCTAAAACTTAGCTGAATTTCAGGAGTAGGACCACACCTCAGCCACTCCCCAACTTCCGGCCACACTCCTATATATACCCACCCACTCTAAACCTCGGCTTGCTCACGCATCCCACCCTCCCTCCCTCTTGTTAAACCATTTCACTCAAAGGTTATCTTCCCCCATAGTCACCATCCTCCTGTTCCACATGGACACCGGGGGGTCTGCAAGGCCCGGGAGCCGCAGTGGACCCTCAACCTAGCCTTTCCCCAAACCGCTTCATCCAGGCTAATCTCCACCAACCACTCCCCAACGCTGAGGTGGGGCCCTAAGCTAGTTAACTTGTAATTTCAAACATAGGGTTGTCGGATCGTTCCAATAATATGTGATGAATGTCTGCTGTTGGGCAAAACCTCACTTCTATACCAGCAGTTATTATTTATGCTATTAAGTATTGACTAAATTAGCTTTGATGTAGTTTAAAACTAAAAGAGCATATTAGTTAGAATTTAACTGCGCAAGAGCTGTTAGACAAAAAAGGTCAGCAACACTTGTATTTTGTTATCCATGTTGAAATGAACCACTGGTAGACAAAGGCTGATGTTGTTGGTTTTATCCGGGAAAGGATCACGCAATAGCAGCCTGACGATTCAGGGAAGGAAGCGAACGCGTGTGTGTCTACGTCACCGTTTTCAAAGGTCTCTGTTTCTGCTGGTCCAGACAAAAAACTCAACCCAGGAGTTTTCAAACTAAAACGTCTTGACCAGCCTTTTTAAAACGTATCCGTTTTTAGGGGTTCTAAAATGCCCAGGTAGTGCGGACGCTAGGCTTTAAAGTAGCAAAAACATAGTGTTGAAGTAGCCCAATTGCCTTAACTGACAATGTGTGCTGTGAATCAAAGGACATAGGCTTCACAATTAGTTTAATTCACATAAATTAATTACTGCATGGAAATGTTCTGTCTTGACCCAAGTCTAAAATCCAAATTACTGAACACAAGCTAGCAAGCTAACAGCAGGTGGCCTTTGAGGTTTTCACTGGTAGTAATCATGAAACGCTGAAAATCGTATCGGAAAACAAATTCACTGATGCAGATTTTCAAGAAAAAAAAAAGAAAAACTCCAGCGTGATGTAAGCAAATGTCTTGTTTAGTTCAACCAACAGTCCAAAATGTAAAAATAATTTGGTAATTTATCAGATTTCAAGTAGCTCTCTCTGGAGCCATACGCCTTTCACGCAGTAATCAGATTTTGATATGTAAAATGTCTACTACTGAATACAGACTCTGCCAGAACATTGGTGTAACATGATGATGTACGTCTGTACGCTTGAAGACTATACATCTATGACACAATTCCTCAAAGAAGCCCCAAAGTAAAGTAAAGGTAAAGTTCAATCCATCTGTTCCAGATTAAACCACAAGATTAAACCGCTGGCTTTGGGTGCCAACAAACCACTTACTGGAGTTTAAAGGTAATTGTGGCCCGCTGAGGATCCTGGGCCAGTTGGAGGCGTTCATTGGGCTTTAAAAGCAGAGGGGCAAGCCAGTGGAAATTTGAGAATGGTAGAATACTAAGTGTAGTTTTCCTCTCTAACGCGATGCTCCAGGACAGCATAGGTAGTGTCAAAAGTGCCAGAGGTATTCTCAGATCAAAATTTTGTATTTTGGTGCCACAGTGTCTGCATGTTGCTGTATGTGTGCAGGCTTTGTTTTACTTTAACCCCCCACATCTAAAGCAAACGGGGTTCTCATAGCTGCTCAGATTTTAATCACAGCGTGGCTAACATGGTGGGGGCGTTACTGTGAAACACTTGAGGGCACACACGCCAGATCACAAGAGCCCAAAAACATTGTGCCGTCGTCAAAGAACAGCATTATATGAATGATTACCAGCTCTGTAATCAGCAGCAATTTCATGTGCTTTTGGTAGGACGTTTTTGTTTTATCTTTGGGAGTTGGATTGGGCAACCACTAAATTTGGCTGCTCTTGGGACCCGTACTCGACACTGCACTTTTGTATGTAAAAGAAACTGAACAAGCAATGCCAGTAATATGTTATTTGATTTAGATTTTTTATATAGTGTTAAGAGCTAGGAGGGAAAACAGTCTCTCTCTTGTCCATTGCCGCTGATGTTTGAAGTTGTGTGGAGTGAGTAGAAAACTTGATAAAAGATGCTTAGAAGACAATTATCTCTTCCTGTCAAATAGTTGAACTGTTAAGGTCTTTTGATGAATAAACAACACAAAAATGCGAAACACTCGCCTGCGAATATTTCACATCAAAACTATTCGTACCAGCAACGATGCGAATTTGCGACAGTTGCAGCACTTTTCCAATGAAAGGTTGGAATGGATTCGCACAGGCAGAGGACCAACTACCAGGATCCTACCCAGAGCAGCGTCTGGCAGTCTGTCAGAGGTAAATTGTTGTATAACCTAAGCTGATGTATGCTATTTCATTGAGTTCCCTCTGGCAAAGCGTTAGTGTATATGTCCAGGGCTTTTATTGTGAAAGGCAAGAACAGATGGCGTGGATCTGGTCTGCGTTGCCTTCGTCAAGGTTGAAAAAGAGTAATAAGGTTTGACGTCTTGGTTCGGACTAAAGAGCCTCCCTGTTGTTGAACACTAGAGTGAACATCTGGAATATGCTCGTTCCACACAACGTGATTGGTTGATGCCTTTATTTGCGGTGCGAAAGCTCTGAAAAAGTTGCTTTTCCACCGCGTAGAATTTCGCTTTCTGTGTGAAAGTATTCATGACAGGAAAACTGCAAAATAATATATTGACGAGCAAATTAATTGCACAAAAAAAAAAGTAAAATGCTCCCCCTCCCACCTGGTGTGTAAAAGGCCTTTACGTCTGACTAAAAACTGTAATCAGTAGAGCTCTCACAGATGTTCTTTTGGCTCCCTGTCCCAGAGGTCACAGGTTAGTTCAGACAGTCATCATGAGGTCTCTATGTTCCCTTTTTTCTTTTCTTTTTTCTTAAAGACTTGGTGTAACTGTATGAGAAGCTGATGCAACAGAGGAGTTCTGCAGTTGATCCTTGTGTTGCCTAAGTTCTCCCTAAACCGGCCCCTCAGCTAATTTGATCCAAGCAGGAGAGAAAAGCAGACACAAATCTGCCTGTTAAAGCCCAACTGAGAAACATTCACTGTAACTTTATTGACACAATTGTTTTTACACTTTTTAGAACCGAATCCAGTTACTGGAATACCGCGCCATCAAAAGCCGAGCTCGGCTTTCTCGAAAATAAATCTAAAAACGGACATTTGGGTTTTTTTTGTGGACGTAGAAGGAGAATTATTCAAATATATGGAACAAGCAAACCCCTTACATTTCTGCTGACGTGTGGGGGGAGAGAAATAAAATACATTTACATGTGGGCATGGTTTAGGTTTGGACTTTCCCTCACTTGTGACAGCGACACGTTTGTCTTGGAATAGTTTCCCGTTGATGATGAAATGTGTACCGTTCCTATCTGAACATCAAAACCAGGCCTCAGAGTCGATGCCAGAAGTTCCCTCACAAACGAGTCCCACATGGTTTCAACCAAAACAGCTCCTCGGCCTTGTCAGAATCTATACAAAACTGCTGTATCTTTGTGGACTACACAGTAGTTTGACTACATGTGTGTTTAAATGTGTTTGTCTTAGAGGTAACACTCCTCTTTTTGACTGAAAATCATTACATGCACTACTTTTTCCTCAGTAATTCTTTAAGTCATATTCTCTATGGTTTCTGGCAGTCTCACTTTGTGCTGTCTGTTTGCTTTTCTCTCCCATCACAGTCACAGATTGTACAACGACGTCACATCAAAGCAAAGGAAGGTTTACACTAGCGCCTAAATAATGGCGACTGACTTTGGTATACAGAGTTTTCATGTAGTTGACCAAACACTAATTTGGACGTTCTGTTGCAACAACTTATCCCGCTTGTCCCAAAAATTATAATTGACTCCGTTGTGCTGACTTCCTCCGCCTCATGTTTAATGCATCAGCGCTGTCTGTCTGCTTTTGTCATTCATACTGAGCAGGGCCTGCTGTGCTCCGCCTGAAATGGCAAGAAGGCTTGAGTTTCCTTCCAGCACATCCCCAGCTCATTACCCAGAGGGCCGTGCAGCTCATTCCATGGCCTTAACAAGACCTTGGAGCGCCGGCATTGGTTTCCGTATGGTCGGGCACCGGATGTTGTGTACATTGTTGTATTCTAATTTGGAGTGAGAATTTTCTTACAACACCAATTTTTCAACAGCATGTACTGTTTCTTTTTTTTAGGTTGTGTACGTGGCAGTAGAAGAAAAAGTATTTAGATCTTTTATTTAGGTAAAAGTATCAATACCACAATGTAAAAATACTCATTACATGGAAAAATCCTGCTTTCAAAATGCTAGTATTTACAGCAAAATATCAACAAAAGTGTATACTATTGAGAATGAATGGCCCATCTACAATATATATATATATTTGTATGCAGCAGTCTACATACTGACCTCCATAGTATACAGGGTATATAAAGCAGTACATCTCATTGAAGATGTCATCTTATATTTTGTAAAACCTTTATATTTATATATATATATATATACTAACCTTGCTTCCAAATAAATGTAGTGGTGTAAAAAGTACAATATTTCCCTCTGAAATGTAGTGCAGTTGAAGTTTAATGTAGCAGACAAAGTAAATATTCAAGCACCAGCGCCTCAAAACTTCAGCCCAGTACTGTGCAGCGCACACTGAGGGCGCACAGGCGTGCCAGCCTTGGTAAAATTAGAACGTCATATTGAGTGCTGACAGAAATGCTGAGAGCAGGGCAGCCCTGCAGGAATTCTGGAGATGACATGGCCTATCTGTCATGAGGTGCAGCTGCTCCTGTCAGGTAGGGGGGGGGGGGGAAACCGGAGGATGTGTAAATCAGGTCTCGCTCGTCCCCAAACTCCGGCCAAAGGCTCGAGTGAAGCCTGATGGAAAAATCAGGCCACTTAGAAGGAATCCGTTGGACTCTCCAGGCCTCACTCAGGGGAGCTTGTCCTCTGAACGCCAACAAACGTGCACAACTAGAAAAACTAACATGAAACCGGAATGAATTTGAGGTTGAAGGGAGCATTACAATCAAACATCACGGTTTGGCAAATTAGCTAATGTTTAGCAGATTGTTATTTATGTGCGTGCGCAGATGTTTAACATCTGTAGCTGAACAACTTTCAATACTCTCTTCTTCTTCCTTCTTTCTTTTCCAAGGTGCCTGTGTGACAAAAACATGCAGGAAAGTGTGTTCTGCAGAGTCTACCGGCCGATTGTTCCCTCAGCCTTATCTCCGCCAGGAGGATCACGCAGTCGGGTGAGTGAGTGAATGAGTGAGTGTGCACATCTGTCTTGGTTGCGTACATCACCAGTTGTTACCTCTTCGCCACTCGGCCGCTGCTACGTGGGCAGACAGCTTTGTGAGTTTGATTTTGTATTTGGCAAGATTGTATGATGTGTCTTATAGCAGTGGTTCTCAACTGGTCTGGCTGCGGGACCCACCATCACCCCTTAATGACAAGCTGCCCAAATCGAGGAAAATTTTCAACTTCTCAAATTTATTTAATGAAAAGATGGTGCAGTTTGAACCTGAGCTGAAAATGTCCTCTGCAGTCGTAGTATAGGGAGCTCTCTTGTGAAGAGAAATTGTTCCTGTAAGTCCCTGTCCCACACATGTTTCACGTAAATGAGTAAAACTGCTTTGTTTGTTATGTCTGTAGATTCGTCCATTTGTAATGCAAAATGACCAGTTGCCTAAATTTGAGCTGTTGTTTGATGTCATCCGACATGTCTTCAAGTCGCCTACTTATAGTGTCATTTGACAGAGGTATAGTTTTCAATTTATCCTCTGCTGATATTAGCATTATAAGGCATTAACGCCAAATATTGTTAAGGAGTGTGAATAGACGACTCTCCGCTGCATTAAAAATACCCTTCAAAATAAAAAACGGGTCCAAAATGAAAACGGGACCCACCAGTTGAGAATCACTGTCTTATAGGATGCTTTCGAGCCGATTGCCTGCATACATCGCCTCTTGTTACTGAGTTTAAATTAAGTATGAGTTATGATCCTTTAAAACCCACTGGTTGTGTACATCCCCAGTTGTTACCTCTCCGCCACTCAGCTGCTGCTAAGCTGGCAGACGTGACGCAACGTCTTCGATCCGATTGCCTGCATACGTCGCTGCTTGTTTTTGAGTTTGAATGAAGTGTGTTTTATGTGTTTTATGACTCTTTAAAGCCCATTGGTGTCTAGACCGAGGGTTATTGCACTCTACTGAGTGAAACTTTCTAGTTTTACTTTGACTTGAAAATGCAAATGCATGCACACACACACACGCACACACACACACACACACACACACACACACACACACACACACACACACACACACAGCACTTCCTTTAACACACACCATGTGGAGACCATGTTATCTCAAGTTCAAAGCAGAGCCCGGCTGTCTTTCTTCCTCCGTGAAGAGGCTTACTCAGGCCTAGAAAATGCTTTAATGATAAGACCTGAGTGTGCTGGATAGTTTGATATCAAAGATTCAAAGACCAGACGTGCTGACCTTTTTTCTCTGTGTGAGCAGAAAACATCTGTACTGTTTAGCCAAAGTCAAGCAACTGTCATTTTAAACTTAATGCTATTCAGCCACCAAGTTTTTGGCTTGAAATATCGGAGATGGATGGATTATTCAAACAATATTTACTAAATAAACTTGCAGCCAAAACATGCTGGAAGATTCTGAAATTCTCTTGCAAGCTTGTGGACCAAAAGTTATCATTATGCCCTGGAAGCATGCGTTCATCACCTCAAATCAAAGCCAAACACCATCTAAACATCTAAACATGCCTCTCTGTCTGCTGTCCATGGTAGGAGAATTGCCAGCGCTTCAGCAGGTGAGAAAGACACAACAGGAATAGCAACATTTTACCACTCTTACCCTATTTATTTTTGTTTGGAGCCGGTTTTATCAAGACTGATTAGATTTTGACAGCTGCATGCTTTGAAAAAAAAAAATAAAAAATCGTCGCTGCATGCCAGATTTGTTAAAACACGTTTGAGGTTTGAGGTTGATGGTCTTTCAGACGCTGCATTACAACACCACTAGAAGGAACATTTGATGCCAGTTACAGATAATAATCACATTAGGTTTTTTATTTTATCGTGTGTTTGTGGGTTGAGCCGCGCTGACAGACAAGAAAAGTATTTATGTCTCGTGTGATCAGCAGAGCATTTAGTCTGACAAGAGAGTAGAGGAGCCGGAGAGACAACTGGAACTAGCACAGACGGAAAGGAACTGTCCCTTGCGATGCCATTTTATCGTTTATGTACAATACCGTTAGACCATGCATGCCAGTAGATCATCAGATATTCAAGTGTGCTGCTGCACTAATGCCACTAGCGAGCTGCTTTTAAATCTTGAATTAATCCACGTAAAGCCACTCATTATTATCTCGGATTAGATTTGACGTTGAATCACAGCCGACTAAACTCCTCTATTTCTGTTAAACTGCTTAATTTCTTGTCAAAAATTACAGATTTGTTTAAAGCTGCACTAATCAAAATCTCAAATGACATGTAAAATGTAAAAACGTCACTTGTAATGATTTTTTTTCCTAGCTCTGCATTTGCCCTCAGCTCCGTTAAAGGTGCAATAAATTAGCATTAGGAGCATTAATACAGCAGCAAACAACAATGTGCTATGTAAAGATATAGTGGAGACATCTACAGTCTACAGACATAACAAACAAAGCAGTTTTACTCGTACAGGACATTA
Organism: Leptoclinus maculatus; assembly: GCA_032191485.1. NCBI lineage: Eukaryota > Metazoa > Chordata > Actinopteri > Perciformes > Stichaeidae > Leptoclinus > Leptoclinus maculatus. Next base: position 10,976,746 of record JAVDOI010000005.1, read on the forward strand.
GTCCTGTAGTGGAGAATGAAGTCTCTCTCCCTCTGTGTGTGTTGTAATTCGAGCTTCTCTTTGCTTTGTTGACATAATTGGGCTGGTCACGCATGCTTTTAGTGCATGTTAGTGCATGTGAGCGTGCCCCAACTGGCTAGCTCACGCCAGTAAACACTGTTAGTTAGCTATGTCAGCACTTTTCCCCATAGTTTGCACTGTTAGCGCTGTTAGCAAGGTTAGCTTCTAGCCGGCGGCTCAGTTGTTGAGAGCCATTGAGAGGCAATCAAAATGCTCCCAATCTCGTTTTTTAGTTCCTTTCAAATGATTGTTTTGGTTTAAAGATGCCCAACTTGACGGTTTTGGTCTCATCACTGTCATCAATCTTGTGGCAGCAGTAGCTGGCAGCTGTTTTCAGTGAACAAAGCTCTGACAAAACCTACTGAAGCCTGCACTTTCTGCCCAGCACCAAACAGAGCGAATGACTAGCTGCTGAATATAGTAGTGCATTTAGCTGCTAAAGAACCAGATATTTCCCAAGGGAGTCGGTGGAGACCAAAACAGAGCTAAAAGGAAACAAGACTTTAAATAAATGAAAATGTTTCTTTGCTGGGTGTGTAGAAAACTGTGTGCGAGCAGCTTGTCGGCTGACCACAAAGGTCTTTGAATCTAAACTACAATCACTGTCTAAGAAAAAAAGACACACAACTCATAAACAACACACTATACGTTTGTAATGCTACTTTTATCAGCTTCTGTAATGGTAACCCAAAGTCACGTTAACAGAGGTGCTATTTATTGCATGCAAGACTATAACTGGCGTCAACGCCTCTGTCGAGGTGTCTTTGGAAAAACACACTGACGAATGCCAGGTTTGTTTGAAACATTGGTAATAACTTTATTGGCTGACAGAGCAGCTGCGTTTCTATCCTTTTCTAATTTTAACAGCTCGGCTTTCGGAGCGCCGGATGTTTTTGACCCCAAAGGTCACCTCAGGCATCCAATAAATGGAAGCTGCCTTCTTATTTCTTGCGGTTATTAACACAACTTCCACTGCAGCCTAAAAAGTGCATGGTTGGCCCTGCTGCTGCGATAGCGAGAGACACAGAGATGCACTTTTTTTTTTTATTTTTTAAATCCTCTCGTTCTAACTTTGAGACGGCAGGCTTATCATCAGTGATCCTGAATATTCTCAGGACTATGTCTGGAGGAGGTAGATAAAAGAAACCAGCAAAGGGGCAGGGAAAGGTCTTCAAGTTGACATTATCCAGCCATCTGCGCAAGGGACTTTCAGATAGTTCAACGCTGACGGATAAATCGGGCTCTGGTGTTCTCCTTTATCTTCACTCGGGGCGGACAGATTGTGACAGAAAGTATGTCTGGACAGGGAAGGCCAGAAGAAGGAGCAGATTGTTCGGCCCTGCCGTCACAGATGAATCAGAGGTCGTCTGTATGTTCGCTGTGTGTTTGCGGCGTCTATATGGGCCCAGACTGCCAGACTCCTTGGAGACAGCGGCTGGGTCCAGGAAATGACAGCGATTATGCCAAATGTCCCCTTTCGCCTCAGTGTCCTTAGTGGTGATGGATATGGTATGTAATAGAGTGGAGATGTGGCCCCACTGGTGGAGTCTGCTCTGCAGCGTCGGCCCCATAAGTCTCTGAAATTAGACATAAATGTCACTGCTATCTGTCTGAGTTCGCATTCTTAGCCCACATTGATGTATGCTCCAGAGTTTTAGTTTCTACAAACGTGTGAACATCTTCCTACAAAACACTTCCAGTTAGGTTTTCGGAGGGGCAACCGGGGGTCATAAAAGGTGTCCCGAGCAAGCCACTGCACATCCACACTCGCATTCCTACCAGCTCACAGGACGACCAGAGGCTGGAACAGTGTGAGGTAAGAGAAAATGGCAGCGCACAAGGTCGTAAACCTTTTGGCCTTTTTAACACTAAGAGACACAGGAAATCACACCTGGATTGGAAATTTGAGTGAAGCAACAGAGGGGGCAGCTTCAGAGCATTGATTGAAACTGATCAGCATGCTGTTCACGTCGCAGTTAAGTTGAACTTAATTTGCTTAGATTTTGTTCCATATGATCCATAAGCGATTTGTGTTTTACACCAATTGTATCCAGTCAAACGAATATGCCTTTCAAAGAAGCCTAGAATAGAGTTTTTGCAGCCAAAATCCCACAATGCATTGAGTAAAAAGCAGTAACCCCATTGACGGTCCCTTGTTTATTACAGATGAATTGAATAATTTACTTTTTTATCCTCTAACCTCCTTTGGAATTATTACCTTCCTGATATTAATGTGCAGCTCATTAGTGAAATGTCTTTTAAATGTATCAACTTCACTGCCTCATAATTTAATAAAAAAGTGCTGATTCTCAGATATTTTGTGCATGCAGTGCATTCTGATGCCTTCTCCCTTTTGCCCTCTCTTCTCCTGTTTCAGTTAACAAGCCAGAACAGTTCTTCTTCACTGTTTCCAACTTTTTTTGAGGAAGACTAAACACATTCCACTAAACCATATTACTCCTAATTTAGCTTTTTATGTGGTGTTTGGTTTACTTTTTAAGAGTTCACTGACTTCATTTTAAGACTTATGCGTTTTACCCCCCAGACACGGCCTGCAGTTCCCTTTTTTGTGCATGAACGGTATTGACTCCTTAATCAGATTTTTACTGATCATTAGCAACACTTGACACGATTTAAACTTCCCACAGTGGATTGGTGAGAGGTGACGTGTTTCTGTGTAACAGAAATGTGGCTGCAAAGAGTTATGGTGGTTTATACAGGCCTCACCAGCAATATGGTTTGGGTTATTAAAAACAAACAAAATCCAGATATGTATTTGAGAAGAATTTGTAAAAGTATTGGGGGAAAAAAAGGTGGAAAAGAGGTTCAACATGGCTAAAAGTATGTTTGGTCTCAAATGGACATGGTCTTCCCTAAATCAAGGAATCATATACTAATACTCAATACTAATTTAGCTTCTACACGTCATGATGCAGGAGATATGAGCCCAAACGTCCTTAGCCTCCGGTTAAAGTTTCCACTTAATTAAATCAAAATTATGTTAAGTAGTTATTGAGCTAGCCTGCTAACTGACAAACAGACAAACAAACACAAAGAAAGCCCAGTAAGGCACAGAAAGCGTTGAAGGCTTGAGAAACGGTGATAAATAACTAATGTTCCGATGACTCGGCCAATAAATATTTGCAATAACTAAGCTTCCAGCATTGCTATGCTGAGCTTCCCCTTCCTGCGGATCAATGTCAAATTAGCTGCGAATTCAGCTCGACTTATTACTTGTTTATCCAGCAGAACCCAAACAAACATAAACCATCGAGGCCGACGAGTATGTTGAGAATCCCAAAGCGATCCAGTCCGGGATATGATGTCAGAAGTTTTCTTGGCCTTCGACTGTTTTGTAGCAAATACATAATGACCCACATGTTATGTTTATATTAACAATATCTTGGTAATGCAGCGTTACAGAGACAATTTCCAAGGCATTGGAAAAGAAAACGTTTTTTGGCTGTTTTGATACGGCTTGTTGGTAATTTTTATTGACATCAGTGCGATGAGGTTCCAGCAATGGGACACACATTTTCTGGATTGGACCGGTGCCCAATTCTCCCGAGTAATTATTGAATGCTGTGTGACTTGTTTGTGAGCGATGAGGCCGTCGACTGGGGTTACTTTTGTCAGCTGTTCCTGTGATTTGAGTCGAACACTACATCACGCAACACGGTCGTGGAGCGAGTGCTTTTCCTCCTGGGTGTTAACTCCTCTACACACTTACACAAAAAAAGCTGGAAGGCGAGAGTGTTACAGCGTGTCCTGTGTGCCTCAAACGCTGCTCACAGAGCTCCAGTCTGGGACCAGGTCGTAAATTGCGTCAATGGAGTCGTAACCACGACAGACGGACTTATTTGGCCCCCACCCGACACCGCTGAATTAGCCCAGCGCGCTGATGGATTACCTGCAACTGACCTGGGGTGTTAGTTGTGACGAGTCTGTCCAAAACCATCTGGGGCCCCGACTAGAGTGATTGCCTTGGCTGTTATCAGTTGAAAGCGGACACTGACGGGTATGTTGTGGCAAAAACATCAACACCGAGACCACTCAACCCAGGTTTCTTTTGTTGAACATTTGCAAGTTTGGATTCTCACTCAGGAGAAAAAGAAACGTGTTCTGTCCAGAATAAAACTGTGAACGTAAAAAAAGGTCTGAGTGTTTGTGATGTGCTGGATTCCAATGCACCTTATCTTGGATGATTTGTGTCCGGATTGCACAACGATTACATGTCTTTGTGAGATGATTTAATGAGGTGATTTCAGACATTGGAAATCCCAGACCGTGACACACACGGGAGTGGACCAAATGCATCAATCTGAAAAGAAAAGAGGCAATATCATCTTAATAATCATCTCTTTCCATGTTGCAGCGACTAATCACTAATCAGACAGAAATACCTCAAATTATAACCGTTTAACTTAAGTAATGGCTTGATAATGCGTCATTAAAGGTGCTAAATTCTAAATTCACAGCGTATCTATTGCCTCCACGCGGCTGTGACGACTGAGCCTGTTTCTGTGTCATTTGAGTTTTCCCACTGCCCCGCCCCTTTAGGAGACTAGCGGCAGGTCCCGAGTTCATTAACTCCAATGGGAGAAGTGAACGCAGATTATGACAAATTTTCCTGCGCCATAGTCACCGAAGTAAATAACGACCACTTTTGCACAAGCCAAATCTCTTCCGAAAATTCTGACACTGAAATGGTGTTTTTCAGATGGACAAATTGGAAGGAAATCAGCTTTTTTCAGCATATTTCTCCATCTCAGCAACAGACTCTCTAACGTTCGTGAACGCCATAGCTAGCTAACTTTTGTAATGCTAAATATGAAATTCTGCCTCAGATAAACTTTTTTAGCTCTCGGTTCAGAGAAGTGTTTTCTTAATCCCGCCCCCTCCTCCCTCAGCTCTGGCCCACACACTTGTCAGTCATCTTGATGTGCCGTTTACAATGAACCACCATCTAGCCTGAGGCCAAGGTGATCGGCATCCATAAAGCCAAAAGAAGCTAAAGGTGAAGACAGGACAGCTGCAGTTCAAAAAAAGCAATTTTAGTTTTCAGGATGGTTTCTCAGCAGGTTTTGTCCATGCATGTTGGGCTTAACATTCCTGTTTTACTTCTTTCTGTTGTTTTGCAAGTTTATTTGGGATTTTAAAAATGTGTATATTGCACCATTGAACTGTGTCTTCATTACTTCAAGTGATAATTGTAAAAATAAATGTTATTTCTTAAAGTGTTGCATTAAAAACTGCTCTTAAGGAAGCGACTCCAGCTTCCAAAGTAAAGACAATCAACATTGAAACACTGAAAGCTTCAAATGTATGTGTCTGAAAAGCGGCCTCTGAAAGCTGACACTCCGAAATGGCGCCTGTGTTTCTTCAAAGTACGCAACATGTGGATTGGTCACATCGTTGTTATCCACAGTAATCCCCCCGGAGTCAAGAGTTCGTGGAGGATTGATGCCTCTCTGATGCTATGTCAGACATGTGCTTTTTATTTGGTCACCAGGCAGCCGCGCCGCCTTATCGACATCACAGAACCAGCTGGGAATGCACTCCTGCACTACTTTGCTGGGGACATTGGCAAGAAGCAGTGGTGGAAATGCGCTGACTTCTAAAACTTCCAGCTTAAGTTTCATAAGCACATTTACAGATCATGATCATATTTTCAGTAGTTCTCAAGCTCATAATGTGTGTGTTTTCCTGTACAGTCAAATTTCCAACCAGACCAGTCCAACGACCTCAGAAAGTTTTTTGTCTTTTTCCTATGAAGGAACCAGTTTCTTTGACTTTGTACGTAATTCCCAAAAATGACCTCACAACAGAGGTCTTCAGTGGGCCATAAACTAAAATTACTGAACTGGATATTGCGTATTGTTGAAACGCAAGCCCACACATCCTCTGCTTTAAAATGTTGGAAACCAGTTGATTTAAAGCATCGACAGAAAGTCGAGACAATCTTATTTATTCAGCCCCAAAGTCTAAATCACAGGTCCAAGGGCTTTACAATCTGCTCAGCATACGACACCCTCCATCCTCAGATTCTTGATCCTGATCAGGGAACCCTCCCAAAAGGAAGAACGAAGGGAAATTATGTACAGAAAAGGACAAAATTATCGACCAAATCTTTAAAAAAAGAAATGTGATACCAGTTCCAGTTTTCTTTACAGAAAACCTTTTTAAAAATTAGGAAATATCTCATAAAAATAAGGTAAATATGACTAAGACTCCAGATTTCAGTGCCAAATTAATTTCAATGTACAGCAGACACACTTTGTGAGGTACTTGGGTGATGTCTGAAATTAGCTTTTGTAACTCCAGACCTTCTAAGTCCTGATTCTTTGATGGCAATGGATTTTATTGGATACCTTTTCTCAATGACATTCAGTGTCCAGTTATCCTCTTGTCTTGGTCGTATATTAATGCTATTGCCATATAGTTTTTGCTCTTCCAGGAGACATTTCTTTCTGGGGGGGAAAAGGGCTTTTTTTTAAATCAACAAATGCAAAAACATTGAAGCTTCAGTGCACAGAGTGAAGTGAAAAATATATCCCGTATTATTACTTATTATTAGTTGTGAGATAAGCTGCCTCTCATTAGCTCTCCACAGAACTCATAAATTATTATTATTATTATTTGGACCGGCCTCAGTCTTTTTGAAAGTCCAGTGCCAGCGGGATTGTGGTGAGTTAATTTCCTCCATGTGCAGCGTGGGAGGATGAGGAGGAGTGGGGGTGCTTTCGGGTGTGTGTGTGTGTGTGTGTGTGTGTGTGTGTGTGTGGTGGGGTGGGGGGGTAAGCAGAGGGTCAGTGGTCTTGGAGGAGTTAAGAATGACGCGCCAATTAATCAGCCGGGGCAGACGGCCGATATCACTTCACTGTGCAGGGCTGGAATAGAGGCACGTCTGTGCCGAACAGCTGCAGGAGGAAACCGGCCCTTTTGCCTTTCTTAGACATGTGTGACGGACGGAGGAAGACCGAGAGAGAGAGAAAGAAGCAGTGAGAGTGAGTGAAAGAGAGAGAGAGAGAGAGAGAGAGAAGGAGTGTGTATATGTGTGTGAGACCACTTACAGATGGGATGGAGGAGGAGAGGAAGAGAGGGAAAGGAAGAAAAAAATGGAGGTTTTAATAACCTACCCACATCTGTTTATTTAGAAAAGAAACCATTGTGTCATTCAGTTATTCTAACAACCTACACCAGGGCCAATGTTAGTCCCACAATGACGGCTTTTTAAATACACAGTTTACACTCCTATGAAGTGGCCTCATAACGGCGTCGGAGCCTCAGGAACGTGCCAAATGGGAGGGGGGGGATAGGGTTTCACATTCCCTCCCGCACTTCTTGACGTCTCTATAGCAGACTGTGATGCCAGAGGTTGGCTGGGGGGGAGATCTGTTGGGGGCCATTTGTCTTGGTCTTGTGTGCTTTTTCTGGGTCTAATCTCTTAAATTGGTACTCGAGGTTTGGAGGCCTGCCAAAAAAAACTGGAGGGGGTTCTGGGATGCGAGTTTGGAAAACCATACGAGATGATATTCTGCTCCGCGTTCTATTGTTTACATATCCTATCAACTGTGTACTCGAAGGCTGGGTAGCATAAATGTTCCAGATGTTCAGTGAGGTTTTTTATGTCCAATTACCAAGGTATTTTAAATTGTTACTTTCTACAATAGTGGAAAGTGGCAACTACTATATGGTTAAGGTTAGTAAATGGTTGTGGTCATGGCATATAAATCATGGCCAATGGTTAGGGTAAGGCAACGACACCATTTTGTTCAAGCTGCCGCATTCTATAATAACAATCTATCAAATGACAACGTGACAATGTGAAAGGGGTCACTCGCAGCGATGAACCTACAGATAATTATCACCCAAATATACTGCTCCCATCGGCTTCACCGAACTTTGTTGTGACTTTCAGCTCCTTGTATACAGTAGATGCCCGGTTCACATCTGTACAATCTTTCCAGTTGAAAAGCACCAACAACACACTGTACGCTACTTGCACAGCACCCAACGGCAGACAAACACAATTGGCGACTAGCTGGTGTGGCATTTCGCAGCTAAAGAGCCAGAAAGAAATTGAATGAAAATCTTAAGTAAAGAGGTAAAAATAAAAAAACACCAAAGTATGGTTTACAAATTGCACTACCTTGTTGTTTGCAAGTGACTTGATCATTTCAATTGTTAATTGTAAAATAAATGTTATCTTGAACCCCAATACGGCTTTTTATTTTTTTCAAATCTTTTATCAGATCGATCAGGATGTAAATCAGGAATTATTTCTGTAAAGTTCTTGTCCCTCTGCTTGTGTTGAGGCTACATTAAATGCTGATACATTGAGAAGTTGTATAATGGATTTTGTTAAATGGGGAAAACTATTCATTCATTATCTTCTTGTAAACTGTCTGACAAAATAGCTCAAAAGAAACTTTCCATTTGGACTGTCACAAGTCTCTATAATAAAACTGATCCTTTCATCAACAGCAGATGGGGAATGTTTAGCACGTGTGCTCAAAGTAATGATGTGTACCTTTTTTTGCTTTGTCGTGTTTTTTATATTGTTAAATTCTTCCCTGCTGCATTCTTATGTCTGGGAGATTAAGGTCATGCGTCTGTGTCGGAGGTTAGGTCCTTTATTGGTCGGCCCATATGTGCTGTTGTTTGTCTGTAGCGATATGAAAGGCCTTCGGGGCCTGTGTAAACAGCCGCTCATACAGGCATCGCGGCTGAGCAGCATGTGTCGCAACAGCTGCCCGCGTGTGGAGACCGCGTACAGATTCATGGAGCTCCGTCGGGGTAAATACTGTAAAAGTTACCTGGATGTAATTACAGTTCTAAAAGCACATTCTCCACCACTAATGGACTTGACTGTTTACGATTAGAGGACATGGTCAGGATGTCTGGGTCTGCCTGATTTAGAGGCTCAGAGGTGACAGTCTCCCCCCAGGACTGTTTTGCAGGTTCCACTTGGGAGCTTGTAGGCGTAGAGTGGTCAAAGCCATTGTTGCCCTGTGATCGCTATCTCTTGGTTTGTAGTCTGATGTAACAGTATTACAAGGAAGGATTTGAAATAACACAAACACCAGTGTAGGGCTGGTTTGAAAAATGTTTTTGATGCCAGCACCAATACCAGTACACTTAAAGTGATATCGATACCTACAGAGTACTTCATTCGTGTGTGTCCCACTGGCTAGCTAATTGCTGCTCAGCTAACGCCGTCAGGTTAATTCTGTTAGCTCTGTTGGCACTGTTGCCGTTGTTAGCACTGTTAGCAGTGTTTGCACTGCTAGCGTCTAGCCGCCGGCTGAGAAACCTCCATGTTCAGAGCCGTCTGCAGGCAGGCAATGGCGGTTTTATTGGTTGTAGCTGCTGAGGTAGTGGGCCAATCACATGTTGCATTAAATCGAAGAGTGCTCACGTTGAAATAGTAATTTCTTTTCTAGATCTCCGCACAAAAAAGGAGCGATTGCAGGTATCGTTTAACTGGAGAAGCTTTGCTACTACTTGGTACTGTGTTATTTCGGTCGATATCCGATACCCAGCCCTAACAAACCCATTTTTTCTTTAATCAAATTTTGTTGGGAGAAATTCTATGACTTTATTTGATGCCGACAGTAGAAAGAAGGCAGGAAATGAGTTGGGAGAGAGGACAAGCAATAAAGGTCTGATGTTGGGGCACACTTTAGCCCCTAGGCCACTACAACCCACTTGTTTTTAAAATATTATTGTATTTTGTAATAGTGACACCTGTGCTTTCTTCTCTACCACATTTAGATATTTCATATTCTTAGGTCTTTTTCAAACTTCTTTTGTCTGAAAAGTTGATAAACTGTTACATTGAGTCACACAGTCTTCTCAGTTGATTTTATGTATCTGAGACACTGACGAGTCGTACAAATGACTGACTTACTGTATCTAAACTAGGACTGTTTCTGCACCCGATCACAACTTGTAATTATTTTATCAGTCAGCTTCCTCGTTTGATGGTGGGCCAAATGTGCGGATCAGATCACGTTGAACCTTGTTACAAATTACGGTGCAGTGGACTGTGCTAAAAGGGTCAGCAGGACCGGTGCCTATTCGTCATGATGGATGACTTTAATCTCACTGATTAAAGGAACACACCCCCCTCCCCATAACATTTAACATTTTAACCATTTACAGGATCTGGATGAAGCACTTTAAAGAACAACAGGAAAGGAAGTTTGAATTCCCCACTCCTCTAAAACAAGGTATCGCTCATTTGGTTTAAACAAAAGTAAATAATTTTTATTCCTTTGCAAACTGCATTATAATAATGTTTTTCATTGTTGTGAACCGGGCCAGTGCGTTGTTGTTCAGTGCTGCAGGTTTTTTTTTCCCTCACAAGCAAAGCAACTCACGGCTCCCACAGCAGAAGCACTCTAGAAATAGTGGTTTATTTCTGTCTCTCTGCCATTATCTGCCAACTTGTACGGCCGTAATCACTCGTGCGTCACTGTGCAGTTCCAAACCCGAAGAAACCGACTCAAATCCTCCAAAGAGCACGGACCAAACTGAGGCGAATTAACAGGCGGACACGAGGAAGGAAATTAATCCTTAATCTTTTTGGTTCCTTTCCAAATAACTTATCACTTTCCATTATCGCTTCTCTGAAATCCCAAAGAGGAAGCAATTTGAACGGATAGTTCCTGCCAACTCATTTCCTGTACCCTGATACAGACGGCTCGGTGCGGGGCAGGCCCACTGCTGCTGACCCGCTCTGCTGGGATTCAAGCTCACTCAGTCACTGATGAAATTCCCCACAGCACTGACACTAAAGCTAGTGTCCGTTGAAATGAGTTTCATGCAAAAATGAAACTGTGAAACGTGTAAAAAACAAGATAAAGATAATGACGAGCTGTTGTCAAAATGCTCGGGTCCTCTATAGGCTACAATTACGTTTTTACTTCAGTCATCTTAACTCCACGTCGCAGCCCGACGTTCGTCTGCAGAACGTCACACAGAGCCTCGCCGGCTCTGAGCACCAGCAAGGGGATGCTTTTAATACCATTACGTTTGTCCTTTAATTGGACTGTTGCGGCAAGAACTCCGGTTTAATTAAGCCCTCAAAGTAACGACACTCAGCTCTCAGTGCAGCACATCTGGTTCAAGGGCGCAGCTGTTGGCAAAGACAAAAGTGTTGGATGATTCGAGCCTGTTAGTGTTTAGGATGAAAGATTTTTTTAATGTGATTGATGAGTTCTTTAGAGGCTTTTTCCTCCTAGAAGACTTCTAAATAATACAAATTATTACGGACATTGAAAGACGAGATTGCTGTTTTATTCACACTGATATGAAAACGATGAATGAACGAATACCTCGCTGGAATGGTGTCGCCTCCGTTTCGTATTACATTTGAGCTAAAAAGGCACTTGAAACAATGACGACGCCGTGTTTTGGGGATCTTTTGTCACGGCGCACAGTGTTTGCCATTCTTTGTGCCGGAGGGGAAGGCAGGAGAGGGACTCCTCAAGGTATTGAGTTCCCCGTATCCATCATTTTCGACGAGTCGGGACCTTGGAGTAGCGCCAGCAGCGTCGGCGCTAGCCAGCCGTAACTGACATTGAGTGCATTGTTTGCAGCGGGAAGCTCACGGCTGTGGCCTAAAGGTACATTCCTGGGATCAGAATGCCGTTTGAACACACAAACAGCCTTTGTGCCCTCGCTGCTCTCCCCCCCCCCCCGACTCCCTCATCCACATCAGGCCTCAAGAGCTAAACTGCCTCCTCTCGCTCGTGTGTCAACATGTGGGCAATCATTTTACACACACACACACACTCACTCAAGTGTCCTTTTGAAGATGAGGTCCAGGCAGATAGCTAAGCTCTTGGAAAGAAGCTGAAACGTCAAAACTTTTTTGGAAACAAACAAGGTATTATATATAAAAGTACACATCGGGGGCTGCTTTTAGAAGAACTGCAGCTCTTAAAGTTCGCACTTTACTCTTTAGCAACTTGGATGGCAACCTCCGTTTCTGGAAAGTGAGGCCAACGCAGAAGTGCCTTAAACTTGTATTCTCTCTACTGGCCAGCAGGGGGCGACTCCACTCATTACAAAAAGAAGTCTGATTGTATAGAAGTCTATGAGAAAATGATATTGTAGACATGAGTTTATGGTCTCAATCTCTAGTTTCAAGTATTCTTCAATACAGCATGATGTTAATTTAGAATCAAATAGATCATAAAGGGTATGCTTTCGGGCAGGGCCACCTTGCGATTGACAGGCCGCTACCACAGCGCTGTCCCATCTGGGAGTTGGGAGTTTTCATCTTACAACTTTAACCCTTTCACAGTGTGTTAAAACACATAAATGCTGAGAGTAATAAATGCTGAGTGTACTTGTCCTCTCATGAAAGGTAATTATAACATTTTGGTCACCTAAAAAGGTTTTGTTTGTTCAGTTTTGCTTAGCTCCACCTTCTCGTGTCACTTCTGGTTGCAAAAAACCAAGATGGGGACAGACAAAATTCAGAACTCAAGGCTTCGAAACGGCAGTCCAAAAACCAATGGGTGACGTCACCACGACGACGTCCACTTCTTATATATATGGTTCATACTGTTATATTTAAAGTACATTTTTGTAGTGGCACATTGATCTAAATCTGCAAATGTCTGCAAACCGTAACCTCAATTTATCTCCACAAATAAGGACATGTACATGGGAATATTTGTAGATTGGGACGGCCGTGGCTCATTGGGTAGAGAGGGTTGTCCAGCAACCGCAAGGCCGGGGGATCGATCCTCAGCTACGAGTCCAGTGCTGAAGTGTCCCTGAACAAGACACTGAACCGCTCCCCGGGCGCTCAGCCCACTGCTCCTAATATGCTAGGGATGGGTTAAATGCAGAGGTCAAATTAAGTTTCTTAAGACCAGATGATTCATTGATTTAACCAGAAAATAAACAACAGATCAATCAAAGCCGTGGTCTAGGTCAGCTCATCCAACACCCTTTAAAGGAGCAAAAGCTCCAGACACCTGAAGGCTGTTTCTGTTGTGATTCAGACCTGTGGGGGTGGATCTATATGGAGGCGCTGAACCCATACCTGCTTCTGTTGTTAGTTGTGAAACAGAAGATGTTCCAACCCTCAGAAACACCTCCTGAGCACAGTCAAGTTTACAATCTAAATGAAATCCCTTTATGTTTTTTCCTACACTGAAAATAAAAACTAATAAAAACATGAGTTTTTATTAGTTTTTATTTTCAGTGTAGGAACACCTCCAGACACTGAGGTGTGAATCAGAGCCAACAGAGGAGCGCTTTACTTTAATTAAAGTATAAATCAGACACACTGAAGCTATTTTAACACTGTGAAACTGCAACGCACATTGATTCTCTCTGCTCATTTTGTTGTTTGGCGACTTATTTTGCTTTCACCCACGAATAACTATTAATATGATGCTACAAGATATTTCCAGTTGAGGAAAGAGTTGTGAAGAGAAAACAAATTTTCTGTAAACATAGACAAAAACTCTTGAAGTTGAAGCTGAAAATAACAGGTTGATGATGTACTATGCAGGAGGTTGAAGTCTGTCAGGTTTAAGTGATGCTTTAAGTGATACTCTGGGTGGTATTAATATTTGACAGCGTGTAAAGTAGTGCAATATTATCGTCAATGAGTGATGATTAGTTTATCAGTGAGGATGCTGCACAGATCATTATCACTTATCAGCTGGATATTACAGCATAAAAAGTAATATTCTACAGGGGCCCAATCCCAATGCCCCCACCCCAGCCTAAGGCCAGAAGTCCTGAACCCTCGGGGACTTCACTGACGTCACCGTGTAAATGAGCGCGAGAGGCCGCAAGAGCTTGAAATGGCACAAATAGGAACGGGACGGCACTTTGTGGGTACAAATAGGAACGGGACGGCACTTTGTGGGTACATATGGCGTTACCTTGATGACACCAACACGTTTTCTGAAATATTATGTTAAAATACGCAAAAAGGCATTATCTTAATTAATATGTGCTAATTTGTTTTTTCTCCATGTTTTTAGGAATAAAATGTTGAATAAATCAGGCTATGAATTAAATATACAAACAAACCCGTTAGAATATAGAGAGAAATCAAAGTGGAACGTTTGTAAGAGCTGCTGAAGTGGAGATTTCTGGCTCAGAGTCTAAGAATAAAACAAATTTAAAGAAAACTTTAAAGATATGTTTTGTAAAAAATACATACATTTTGAACACACTAGCTACATGTGAATAGGGTACCATGAAACTTCCCCAGTTGAATACCTAAATTAAAACATTAAATACAAGTTTGTTTAAATCTGCAAATGATGCATTATGTAATGTTAACTTTTGGTAAATTCAGGAGAAATCTACAGACACAAACAGACAAAGCAGTCGAATTAAATAATAAATCCCTTTGACTTGTATTGTCCTATAAGCAAATGGAATGGGATTGTAGTTAGTAATATTATGAATTGGGAATCAAATTAAGCGATCAAACAATTATGAACAATATTTGAATGAAAACCTTGTGTTCGTCCTCCTCCTCACATACAGTGTTGGTGTGACATGATTTCATAAAACCCTGTGAGCAAAGCTTTACAGAATCAGTCGCCGCTGATAATAAAGGAGGAGCGCTTTTCAAACTAAATCTACACTCACCGACACATTCATCCCACCTCACCTCGTATCCCTCCAGACCGTCTCCCTCTCACCCTAACTCCCGCCCACCGCTACGTGGGAAAACCCACAACAAGTGGCCAACCAATGAGGAGCCCCTCCCTAATATGTAGAGACGGGGTGGAGAGAGAGCGGGGGCGGGGGCCGCGGGATTGAAAGACAAATGCTCAAAGGGGAGAGAGTAGAGGACCACTCCGCGACCCGCACGGGTTGTTGTTTTTCTCCCATGCGCTGTTTGTTTTGCACTCCCGTGCGCACAAGGACTTCTAAATGATCCAGCGCGGTCCTCCAAGAGGGGGCTCCCGGGACTTGTACCGTCTTTTCTTTTTGTGCTTGAGATCCGCTATAGCAGAAAGGACGCTGGAGCTGGAGAGCAGTTTGTGCCATTGAAATCCCTGCGATGGAATGATCCGCTGCAGAAACTCTGCTGAATTTGTGGACAACTTTTCCTTCTGCGTCTTTCTTATTTATTTATATATCTTTTTTAATTGTTTACTCCCGTGAGGAGTTTCTGTTGGACTTCCCCCGGCCCGATCATGTATGGATAGCGGGAGGTTTCTCGCTCAAGAATCCGGCTCAAATGGATCAGCGCTGACGGGTTTTATGGAGCCGGGATTACACCGCGCAGTGGCAGCCTGTTGAACGCCCACACACACACACACACACACACGCACACACCCCATCTGCCTCGGAATAAACAACGCTACTCCGGTGAGGAAGCGGAGAAGAAAGTTATTATTTTTGTTGTTGTCTTTACACATGTCACTGTTGTGAGTTGCGCCCCGGTTTCCCCGCAGCCAGAACAATGGCGAGCCCCGGCGCAGCGGGACGGAGCGCCCGCCGCTCCGCTCTGCCCCTCGGCGGCGCGCTGCTGCTCCTCGGCTACCTCGCGGCGGCCTCGCCGCCCCACGGCCGCCGGTTGATATGCTGGCAGGCCATCATGAACTGCCAGGCCGAGCCCGAGTGCAACTACGCGTACGAGCACTACGCGCGCGCGTGCGGCCCCGTGCTGAACGGCGAGCGGAGGAAGTGCCCGAGCCACTGCATCTCGTCGCTCGTGCAGCTCAACCTGACCAAGAACGGGCCGGCGCTGGAGGACTGCAGCTGCGCCCACGACCCGATGTGCACGAGCACCAAGCGGGCCATCGAGCCCTGCCTGCCCAAGACCACCAGCACCGGCTGCACGGAGGCCCGGCGCCAGTGCGAGCGCGACGGTCCGTGCAGCTCCGCCATGCACGACTACCTGAGGCACTGCGGGAAGCTGTTCAGCGGCGCGATCTGCACGAACGCCTGCCGCAACGTGATCGCGAACATGCGCAAGATCCCCAAGGGTCAGCAGCTGGACGCGTGCATGTGCGACGGCACGGAGCGGGCCATCTGCGAGTTCGTGAAGAGCAGCATGAAGATGCTGTGCTTCGACTCGCCCGCGCGGGGGGATGAGGGCAGCGGGTCGGACTACGGCCCGGACCCGGACTACGAGGACGACCTTCCGGATTCGGACTACCTGGAGGAGCCGGAGAGCGGTGCCTCTCCTCGGGCGACCCGCTGCGCTTTGACCCTGCTGGCATCCATTTTGGCTCTATTTGCTCTCGTTTAATCCGCCGTGGTTCGTAATCTAACCCCGATTTTGTTTTTGTGTGTCCGGATAAAAACAAAACTTTTGTCTCCCATTGACCCCGCTGCGATCGTTGGAAGATTAAGAGCCTCGCAGACTCAAAGCGGAAAAGACAAGTGTGTTTTGTTTGAATAGAGTTTTCTAGACGCTGAAGGATTTCAAATCAGGAGATTTTCTGTGCAAGTGAGAGCTGAAAGACTCTCATCTAACCCCCCCCACGGCTCTGCTGATGTGAGGACCTAGATTGTCTCCTGAAGTCGTCGCCATAGAGACACAGTTGGGCTTTGTTTTGGTAACAACCATCAATCAGCTGTGCACTGCCAATCTTTTTTTTTTTTTTTTTAAATATATATATAAAGATATGAACTATTTTTCTATGACGCCTGTTGCCGTTTTTTTTGTGGCACCAGTCTAATCTGATCTACAAGTATTTAATGCTGGAGTCCTGTGAACTGTACGGAGCTGTAAATAGAGCAGGAGTTTATAACTGAAACAGTAATTTATTACACACCTATAGTTACATCCAAATGTCCACCGTGTGAATAACAGAGCGAGTATTCCAGCTTTAAAGGGAAGTCACCGTGACTGTATTCTCTTCAAAGATAATGTGCATTGTGTATATATGTGTATAGCCTATATAGATCCCCCCCCCCCCCCCCCCAGAGAATCCTCTATGTTTTAGGCTATGAGCTGATTTATTCACTGTGTACAGCCTAGAGAAAGACACGTCTAAATCCACTGTATGATCTGCCTTAACGATATACTTTTATAGGGGGCATAAAGGAAACTTGAAGATATCCTCCTCGACTGTTGACTGTGTTTGTTTGTGTGCTTCGCCGCATCACTTCCGCGTTAGGCGTCGGTCGCGCCTCTGGGTTTTCGGACGCCGAGGAAATGGGGTTTTGGAGGATTTCTTTCAGCAGTGTAAGGAAAGCTATGTTGTTGTAGTGGAATGTAAATGAGCAAACATCAGTTATAGAAAGAATCACATATCAATGCTCTTTTTAAAATGTTCTCACGTGACACTTAAAGTTTAGGAGCAACTTGTTTTAATGTAAATCTGTGAGAATCTTTTACGTGACACGGTTTTTAGTCCTTAAATCTCTTTAAACTTTGCATAATGGTTCAGGTCAGATGTGCATGAAATCGAAGGGTGAAAGCAACTTATTTTGGTCCATAAGTGAGTGCACAATGGGCTCCTTAGTTTTGCTCTCGCAGCAGTGAAAATGCAACTCAAAATGCTGCACACGTGATATGACACACAACATCTTGGTTTATCTTTATAGCTGCCTCCACAGCAGTTAATTCGAAAATGAAGTGACAAACAAAGCAGTGCATATATCAGGGCTGGACGTTACATCGATATCATGATATTAGACGAGATATCGTAATATGGAACAAGTGTTGTCTTCTCCTGCTTTTAAAGGCTGCATGACAGTAAGGTGATGTCACTTTTCTGAACACACCAGACTGTTCTAACAGTTCTATTATTTGCCATTTTTATCCACATCACTGATGATTAATGATAAAAAATCTCACAGCGTAAATATCTGACACTTTCACCTCGCAATATCGATGTTTTTGGTGGTAGATCTGGTGATATTTGATTTTGTCCACATTATCCAGCCGTAGAGCTGTATATACATCCTGACGCTTGTGAAGATAAAAATTATAAAGTTTACTTATTTAAAGAAACAGTATTTCTTTTTTAAATATTTTATATATATAAGGGCATGTATGTGAGAAAAACAGTAAAGAGAATACGGGCTCGTTCATAAAAACTGCAGGCCGGCTTCCTCCGTTGACTGAAGGCCTAATGACCTGCTACGTCTTGATTTAGCTGGCTGTTGTCAAAAGCAACTGGCACCGTAAATCAACATTTACGGTGCCAGTTGCTTTTTTGCCAGTTGGATTTTTATTTTTAAACTTAGAATAAGTATATATATATAAAAATATATATTTCACTTACTGATAATCAATCAATGTGGAAGTGACGACAGATTTCTGACCTGAGAGCAGCTTCTGTTGTTTAATTAGATTACAGTTAATTCCTGTAATTGGCTGGAATTAGGAGGCGCTACAAGCATTTATTTAGGTTTCTATTCACATCATCATTCATGCAGCTATGTGTGTGTATTAATATTCTCATTTAGCAGAGTTGTTATTGTTGTCACGAGACACTGATCATGTCTTAGGTCGGCTTCTGGGGCTTTTTGAAATCGACTATCTGCTGCGAAATGTTTCATTAAAGCAGGGGGGGGGGACGAGGGACGAGGGCCCTCCTGAATGGACGGAGGAGAAGTCGAGTGGCACCTTTGTCATGGAGATGTTAAGCACATAATAGTTGGGTAGCACAATGGAGAGGCACTTCATTCTTTCAGGCCGGCTTGACACCTCTGGAGAGCCGAGCGGCGGGGAAGCATGTGGGAACGATCCGCCGCCGCCGGGTCTCAGCCATCCGCTGCAATAAAAGAAGAAGAAGAAGAAGGGGTGCACATGACGGGCCCCCATTTAACACCTCCTGTGTTCATGTTGAATTAACTTTTCTACCTGCTTTTGCGTATTTTAGTCCTTTTCTTTTTTACTTCAAGAAATAACAAAAAAAATAATTTAAACTTTAAACAAAAACTCGCTTCCAAAAACTTTTTATTTTAACATTACAATAAAACAAGTAAACTATATGCTGTGTGCGCAATAACAAAAACATCCAAAATCCACTAAATAAGCGTGGCTCCTAAATAACACACTGTCAGTTTCTTGCAGCGTTGTTAGGCCGGTCCGCCGTGCGTGCAGCTTTCCAGCAGGAGAATAGCTCCACAGCCCAGCCGCTCCTCCTCTTCCTCTTTCTTGTGCCTCTCGCATTTCTTCAGGCTGTTCCAGAACTCAGGAAAACGCGCAGCGTGCGTTGATTAGGCTCTAATAATGCACTGGGTGTGAATGGATGAATGACGTGCTAAAAAAAAATAGAAAAATTCTCACAAAACTGGCCCCGCCTGTCATGAAGTGAAAACGGTGCACAACGAGCACGTTTGGCGGCGTGACGCTCACAAGGAAGACATTTTTGTCTTTTGTCACAGTACGATTTTTATTGAAATTAATTTAAAAAAGAAGCGGCCATAAAAATGTGAAAAGTTGCCACAGCCAATTTTTGACAACCGCCTCTCTTCCTCCACTTACACAGAGGAGTGTGTGTGTGTGTGTGTGTGTGTGTGTGTGTGTGTGTGCGTGCGTGCGTTGTGGCTCTGGGTTTGATTTACACACCGTGGCTGTTTGTGTTCCGGCCCTCTGAGCGTGTGTACGGTATCTCTGCCATCGACTTTGCCTCAGCGAACTCTGTTCACTTCCAAGCCCTTGTTCCCTTTGCCCCCCCCTCCGAACAAAACGACCCACACTTCACCCCATGCAGATCACTTCACCCCCCCTCCGTGCATATCACAGCACAGTGTTTACAAAGGTGCACTGCTTGAGGATCCCAGACGGGCTGAGAGCCACAAGAATCCTGACTCTCCTTATTTTATTTAAATTACAGAACAACTCTTATTTTCTTTCCCTTCCCTCCTCTACGTTTATCCAACACTAATAAGTCAAGCTGCCACGTTTAATTACGCAACTTATTGACGACGTGGAGTATTTGACTGTAGCTCTACTTTTTCTCAGTGCAGTGTTTTCAGTTAAGGCCTGGCACCAGCTACACTGGTGTTTTTTGTGTTGTTTTTTTCATGCAGAGGTAAATGGAAAAACTATATGGAACCATTTCAGCTGGAACTTGTTTTACTAAAAAAATAAAAACGTCTGAAATGCTTCGGTGTTTCAGTTGGTCCTCAAAGGACATGAACATATAAGTAGTTGTGACTCTGGTCTCTTCCTGTTTTTCCAACTATGTTTCTATAATTGCGAACACGCACAATGTGCATTACGTCCACAAATCTTTTTCATTCTTTTCCTCAAACATCTTTACACCGACAAAACTGATCTCCTAATGTCGGACCTTCTCGGGGGCCCTCTCGACACCCCCTCCTCCCCGGATGCTTGCCGCTGACCATATTTCTCACGGGGGGAATTTGTTTCGGCTCCGTGCGAGGCTGTGCAGAAAGTGATGTAGAAATGGTCGGACAGTTGGAATGGCTGAGACGGAGGAGGAGGAGGAGGCACTGAGATGGAAAGTTCATTTGAAAGGATTTGGATATAATCCCCTGAAGTTACCACAGGGGTGTTGGACGGAATGGGCTCCACCTCCCCCCACCCCACTCCGTGCTCCCACCACAGCTAAAGGTAGTCATGAAAGCGGCGTGTTAGTTGTTTTTTCTTGTGATTTTGTTGATGGGGATAGCTCTCGGAATTCCCGATTTTTGCGACGCAGAGATCATTGATTGTGCGTCTCTCTCTCTCATTAGCTGCTCGGGCCGACTTTTGAGAAAACTCCTTGTTTTTCCTCCCTCCTACCTCAGCTGCCACTTTGATTTCATCATGCAAGACCTCTGCTGAGTTCACAACCTCTTTGAAATGAGAAAAAAAGGGCCTGTAATCCAGTTACTCAGGCTGCGGACCCGACTGCTCAGGGTCCTGAGAGAAAAAAGAACCCCACGGCACTAATCCCACCGTCACCGGGAGGAACGCTTTGCTACCTGACTGTCTGTGGCAGCCGTTTGATATATTCGCTGTTTAAAATGTTTCACAAAGGGGGGGGGGGGGGGACAAATTGTTGCGCAACCGTTTTTTGTTTGTTACACTTTGCGGCTTCTAGAGCCGGTGTAGTGCTGAGAAAAATCCCAAAAGACGTCGTAGTAGTTTAGGCTGCAGAAGAATAGAAAACTATTTGGTTTGCTCAGGAAAAAAGGCTGCTAGTACGATGTTTTTACTGAATAAAAGAGCTTTTCTCTACCATGAATAGTCTTTGTGCAGACAGGAATCTAGAAAAAACACATTCATCCTTCTCTAACCTGCAACCTGAGGATTGTATCCGGCAGTTACATGACCCTGCTGCCTTATCACACTGTGAATATTGTCAAATTACTCTTCCAACAGTGCAAAGCACACATCAGCCACTGACATTAAGTCTTGTTAAGTGATGAGTACTTAGTGAATGCAGACAAAAAAACAAGATTCTACCGCTTTAAGGTTGAATATCTAATATTTCATCAAGGTGAACAGAAGTGATGTGTATCTGTTTTGAGGTGTTTTTCTAAGGCCACGTCCCATTCCAAAACTGCCTGACAGCTTGTATGCCTTGGACGAATCGGATTGGAGCGGGACCACAAGTGCAGTCTGTGCAGCATCAGCATGTTAATGTGCATTGCTCTATGGGCAGAGTGTGCGCACAAGAGACTTTCCGCTTAAAAAAAAACAACGTATTCACCATTTCACACCCTCAACCATAGACTATATAAGAAGCGGATGTAGTCATCGTGACGTCACCCACTGGTTTGTGGACTGCCGTTGTGGAGGAGTGACGTAGAGACGGCGTATATGGCTGGTAGCAGCACCGAAATCACAAGGTAGCCCCGCCCTAAAGCATACTCTGCTTTATGGTCTATGTGACTCTAAATGGACCATAATTTACTAAATGAACATCATGCTGTATTAGGGCTGCACAATTAATCGAATTTTAATTGCGATCACGATTTTGGCTGCCACGATTAAATGAGCATGATCGTTGGCGATATTGACGTTTAAAATGCGTGCTCTGCTACATATCAAATCAAGCGCTTCCTCAAGTAAGAGTCAGCCAACCACCAGGGGGAGAACGAGATGAGATGTGTCATGCACGCACCCTGCAGCGGCCGCCTCAAAAAAAGTTCTGTCTGCAGTCGACTCCGGTATTAGTAGAAGAGTAGAGAGACAGACAACAGAACAGAGAGCAGACGGTCACGGGTGTCGTGTGAAAGGTAAATAAAATGTCAGGAGCAGAAGGCGAGGAGCTAGTCCCTCTAAAAGGATCATCATCAGTTATCTGGAAGTTTTTTGGATTTAGGGCAAGTGATGCTAAACAAGAAAAAATCATATGCACAGAGTGCGTTATGCTGCGTTCACACCAAACGCTGTGCGAATTCATCGCGCCGCCGGTCTCGCCGGGGACCATTTGTGTTCATTCGCACGAATCGCGCTGGACGCGCTGGAGAGGGGGCGGGACTTATCGCCCTGAAAGCCGTTCAACTGTCCGCCATCAACCATGGAAAAAATAACTTCTATTTCTGCTTAGTACGTGTTGTGGAAGTCCCAGATATCACGGGAAACTAAACGCCGTCGATCGGTGCTAGGCTATGCTAACATGGTAGCAGCTCCATCAACACTCACAATAAGTGAACGCAGCATTATGCTGCGTTCACTTAAACGTGAAAGTGCAATAAAAAGATGTCCCTAAAATGAATGAATAATCGTGATAAATAATCGTGATCTCAATATTGATCAAAATAATCGCGATTATGATTTTGGCCATAATCGTGCAGCCCTATGCTGTATTGAAGAAGACTTAAAACTAGAGATTGAGACCATAAACTCATGTTTACAATGTTGACTGAGGGAATAAATCAAGAGAGAAGTAGAGTCATTTTCTCATACACTTAAGACACATAAGCATACGATCCTTTAACATCCTTTAGAGCAGGGGGTGTCAAACAAATTTTCACAGGGGTGTCAAACAAATTTTCACCCCGGGCCACATCAGCATCATGGTCGCCCTCAAAGGGCCGGATGTAACTGTAAGACTGTATAAATGTAACCACTCCTAACATATTGTTAAACAACAATATTTAATTATTGTTTATTCAAGTGTAAACATATTGTTTACACTTCAATCATATGTAAAATGATATGCACATTTCTCTGTTATTATAACATAAATCAAAGATCAAACTTTTAAAGAAAATATAAAAAACAAAAATCATCAAACACGAGTTAG
Source organism: Leptoclinus maculatus (assembly GCA_032191485.1). Classification (NCBI taxonomy): domain Eukaryota; kingdom Metazoa; phylum Chordata; class Actinopteri; order Perciformes; family Stichaeidae; genus Leptoclinus; species Leptoclinus maculatus. Next base: position 10,999,977 of record JAVDOI010000005.1, read on the forward strand.
TTATTTTAGTTATTAACTCTGTTCAAAGCATGTTTGTCACAGTTGAGAGGGACATAACTATGGTACAACAAATGATTGTGAGCTGCTAAGAACATGTGTGACAGATGTGACATCTAACTAAAAACCGTTTGAGGACTGCGTTCCTACTCAGCCACCGTACTTGTGCATGGTACGGCACATCTCCATGCTCCGAGCCCAACTCCTTCAGAAACAGTTGGAACTGGCGGTGATTCAGGCCACGCGCCCGAATGAAGTTCACTGTTTTCGTGACCGTGGTCATTATATTATGTTCCAGAACCTTTCCACACAGAGCTTCTTGGTGGATAATGCGATGATAAGTTATCAGAGGTGTGTGGCAGTTACTTTTTTGCATTTTCTTTAGCCCCACCAACTCCTCCAGGGTATTCAGTTTTACTCACGGACCTCTCCACTGCATCACTAATGTCCCTCCCCGTCGTCATTCCATGGAGGGCAGCTACATCCAAGAGCTCCTCACTGACAGTCAAGTCTGCCTTCAGCTGCTTACAAACATGGACAGTTGCGCTGTGTCCGTGTTGTCTGTGCTTTTGTGGAGGATTTCAGTATTGAAGGATAGAATTAGTGGGATTTTAGTATTAGAATTAGTTTAGTATGATGATTAGCACCTCTTATGGTGAATAGAAGTGTCAAAATAATAAGAATGTTACGATGGGTTAAAGAGTTGCAATATATTTATCTATGAGATGTAATATGTTTAGAATGAATATAGGAAGCATCGTGGAAATGCCGCACATATGCTTGTAAAAAGTGTCAAAGTATCAGGAAGTACCAGAATACTTATCTAGTGTAGAGTGTGTTTACAATATGTTTACTATAGGAGTGTTGAACCATAAGAGACAATTATTGGATGTATTATTAATGAATGTATTAATCTGTAAGAATAGTCGATAGGGATAGACAGGATTTTAAGTTGGGCTTTAACAGAGGACACCAGGATTAGAGCGAGGACCCAAGAGGAACCCAAGAAGGAGGAGCTACAGACGGAGACCAATAGGAGACGACGAGGGAGTCAGCTGACTAAGGCTAGGAGGAGTCAGCTGGATTTAGACCAATAGAATTTGAGACAGATATTTTACGGACTATGAAAGGAGATTCAAATGTTTATTTCAGTCTCTTCCTTACATTTCGTCCTTCAGGTAACAAGCTTCCTGTTTGGAGTGTGTGTGAAAGCTGTTCTCGAGAGCATTTTACTATCGATAGTTAATTCAGATTGCATTTGTTATTAAATACATGTTTTATTTTGAAACCTGAATTCAGCGAACTTATTTTTGGCGCACATGCGCAGTAACTAGTCAACAAACCAGTCCAGCGTTAGCGGCTCCTGTTTATACTTTGCCCCAACAATTTGGAAACCACGAAGGGACAATGGGACATTAGGGGCTTTGAATATTCGACTCTGAGAAGGCTGACATGACGTGAGATGGGTAGACACTTTCGGAGCGCGCAAACATAAGGTGAGCAGAGCCGTTTTAATAGAAATCTGTTTAGGTAGACTATAGGAAACCTTAGGCGAAAATGTCTGCATGATTGGTGTTACTGGAAGCTGGACAGAGGAGGAGACCGCAGCTAACTGGTAACTGTATTGATTTGAAATTTAAAGTGGGTGTAACTCTGTATGAATAGCATCTGCAAGCTGAATTAGGAACATATGTGTGCTTTGATTACACGTTGTTCTTTGTTGTGAAATCCTACCGGTGAGGCCTGATTTGCAGGTAACCCCGAGAGAGGGGGATGTTGAATTATATGTAGTAGCATTGATCACGCTATAGTATTAGCTATTGGAACTAAGCAGCTAGAAAGAAGCGTGAGAGCGGTCGAAGTTCTGGGCTTTGGTTCTTCAGGCAGACTAAATTTGTGTTTCAGAGGTACGTGAGGTTAAGGCGACGGTCCCCTCGCGATTTGCTGGGCAGGTTTGGGCTTAAAGAACTGATGACTCTAGTGCGGGAGGGAATAAATTATAGATTTGTGGGGCCAAGATCTCGGGTTGAACAGGGTGTGTAATTGGGCGATACTGAATTATCCGCATGGACGTGCATGAGGTTCGGGTCCGGTGAACATACGTTTAGACTACTGCAGAGGCTGGCCGCTACGTTAAGTTAATTGTAATGATGGGAAATAGTGCATGGTACTAACTGTGTATCTTAGACAATTAGGGGTGGCTAACGTGGGGTTGATCTCTTAGAAGAGTAGCAGAGAGTTTGTAAGCTATGGCGAACTGGAAGGCGTAGTTAAGGCTTCGTGGGCCCTGTGTGAGCTGTGGCGAACTGCGAGGTTTTGCTCGTTTTTTGGGTCTAGTGAACAGGCGTTAAACTACTTAAATCGAAGAGACTGGCTGCTACGTTATGATAAAACCTAAAGGGGAAATAATACATTAAACTGTTTATTTAGTCGTTGCATTGTGTTGCAGTGCTAAGATAGCATTGTGCAGTGCTAAGATAGCATTGGGTTGCAGTGCTAAGATAGCATTGTGTTGTGTGAATGATATGGTAAGCTGGAGACTGATTGCAGTTCTGGTGCTACCTTAGATCGTGAAAGAGGAGACTATTGATTATAATATCCGGTATGGTGGTGAGAAGCCACGGCCAGGACTAGTTTGAGAAGGTGTGTGAATGTGGCATATTGTAAGAGTTGAGACTACGGTGCTTTGTGTGTGCTGAAGATACGTTTTGACCGTGTAGCTCAAGCTAAAAACAATAGCCGCTAATAGCATTAGCTTCTTTGTTCGTTTTCGCGCCAGTTTTTTGAGGAAAACACCATAGAAGAAGAGAAGGTAACTTCGACATCTAGCGGTTTGGAGGTGTAATTGCATGATAATTACAGTAAACTCCACTACCCAGAAAACCCAGAGGTGAAATAATTAGAGAACTACAGAACGTTTCACCACCTATCTTTTGTAGGAGTAATTACTTTAGGACTACCAAATACTTAGTCATCCAGTAGATTGATAGATAAATTACAATAAGGTGAGTTTTTGGTGATAAACTTGTGATATCATTGTTTTGGACTCTATATTTTAATTTGCATTTACTTAGATTGTTGCTCTTAGTTTTGATTCAGTATTTTAATAGCCATTGGTAATATTAATTGTAACTTAAATTATTCATTTTAGTTTCAATTCAACAGTTCAACTTTAGTTTAGTAAGTTTAGTTTGATCCAATATTTTAACCTCCAGTTTTAATTCAATTGGTGTCCTACAGTTGTTTATTTTGATTCAGTGTTTTAACTGAAATAGTTGATTTTGATTCTGATCCGACATTTGTAATTTTTTATTTTAATTTTAGTTCACAATTTTCATTAATTTTGATTTAACATTTAGACTTTTGATTGTTTGGTGCTGACCAATAAGATACAAAGACGTTAACTAACATGTTTTAAGTTTTATTTTCACAGGTGATGAACATAGAGGCAGCTGCTGACAGGAGAAAGCAGTCTCCTATTGTATTACCAGGTAGCTGGCTGTGGATGAGGTCCATAGGTGCCAACAAGTTGGATTGGACCATGAGAGATCCATTTTAGAGAAGTTTACATAGATGACATAAGGGTACCAAGGGGGGTGCTTACTTAATTTAAAGCCAGGAAATTAAATATATACAGGTTTAGAATCAGTTTTCTTTTGAAGGGTATCAAACCCATGAAGATATCAGTAGGATTAATTACATATATTATAACCAGCAGTATTTTATAAACGTCACTCGTGATGCCATAGTGGGACTTCATGAGCCGGTAGAGAAGACTAGTTTAATGGCCTGGTAGAACAGAATGGCATTAAATATGATTTTAGCAGGTGTGCAAAATGTTTGGATTTGCTTGTAGTACTTTCATTCTGAACAACACAGTTCCTGATCATCTACACTGGGATCCTGGAAGACCTGATTGAGTCCAGATGGACTTCTGACAACATCCGGTGAGATATTGAAATTTTGGAAAATTGACTCTTGAGAGATTGTTTTGTCAATTTGTTTTGGGATTTTTTGTTTTTATAGGGTAAAATTGGGATTTAAAGATGCATTGAATTAAATATAATTTTTGTTAAGTGAGCAGACAAGCTTCTCAGAAATTGTTCTTTCTATTCCTCATTGTACAGGATGAATCCTGAAGATGTCCTCCACCTGGACCAACCAGCATCACGACAAGAGCCGCTCACATCAGCTACAGTCCTTGTCCTCTGTTGATGCCGTTGTATTCGTAGACTTTTACAGGGGTTAATTGATACTGTGCTTAGTGAGACAAAGATGTAGGGAAATTGGTTAGGTATAGATGATGAGGATGAATTTTAACGACTGATGATATGACTGTTTAGTTGGGGAAACTCACTCTTAGACCATAAAGGTAACACACTCTGAAGAGTGTGTTAGGGGGGAATTGTGGAGGATTTCAGTATTGAAGGATAGAATTAGTGGGATTTTAGTATTAGAATTAGTTTAGTATGATGATTAGCACCTCTTATGGTGAATAGAAGTGTCAAAATAATAAGAATGTTACGATGGGTTAAAGAGTTGCAATATATTTATCTATGAGATGTAATATGTTTAGAATGAATATAGGAAGCATCGTGGAAATGCCGCACATATGCTTGTAAAAAGTGTCAAAGTATCAGGAAGTACCAGAATACTTATCTAGTGTAGAGTGTGTTTACAATATGTTTACTATAGGAGTGTTGAACCATAAGAGACAATTATTGGATGTATTATTAATGAATGTATTAATCTGTAAGAATAGTCGATAGGGATAGACAGGATTTTAAGTTGGGCTTTAACAGAGGACACCAGGATTAGAGCGAGGACCCAAGAGGAACCCAAGAAGGAGGAGCTACAGACGGAGACCAATAGGAGACGACGAGGGAGTCAGCTGACTAAGGCTAGGAGGAGTCAGCTGGATTTAGACCAATAGAATTTGAGACAGATATTTTACGGACTATGAAAGGAGATTCAAATGTTTATTTCAGTCTCTTCCTTACATTTCGTCCTTCAGGTAACAAGCTTCCTGTTTGGAGTGTGTGTGAAAGCTGTTCTCGAGAGCATTTTACTATCGATAGTTAATTCAGATTGCATTTGTTATTAAATACATGTTTTATTTTGAAACCTGAATTCAGCGAACTTATTTTTGGCGCACATGCGCAGTAACTAGTCAACAAACCAGTCCAGCGTTAGCGGCTCCTGTTTATACTTTGCCCCAACACTTTCATCAACCAAACAGCCACGTAGCTGCTCGACTCCTCGGCTAGCTGTGTTGTCAGATTGCCTGCTAGTTCCTTAACTCGGTCTGCGATGGTGTTCCTTGACAAAGTGACATTTGTAAAAGCCTGTACCTGGTCGGGGCTCACCTGCTCACAGACCCTGATCATACACTCCTTCACCCTCTGAAAAGCCACAATAAAGCTTTCACAGCAGCATCATTTGTGTCTGTAGCTTCTGTGAATATGTTCTGCTGTGATTGGAGTCTGCCTTTACAAGTTGATGTTTTTCTTGGAGGCTAAATGTAGCATAATTGGCTCCGTGTTTGGTATCAAAATGCCGACGTAAATTGTATTCTTTCATCACCGACACTGCTTCATAGCATAGCTTGAAGAACAAACATATATTCGCTTTCCCATCTTTCATTAAATGTCCTTCCCTCTGTATCAATGTTCCTCTTCTTAGACATGTTGGGATTATTTTTCAAACATTTTCAACTCAATAATTCGTTGGAAACCCGATTTAGTTAACGCTAACGCTACTAGCGGCCGCAGTCCGTCATTTCGCGGGTCAAAAACTCAACATGCATTGTGGGAGATGTAGTTTATGGTCACTGTAGCGTACACGATGAAGCAGCATAGAGTTTAATTTTAGAGTTTATATGGAAGCCCATTTCAGCAGCAAAAAAAAACAAATGAAAAATTAGACTTGATAATAAAAATATATATCATATATCATATTTATACATTTTTTTTTTTTGCTGGTGGAAATATGCCTTCGCGGGCCACATAAAATGACGTGGCGGGCCGGATTCGGCCCGCGGGCCTTAAGTTTGACACAAGGTGTAAAAACCAGATGTAATTTGAAAAATGCTATAATAAACCCTTGAAAGACAACTTGGTGCTCAATCTAAATTTCCACCAAAGGAGACGGACTTTCTTGGACGGTCTGCCGGCCCATCGATGTGATGCACCACTGCTTGCTAGCAAACTGTAGGCTGTGGCAAGTAAGTGTTGTAACTGCCAATCAAGCAAAGCACTGATGCTATGTGTGCTAGTTTTTATACAGTGTTAGGGGAGGGATTATGCTAAGGCTGGCTCCTGTGCACCATTGAGCCACGATTTCAGGCCCGCCACCAAAAAAATCCTGAACACAAATATGGTGAAAAAACGGTCAATTTCAGTACTATAGACACACGTTTTCATGTTTTTCTCTCTAACATCTATAATGTGTTTAGAAACAAATCTCAGATTTGAGTTTACCCTGATTTTAACGATTTTAATTCAACCCAATATAAATTTACAAAACATTTTCCCAAACCTAACCAAGACATTTTTGATACCAAATCTAACCGAACCTTAACCATAACGTTGTCACATCATAAAACCGATTCATTTGACAGCAGTGATTTGTGTGTCGTTCTGGAGGGTCGGACAAAAACAGTTTGGTCATTTTAATGTGGAGGAAATGTCATAATAGTCAGTAAATAGTTTTATTGTTAACCTAACGTCTTCTCATATGATTTGATGTGAGCTCTGTCTTGTTCTGGCAGCAGATAAATCACATATAGCTAACAACCTCAACTAAAGTACTGTTTTCCCATCTCACATTGTTCACACATGATAATACGGAACATTAATGAGCTGTGAAAGTAAGCTGAATGAATAAAGGGATGGGGTGACACAGATAGATAACTGAGCATTGGTCAGCCCTCCCCAGATACATCGTGGTAATTCTTCATTGTCCTTTAATTAAATTGTATTAACAGTTTTATGGTGCTCTGTCCGGCCCGGCTGGAGTGAAGTGACCCAACACGGGTGTGTGTGTGTAGGGGGGGGGGGGGGGGGGGGGGTGGACATTCCCAGCGTGTTCACACTTCACTGGAGTGCTTGCCTTTCACTTTGACCATAACACAAACAAGCTTCACCCCCGCAAATAAACAAAACGAGTGCAGCGGGACGCGGTCCAAGAGCAGAGGGGCTGAGACTGAGCAGCTCGGGTACGACCTCCGCTCGCTGTTTACGTGTGTGCGAGCGCCCGTTTGCGTTGGAGGATAGCAGGGCGAGATGATGGATCCTCCGAAGCTGTTTTTACATCTCGTACTTTTTTCTTTCTGTTTTTTCCCAGCATCCCACAACCAACCTCAACCTCCCCAAAAAGCCTCCTCTGCGGAGGCACTCTTCAGAGGCCTCCGCAATTCAAGGAATTAGAAAGCGAGGGGCAGAGAGGGGGGAGGGGCCGGGGGACGAGAGACAGAGAAAGAGACAGAAGGGGGACACAAAACTTGCTGACACGGGGCATAACTTAATGTCCACGGTAGGGGGACAGCTGTGCGGTGTAATCTGCCATGGCAGCCCATTCACACTTCAATGGCAGGCTTGACCTGCCAAGGAAAACTCAGAACTGCAGCCAACCCCCCCCTCTCAGTGAAGGAGGTGTTGACTGGGCCACCATTTATGGGCCTGTCTTAAAGAAACATACCCCTCTCGCTTGTTATTGATAACACCCCCCATGCCCCTAAAGACACACACACACATCCAAGTCAGCTTCTTAGCTTAGGATTCTTAGCTGCCATGACATCTCAGGAGGCCGCATGAATCTTAAGAAGGTCACCATTTCCCATCATCACTGTTTGTGGCAAAAGTGGATAAGACTTGTCTTTGCGTTTGCATTTTGTAAATATTTTTGTGAACCCTACAGTATTGTCGGAATATATGATATTTGATTTTCTCCAGAACAAAATCACTTTTTGTAAGTTTGTATGAGGATACGTTAAACTGAAGCGACTCTTCCGCTCCAACTGAACCTCTTGTATTATTTCTTTTTTTTTTTATCCAGTGCTATTTACCAGTTTGAAGAGAAGAGGACAGAGAGCTGATGCAATAGATTTCAAAACATTTCAAAAAGGTTTTATAAATGTTTTTTGTAGGAAACTTGCACAAGAAGTTTGTCAAGACAAAATGCGTTTCGGTAAGAAACTTTGCAAACACAAGTCTTTTGTCTCGGTGAAAACAGTGCCTCACTTAAACACATCTTTTGTTCACCGACAGTGTTGACAAGGCGATTGTTTAAATCTTTTTTTTTTTTTTTTACACTCTGAATGTTAAGAGAACATGGATTATTTATCGGTTCCCAACAAAAGTCAAAACAACATTTCCAAACAGGAAATGTGCTCTCACCCCGACATGAATAATGAGGCTGTAGCTCGGGAGTTGCGGGGAGTTAATAGTTCGGTGGTGGAAGTCAATAGGGGCCGGGGTCTCACTCCATTAAGCTGACCCCCAGGGCCACGCATTCATCCCTCACACATTCATTTCCTCTTTTATGCTCCCGTCTCTTTTCAGGAGGGGGGAGCAGTGGCAAATGGCTCACGCAGACCGGCCTCTGTGCAGGACTGTAGGGTCATAAATATGTTGGGGTTGGTGTGTGAGCTGATGTGACTTTGTCAGCCCCCCCCCGAACACAAACGGGAGCCTTCAAAAGAAATTAATGAAAAAGGCCGGCGTGGGACGGTGCCGATCACAACACTGGCTCCCAGTTTTCATCTCTCGACGCACAGTTAACACACAAGTTAAGTTCCAGCGAGTCTCCTCTTAAATCCCCATCTCATTCCTCAGCTGACCTTCACACCGCAGTGACTACGATTAATTTATGTGCTCAGCAGATTAGCAAACGATTCCCATAAGCCGCGTGCAGGTTTTAAGCCTCTCCTCTCCCTGTTGTGCTCCCCGCAGTGCCATTTGTAAACAATCCTTATGCGAAAATCCTGAGAGCAAACACGTTCCGAAAGCCTTCAGGAAGAATCTGGAGGTTCAGAGCGGTGGACGTCTCTGTTTGACAAGTGGCAGTAAAAGAAGTGGAACAGGAAGATATCACTGGACTCCAGTGGCGGGCCGTCAGGGCCTGCAAAGCCTTCTCTGCTGGCCTAAACAGAATAAAAAAAAAAAAAAAATATATATATATATTTTTATGTATTATAATTTATAAAAATATTTTTCCCATTATCTTATTTTCTCATTGCACAGCTACTGTCTTCCTCTGTTGCTCTGCTTCCAGTGCAGCTTGTTTTAAGTAGAGCTTTTATCCAATCAGATTTCACCTCTGTGTCTCTAGGTAAGAAGAGAGGCCCCAGGCCTGCAGACTCACAAGTTGCATCCATGTGCAGTTTAAGTGAATGGGGACGATATTGTTGATTGTCATAGTGTTCAACCAATCAGATCTTTAGTTTGACATGTTGGGCGTATTCTTTGACGTGTCAGAGCCCGCTATCCCCATACTAGCCGGCCCACAACTACGTCACTATTAGTGCAGCGATTGGTCAGTGGGCGAGCACGTGACTATCGTGAAACGAAACTTAACAGCAGAGGCTTAGTCGGCATTGTGAATCACATCACGTGATGCAGCTCACCAATCAAATATGGGCATTCTGACAAGCTTCCTGACTCGAGTACCACACACCGTGACACAGGGGGCTGAGACGAGAAAAGAGATTGCAGAGCAGTACGTTTAATGTTTGGGTTGTGAAAGTAAAATCATAAGATGGTCTCCTAAAGAGATGAATGGGCCGCGGCTTGTCATTAAGGGATGATGGTGGGTCCCACAGCCAGACCAGCTGAGAACCACTGTCCTACATGAGCACAGAAAACATTATGTTTTCCTGAATTTAAGCTTCTGCATTTTCCTGCAAACATATTTTAAGCCTCGTACCGAACGGTTTAATACGAGTACGTACATAGTTACAGCCTTAGAAACGAATAATAGTTGTGGCGCCATCATGTGGTTATAAGGTGGTATTTCAGCTGCATGACAGCAATGAAGGCCTGGGTATAAAATGCACGGCCCGCCACTGCTGGACTCCAAGGCACACATGCAAAGCGTAGTTTTTGTCTGTTTTTGGAGGCAATACCTCTTAATGTAGCAGTTTTCCCCACAGCGATGAGGGATGGGTGTCTTTAGGATTTTATTGATACTAGTACTCTTATAGATTCTGCTTATTGGTTAAGGTCCTTATCTTATCGGTTCTTTTTGATTATTTTGTGAGAAAACAGACAATTAATTAAGAAAATAATCAACATTTCTATATTATTCTTGTATGTAAACAGCAATACAAGAAGTTTCCAAATCTTTAAAATACATTCACAGCTAAACAATTAGCTAAGCTAAGCTAATTGTTTAGCTTTCATGTATTAGCCTGTTCTTCTGATCAAACTCAGCATGGCATCACTAGCGTTACCTGCAGTGGACGAGGATGGACGGCTGCTCCACATAGAAAAGTGATAATTTCTGCAGATTGATGTTCTGCTTGTTGGTCACATGTTGTGTTAAACTGCTGCTGTTTCCTCTCTTACTTCTGACATGATGTGTGTCTCACACTGTACTGAGCCGGAGTCGGTGTGTGTGTGTCAGAGTAGAGCACGACTTAGCGTTTGCAACGCTGCTATTTTCCACAGAGATCTCACTCCGTAACTTCTAAAGTACCGATAGCAGAACCGGACCTTATTAGTACTCTGGGTTTTTACCAACTTAGAACCAGTTCCTGTTTAGAACCAGGTTTCTGGGGGAATCCTAACAGCGATTACTAAATGTAAACCCCCTTTCATTCAAATATTTTTGGTTTTAAAGAATAAATTATTCTTAAAAGTAAGAGTAAAACACTTGTACTCCCAAAAAAACCTCTTCAGCCTTTAAAGCCAAATTGTGTCCTAAATTGAAAAGCACAATGGCTCAAAACATGATGAATCTGTAATAAACTGGGCCGACATGAGCTAAAACACGTACTGAATAATCCCACTGAGGCAGCAAAAGGAGCACAATGGTCCATTTTTTACCAAAGCAGCCGAGGAGCAGGGCCCGTGATTCAGTCGTCATTAATAAAGCCCTCTTTTGTGCTTCACTCGGTGATGGAGCAGGAAGGGTTTTCACATGTCTCCGCATTGTTTTTGGATGACAGATTGAACCCACCAACTCTTCTGACATTTCTCCTCTGATGGTTTGAGGGGGGGGGGGGGGGGGGTTGATAGCTAGTTAGCTTGAAACTTTTGAAGTGTTCCACTCACAGGGAAGTTATGTTAAAACAAGAACATCCTAACATGAGAGGGGAGGTACGAACCAGAATGTGTGCTCTCATTTCCATAATTTTCAAATATGTAAAGAAAAAGTTGATAATAATAAAGATAAAGATACAAATGACAAAGAGTATAATAGAGGCAAAACTGCTGTTTTCCTAGATCATATTTACCGCCCTCTTCCTGAACTGCTCATGTGACACGTTAAAGACACTGCAGGAACAGCAGAGCTTCCTCTGCTGTGGGGCATCCAATAGGTAGTGATGTCTGGAGAAAGAAACAGAGACGTTGTGTGTGTGTGTGTTTTGGGGGGGAGGGTACTGCAGGAGTGGCAGGAACGGGAGTGAAAGTGAACAGGCCCAAATGATGGCGTGGGAGCGTTTGTGTCTGTAAGAGCGGGACAGAAAAGAATGAGGGAGAGATGTTGAGGCATTAGTGAGGGTAATGGCCGATGAAGGTGTTGACTAGAACCATATAGGGTTTTTTCGGCTTGTTCTCATAAGAACCCTGTTTGGTTTCCCTGGTAGAACCTCTTATAAAGGTAACATAACACAACACAAAGGAATTAGACGCACCGATCCGATTTTTCCGGTCCAGATACCGATAGCAGTACCTGGGCTTTAGGTATTGGCCGTTACAGAGTATCGCTCCGATACAAGTCATTTTCTCATAGACTTCTATACAACCAGAGGAGTCGCCCCCTGATGGACATTAGAGAGAATGCAAGTTTAAGACACTTCTGTTTTTGCTTCACTTTTCAGAGCCGGAAGTTGCTGGCGAACTTTGTTGAACAACTTTGAACACATGAATACATATACATTTAAAGATTTGTCATTTATTATAATAATGGTATCCCATCCCGATCCAGCTATTTGAGTCAGTATCGGACCGATAGCCGTATCAGCCTCTCTGACTCCGACTGAATCTACCTTGATCCAACAGATAAATATCATCCTTTAACATAGAATGCCCCATCAAATACCCCCAAATACATATTATTTATTTAAGGTTCTTCTTACGTAATGCTCTTTTATAAACAATACATATTATTTGCTTGTGTTATATCATTTGGGAGTAATTTCCATTCTTGAATTGCTAGTGTGAGTTTTAGAGTTTTTCCCCAAAAAACTTTTCCTTTAAGTCTTCAAAAAAAAAGGAAAGAGGATATTCACAGAGCAGACATATCAGATCTATTAACTGTGTCAGCTGCAGCAGCCATGCCGTGCCACTCGTGTTGTCCGTGAGCTGCCAAGCTGGTCCGATAAGATGATCAGATGTCCCTGAAGTGCTCCAGAGAAACATCAACATTTCTGACCTCCGATCTCATATTTAGAAGAGAGAGAGATCTCTGGTATTCACTCCCACAGGCGCAGACTCAAATACAATCTGTCCCTCCCAAGAGCCCGTGGTCGCCTCTTCATAAAGCGCAACAATTGCAAAACCCTTTGTGTCGCGCTCGTGGTCGGCTCCGGAAATTAATTTAGCTGGCGGGGTCCGAGATGGCGACTTCAGCGAGTGAGTTATGGACTTCTGTCTAAAGGGATGACATTGTTCATGCTGCGAGGCCAGATATTTGAAGTGAACAATGGGTGTACGAAGTCAGGGCAGTCTTGCTCAATGCGTTTTACAACAAGGGCTACAGTGGGACAATCAGGCAATCAGTTCCAGATTTGGAAAAAGCAAAACGCTGAAAAATAATGTTTGCTTATCTGCAAAAAAATTTAAAATGGCACCGTCTCCCCCCTCCTTCCAACTATTAGTTGTGAAGTGCGAGCGAAAGTTGAGAAAGTCTTGTTGTTTGTGTGTCTCACTCAAACAACTCATTTCTTTAGCACCCCCCCGCTGGCAGCAGAGTTGAATAAATGAATCATGTCTGAAAATAGTTTCTTCTTTTTTTACCCACCCCTTTGCTTCTTATTTGAAACAAAAAAAGAGGGGGGAGGCATTTGATATTCTCTTCCCGTTGGACTATCTTTTGCCCGAAGGGACAAATTGTCGCGGCTTACAGGGGAACTGACTCATTCCTCGTTGGCTGGGTTCGTTTTACAACCGCCCCTGAATGGCGTATCAGCTTCCAGTGGGTCCTTGGCCTTTTGTCTGGAGAAAAGGAAACAACAGCTGTTGCTTTCACAAGATTTTCTAACCCGGGGTCCTTGGAAAAGGAGAAAAGAAAATCTGCTTTAAAAAAAAGAAGCAAAAACCTTGCCATGGAAACAGCTCCAAATCAACACCACCAGTAGACCTTTTATTTTATTTTTGAGACCTACACACTTTCTATCTTTTTTTATTTCTTAGAGTCTTTTCCTCTGGGAGGGAGGAGGGGGTGTAAATGGGAGGAAAACAGGGACTCCCAGGTTCAGCTCTGTCTTTCACCTGTCTCATTATTAGCAGCGATGAAGGACGAAGTCAGAACTCTGCCCGTGAGCCGCCTGTCTCTGCCCGTCCACCTGTTGACGGAGTCGCTAAATGAGCCCCGGGGCAGGAATGTTAATCAAAGAATGTGACATTTTGCTGGAGATTTGGCCTTCAGTCTCTCTCTGCGGTGGCCTCTCGGACAGGTGGCTTTGTCTCCGTGGGGCAGATCTGATATCAGCACCAAACTGCAAATTACAGAATTTTTGTTCCACAGCAGTTTATTTTTCTGCAAAAGAACTCAAAGAATCACGTAGAAGCCCGTTTTCCTTTTGCGTTTAATTTATGCTTTTTTTGGTTCTATAAAAACATAATTGAAGACCTCGCTGTCAGCCACCCCATCATTTTGGCCTTGTCTTGAACTTCGTGTGGTGTTTGGTGTTAACACCTCTCCAAGATCTTTTTGTTTTCTGTGTATCTTGCTTCCAAGCCACAGAAGTTGGCACAGTTAATCTGTCCTTTCTCCTCATCTCCATGAATCAGCAGAATTTTTAAAGAGCGAGAGATAGCTCCAAATCAACAAATGTTGTTAAACGTAAATAAAGATAATAGATTCTGCTTACTTTTTTTTTTTTTAAGATTTCTTTTTCTTTTACATTTTTAGTGACAGAGACTGTAAATGGGGGTAGAGATAAATGTATAACTCCTAACAAAGGTCCCAAACCTGCGACGTTGATGCGATGTGGCATGCGCTGTAGCACAACCACTCGGCTATGAAGGCGCTCGAGATTCTACTTACTTTACTGTAATGTGTAGCATTTATCCTGGTAATGTGATCCTCTGGTTCATTATCTCCACCAGGAAATTGTGCATTCGGTCATGCGTGTGTGTGTGTGTGTGCGAGTGTGTGTGTGTGTCTGTCTCTCTGTCTCCTTCTGTTTAGTTTGAAATAAAGCGCTTCGCAAAAGGCAAACTGAACCAAGCCTGTGGGAGGAGAGCTAGTTAGCTGTTATCAGACAAGTTCTGCGGCGTGTTTGGCTAACAGAGCTAACGGCTAAAGGGGCTAATACGCATTTTTCTTTTCCAAGAGTCTTCTACCTAGTCCACCCACTGTGCTGTGATTGGCTAGTACTACTCTGCTGTGTTTGGCTGGTACTCATTGCATGACTGTTTTGGCCATTTCTTCACTGGATAAGTTTGCTTTCAGTGCTTTTGTTTTCTTCCAGAATGGGTTAATTTGAACCCAAACCATGATCTTTTCTGACACCTAACCCAGTAGGTGGTTTGTTGCCTGAACCTCAGGAGATTTCTGGCCGAGGCAAACTTCTCCCAGGTGCGCTCAATTTCTGTAACCAGTGTAGCATGAAAGTGGAATTAGCAAGCTAGCAGGCTAACGATATCTAGCGAGCCAATAAATGAGCAAAATGAAACCACTTGTCACAGCGTAGGAAAGCACATTGCTATTGCCAGATGAGTGACAGCTTTGTTCGGCTCATGACTGTAATCAGAATCAGAATCAGAATCAGCTTTATTGGCCATGTGTGCGTACGCATACATATGGAATTTGACTCCGGTTTCCACTTCGCTCTCGATGTACATACACAAATTTACAATAAGCAAGAAAAAATATATATATATAAAAGGGGCAGCAAAAAAACAACAGATGTAGTATAAACATTTAACAATATGTACAATATTGGCGGCCAGTGGAAAGAAGCTGTTCCTGTGTCTGGTGGTTTTGGCGTACAGAGCCCTGTAGCGCCTACCAGAGGGGAGGAGTTGGAACAGCTTGTGTCCAGGGTGTGAAGGGTCTGCAGTGATCTTTCAAGCTCGTTTCCTGACTCTGGAGGTGAACAAGTTCAGGATGGAGGGCAGGCTGGAAACAATGATCCTCTCTGCAGACCTGACAATCCGTTGCAGTCTGTTTCTGTCCTGTTTAGTGGCCGATCCAAACCACACAGTGATGGAGGAGCAGAGAACAGACTGGATGATGGCTGAGTAAAACAGGATCAGCAGCTCCTGAGGCAGGTTGAACTTTCTGAGCTGGCGCAAGAAGTACAACCTCTGCTGGGCCTTTTTCCTGATGGTCTCGATGTTGGGGACCCACTTCAGGTCCTGGGAGATTGTGGATCCCAGAAACCTGAAGGTCTCCACAGCGGACACCGTGCTGTTGAGTATGGTGAGGGGGGGCAGTGTTGGGGGGCTCCTCCTGAAGTCCACTGTCATCTCCACAGTTTTGAGCCTGTTTAGCTCCAGGTTGTTCTGACCACACCAGAGGACCAGCTGTTCAACCTCCCGTCTGTACGCAGACTCATCACCGTCCCTGATGAGGCCGATGACCGTTGTGTCGTCTGCGAACTTCAGGAGTTTAACAGACGGGTCCTCTGAGGTGCAGTCGTTGGTGTAGAGGGAGAAGAGCAGTGGGGAGAGCACACATCCCTGGGGGGCGCCAGTGCTGATAGTCCGGGTACTGGATGTGATTTTTCCCAGCCTCACCTGCTGCGTCCTGTCAGTCAGGAAGTTTGTGATCCACTGACAGGTGGCGCTGGGAGAGTTTGGGTTGGAGTATTGCTGGGATTGTTGGAGTATTGCTGGGATGATGGTGTTGAACACTGAGCTGAAGTCCAAGAACAGAACCCTTGCATATGTCCCTGGGGAGTCGAGGTGTTGCAGCATGTGGTGCAGTCCCAAGTTGACTGCATCATCCACCGACCTGTTTGCCCAGTAGGCAAACTGCAGGGGGTCCAGCAGGGGTCCTGTGATGTTCTTCAGATGGGTCAACACCAGTCTCTCAAAGGACTTCATGACCACAGACGTCAGGGCGACGGGCCTGTAGTCATTTAATCCTGTGATGGAGGATTTCTTTGGCACCGGGATGATCGTGGAGCGTTTGAAGCAAGAGGGGACTTCACACAGCTCCAGTGATCGGTTGAAGAGCTGCGTGAAGAGCTGCGTGAAGATGGGGGCCAGCTGGTCAGCACAAACTTTCAGGCAGGAGGGGGACACACCACCAGTGTAGCATGAAAGCATGGTGGCATTGGTAAAGGAGAGAAATTTAACAACTTCATCCACGCTAAAGACTGCTCTGTCACATGTGTGGGAAAATCTGATGGATTTTTGTTCCACTCTTAACCTGCAGTAGACTTTAATACAGTATCTATGGAACAGAATAATGTGTTCTTCTGTGCCAGGTGATCAGACTTTGTGGCGCGAAGGCGGTGTGAGCTGCATCTGGAGGTTTTAGATGGTATGATGAGGTTAGTGGGACAAATTCATCACGTAGCCGAAAGAGCCACGGGGCAGAGGAGATCATCATCAAACAAAACACAAGCTAATTGCAGAGCATTATAGCGCAGGTTCAGCAGGCTGAACTGTTTGATGTTTGTTTGTGTGTGTGTGTGTGTGTGTGTGTGTGTGTGTGTGTGTGTGTGTATGTGCTGTGGCCTTATTTTTGGTGGTTGGAAACCACAATGTTTAATCTTGACATTAGTACTTCTTTAGTGGGCATGAAGCCAAGCTGTGTATGCTTGGTGGTGGTTAACCAGCCAGAGAAAAAAAGATCCTAATGAGATACCTGAGTGCACTCGTCGGCCTGGCTCTAGTCGAAACATCTTTTCAGCCCGAGGAGCAAAACATAACTTAGCGTACCGTCAACACACTTTTTGCTGTGTTTGATATTTGCAGCAAAATTTTCTTTAAATATGTCCCATATTTGCCGATCCAAAATGCGTTTTTTTTCCGTGATATTTTGACATTTCTGACCTCATAAAACCTTTACGAATTCAATTTCTATTTCTGCTTTTTTACGTTTCTTTGCCATTTGTTGTGGCTTGGCAAAGTCTCAATTTACCTTTTCTTTTAATGAATAATAATTGGTTGATCAGTTCATCATGTTGTATTGTTTATATTATTTTCATATTTTTTATTTTCAAATGATGTCTTATGCTAGTACACCAAGCCCTATTCCTTGTATGTGCATCATTGTTTCTTCAAGCAACAATGCTAAATATTCTCTGGCTCCAGGTTGGCTGATTTGAGGATTTGCTGTTTATCTGTATCTTATGTGATACTTGATTGATTATCTTTAATTTTTTTGGAATGTCGGTCGGACAAAACTTTGAAAGAGGTGACTTGGATATGTAAATTTTTCACAATCAAACAGACCTAGAGATTAGTCAATTAATCAAAGAAACAATTGGATCAGATTAATCGTAAATGAGAATGATTAGTCGCTGCAGCCCTAATCAACTTGTTTGATTCCTTTCGTCGCCTGCTACTTAATCGAGGAATGAACTGCTAGAGTCGCTCATACATCTTGGAAACCCCCAGTGGGACTGGTTCCATACCATTTAGCACCAGATGACGCTAAACCCGCGCTAACGAGGACAATGTTTCTCCCTAATCTAGCGTGTCTTCGGTTTAATAGATCCTAGAAGGGCGTTTTTTAAATTTGAACTCACTCTGTCTGTGTGTGTTAGCGGGCCAGCTGGCTGCTCTCAGCCGCTCTGCTCGGTTTCCTCCTCCCCGTTGATTGTCGTACGATGGAGGCGTGCTGCGTTTGCTGAGAGATGAGGTGTGCGGCCGCCATTTGGCTGCGGCTAAAAACTCATCCCGGTGTTGATCTCCGTCTGTCGTGGGCTCAGTTTGTTTTATGAGACGGAGAGGCGGTGGAACAGAGTTTGACAGAACCGGCCCTCAGTTTGTCATCGCATGCCTCCTCCCTCCTCGTAAACCCCCCACTTCATCGCCACTGTTGAGTCCAACCTCAGTGTTTACCAAAAGTGGAAATTACCAAGAATCGTTCGCAGGGTTCGTTCTGTTTTCATCACAAAACCACTAACCAGCAGTCCTTACATGAAGACGTTTGTGTTGTGATTGTTTTGACTGTATGAGGAAAATGTTCAATACAACGCACAAACTTCAAACACCAAACTATTCAAAAATAATTGTTTATCATGTTTATATTATTATTACATTAGTATTTTTCATTATTCTTATAGTTAGTTTTTCGCCATTTAACCAATTACTTTTTAGCTTTTACTTAAATTATTACTTTTGTCAAAACAAGTGTTTAATTTGACATGATATAAAACAGAAAGGCAGTAACTCTTCACATTAGAGAGGCTAGAACAATGACTTAAAGGATTAATTGATTGCCTGTGATTTGATTTTCAGTCGATTGTTTCAGCACTAAATGAAACTTCACCTTCAATCACCCCCTCGTCGTGTCAGAAACCAAACACCATCGCAACAAATGCCTCCTTTGGGTTTTTAGGAAGAGGATCATCTCGCTGACACCCGGCCCTCCCTCTTTAGCACCTCGAGGAGCCTTCCAGGATCTAACGCTGTTAAACAAACAAAACCCTCAAGGAGAAGAGCAAAGGCCACAGAGCCCCATTACACTTTCTAACCCCTTTGCTTGCATAATCTTAGCCCCTTTTAGATAACACCTTTTGTTGCTTTATTTAGCTTCTCATTCATGCGGTAATGTTTTTTTTTTTTTTTTTGGTCTGTGTTGGTTTTCATTCAGAAGCTGGTGATAATTTGGAACCTGTGTATCTTAGCGAAGCCTCAGGTTTGAGCCGGCACAATGCGGATTCAAATGGTGTAAATGCCTTCACTCAGCACTCAGCTGCTATCTAACCAGCGGCTTTTGTGTGCTCTTTGTCACTCACGGTTGATCGACAAAGGGAAGCGTGTCAGTGGCACTCAGAGGAATTAAGTCTAATCAAACAAAGCGACCACAATGTGAAAACCTTCTGATCTCCTTTCAAATCCCTGCTTGACTGAGCTCCGCTCAACGCCAGCCAAAGCAAACTACCTCTCTTCATGCACCTTGAATGCAACACTGACGAGATGTAGCAGCCCTCCAGAATCCCCATAAAGCCCTTTGTTTGTGCACTCTTAACTGGAAACCGTACTGTAAAAGATACGCAATTATCCAAAGCCGGCTCATAAAGAGAGTGAGGGCTCTGCTGACGGTCACCCTGGAGGCGGGCGAGTGCGAGGAGCGCTGCAGATAATTTGTAACCAGGTGCGTTGGGCTAACAACACTTACTCATTTTGTTCCTAAGAGGGTGTTTTGGGGGAGCACTTGATCTTGGGCCTCTCTTTCTTGCGCACCAAAATCCCAAAGTTGTGTTGTTGCACATGGGTAATAAGAAGGAGGAAGGGGAGTCCGAGGGCAAACACCAAATTATGACAACAGTTTCCATCTGGCGGCAGATTATTAAGTGGATGCACTTAAATTGGAGAGAAATAGTAATAGCAATTTCAAAAGTGAGAAAAAAAAGAAGTTTGTTTGTTGTTGGTTGGAAACAGCGATGCAAGTATGGAAAGGTTTGAAGTGGGTTAGGTTTAAACTAGTGCTGGGCAACGCTTAAAATTTGTAATCGCGATTAATCGCATGGATTTTTTTAGATTAATCGCATTGTTATGGCAAAGTTCAATAATGAATTCAAAAGTAGTGTATTTTATTTTAAAAGTACTGCTATATGAACAAAAGGGCAATAACATTTGGTTTGCAAACACTTAAGGTTCTTTTTAACAGCAGTATTCCCTTTACACAGTAGCGATCATATTTCTTGCACTATCTGTGCTCAGTGTGCTGACTGTATTTGAAACGTTCCACTGCTGTGCAACATGAATAAAATGTTTCAGCACGTTTCAGCAAAAATGTATGTGAATGCAGCTCTACTGTTCATCACTATAATGCTGTAACTCCGAGGTAATTTTGGTTACCCAGCGATCAAAGAATAAAGACACTTTACGCACAATTTAGGTGTATTTTCCCTTTAACTCACGAGATGCAGGTAGCATGTTTTATACTTAATGTGAATATAATTCATATTTTGTTGGCATTTTATTCTGAAAACCGGATGTTCGTCTGAAGAAACCAGATGTTGTCTCACGTTAATCTTTCCGCTAACTTTCTTAGCTCATTCTTGAGGCTCATACGTGCCATCATTCGTTGCGATCCTAAAGGTGCGTTCACACCAAACGCGACGCGAACGTACCTTGAGAACGTTCCTCAGACCGACATCTTCCACAATACTAACCGGCTGCAGTTTGTATCCACTTCTCTGTGGCATCTGTGTTAGCTTGTCTTGCTTTTGTTTATCTATACTTCTGCCACACGCTGTATCAACGTAGTCTCAAGACTTCCTCCACCGCTGCCAGTGAGCAACGGACTTTCAAAATAAAAAAAATGCGTTAACGCGCTATAAAATAATTGTCGGCGTTAATTAATGAATGCGTTAACTTGCCCAGCACTAGTTTAAACATAATGTTTGAAAATTTTTATTCTACTAGACCAGTCTATTATTTTAGGGATGATGCCTGACAAGGTGTCCATTACCAGGAATTAATGGATGATAATGGACACCTCGAAGGACATTATCCCACTTATACCATGGGCACATGGCAAAGAACAAAAAAATTAAGACCATTGATTGATATTTCCATGCGTTTTGAAGCCAAACGTTTTTCACAATCTGTTCACTCCATCTCCCCGGTAACCCTGAGGGTTTGCTAACACCTGGAACAATGCTGTTCGCTGCTCCGGAAAACAGGATGGACCTTAGATACGACTTGGCAACGGAAGATATTTCTAGTCGGCTCAGCCCATAGCACCCTTTGACTCAGCTACAAACCAGAAAGCTAACGTTATGCTAGGAAGATTCAAAGTCAATAACATTGCGTAACGTTGACAAACAGTAAATATAACGTGACTGTATGTTTAACAAGACAAGTTGGCTATCCAGCCATATCATTGTCACCAAATCATTATCAATATTTTTATAAAAGCTTGATTAGCATAATGCTAGCACAAATCTAACGTTATGCTAGCAAGATTCAAAGTCAATAACATAGTGTACGGTTGACAAACAGTAAATATAATTTGACTGCATGTTTAACAACAAGGCTAGCTAGTTATGCAGTGTTGGGGCAATATATAAACAGGAGCCGCTGCCGCTGGACTGGTTTGTTGACTAGTTACTGCGCATGTGCGCCAAAAATAAGTTCGCTGAATTCAGGTTTCAAAATAAAACATGTATTTAATAACAAATGCAATCTGAATTAACTATCGATAGTAAAATGCTCTCGAGAACAGCTTTCACACACACTCCAAACAGGAAGCTTGTTACCTGAAGGACGAATAGTGAGGAAGAGACTGAAATACCCATTTGAATCTCCTTTCATAGTCCGTAAAATATCTGTCTCAAATACTATTGGCCCAAATCCAGCTGACTCCTCCTAGCCTTAGTCAGCTGACTCCCTCGTCGTCTCCTATTGGTCTCCGTCTGTAGCTCCTCCTTCTTGGGTCCTCGCTCTAATCCTGGTGTCCTCTGTTAAAGCCCGACTTAAAATTCCTGTCTATCCCTATCGACTATTCTTACAGATTAATACATTCATTAATAATACATCCAATAATTGTCTCTTATGGTTCAACACTCCTATAGTAAACATATTGTAAACACACTATACACTTGATAAGTATTCTGGTACTTCCTGATACTTTGACACTTTTTACAAGCATATGTGCGGCATTTCCACGATGCTTCCTATACTCATACTGTAAAGATAATACATCTCATAGATAAATATATTGCAACTCTTTAACCCATGGTAACATTCTTATTATTTTGACACTTCTATTCACCATAAGAGGTGCTAATCATCATACTAAACTAATTCTAATACTAAAATCCCACTAATTCTATCTTTAATACTGAAATCCTCCACAGCAGCCATGTCACTAAATACATTTGAATATTTTCATGAATAAAAGAGAGGCCGTGTGTACGGTCAGCCTGATAATAAGACATTCACTCCTTTTTTCATTTAATGGTGCCAGCGCATTCATTTAGAATGGAGACAGTTTCACCTGAACTACTTACTAAAGCAGGCGTCCATTATCAGGAATTAATGGACACCATGCAGCCAATCAGTGCTGGTTAGAAACCCAGATGGGTCGGAGTCTTTCTTCAGGTGGTTTCCCCACATAACCACAGCAGAAATATGTTTTCAACAACCTCGGCTTGCATTTCCTTTTTGGGTTATTTGACTAAAGAAGTTGTTTTTCATAAATGCACCTTCGTGGTCAGATGTCCCCACGAAATGAACACTGGTCATAGAAATCGATAAACCGCTGATTAACCGCAGCTTCGAATCCAACTTAGAATTCATGTTATGGAAATATTCGAGTCATTTCAGGAAGGCAGTGAAAGACAGGAAGCTGACGGGCGAGGAAGAGGAAGAGAGGAGGTTTAAGTGAAAACAGAGGACAGATGTGCACCGGTCGCCTCGAGTGAAGCCTGATGCAACACAGAAATATTCTCATAACGGAGAGCGGAGCGGAACCAATCCCGTCGCTCTGTGCCGTGCCACAGGAAATAGTCGCGGGGCCGTTAGTCTGACTGGCCCATGGGTCTGTGTTCCAGTCTCTGTGTTGGCCCTGGAGGCCTCGCTGCTAACAGACACGATTGTTGCTTTTGTTTATCTAGACACACGGATTCACAAGTCAATTACAAATTTAGGATTAGCAAGTAATCGGGGCTGATCTTTGCTTGTGAGTTAGAGAGTCACATGCAGTGACAAAACATGGTACATAGATCAGATATAGTATTACTTAATTCATTGGAAAGACATTTTGCTTTTACTGTAACTCACACAATGATACAGTGATTAATATCAGGGTTCAAAAAGCAAGCAGGCAGCTGCCGTGTTGTACATGGAAAAGTAAGTCAAAGTCCATACTGCTAGTTTGTGCTGTGTATCCACATTCATTTAACTCATTAAAAGAAATATATCATTTGGTAATTCATCATTATGTCTTTTTTCCTAAGAGATTTGGCCATTTTCTTATCTGTGTGCGTTGTGGACTTCTTTAATTGTAAACTATGTGACAGCATGTCACATAGTTTACAAGCAGTTTTATGTAGTTTATAAGTTTATAGTTTATAAGCCGGAAACACAACAGCATTTGGAAGCATGGGGGACATGATAACAACTAGACTTCTGTTAAAACACATGTTTCTTTACAGCGGACGAAGAGGGCAAAACGCACACCGAGGGAAAAACATTTCCGTTAGGAGAAATGTGCTGCAGCTTCAGAAACGATGCCAATTCAAAAACACATACAAAAAAATCCATATATATATATGTATATATACATATATATAATTGTATTACAATAGCTATGTGCTCCTATATTATACTGTTGGAGATTAGGGCCAAGTGTAAAAAAGAAAAAATTTACCTTTTCATGTCGCCTCTATACTCCACTTTTCTTATGCTTCTCTCTCTCCGGTTGAAAATCAAGCTGTTCCACTCAGCGCTCCCCTAGAGGCCTGGAGAATTCCGACTTTGCATCACTTCTGTAATTGCAGCCTGGTTGCTGTTAATGTATTTGTTTTGTTCCAAACCCCTATTTTTCCTATTTGCAGCACTGTATTTGTCGTGGATGTGTTTTTTGAATTCATCGTTCCTGAGAGCTGTAGCACGTTTCTCCTGATGGAAATGTTGCAGGCTGCTGTAAAAACTTGGCCCTGGTTGGCCACCGTAGCCTTTTCCCCCCGTAAAAATCTGTCGAAACTAAAACGGTGAGCGGTGAAGTCTTTTAAGTGGAAGGAAATAATTTGACTCCATCTTTTCCAAATAAAGACAAAGAAGGGGTTGTGACTGAAAAGCTTTGGGGAAACCTGTAATTTGAACTCAAAACCCACAAGAGACACTTTGCGACAGATAATGCTACGCGCTGTTCCATGCAGCCCAAAGCCATAATTTCAAAACAATGCAAAGGAAGTTAAACTTGTGAATCTGATCCCGATGATGGCCTAAGCTTGTTGGGAATATCATGTTTTCGTGCTTTGTAGTGTTTTCGCAGATGGCCAGCTGCTAGTGGTTTGGCCAGCCATGGGAAATCTCCCTCCCATTAGCTTGTCTCCTGCCCTTAGTCATCTCTCTTATCTCCTGGCTCAGCCCACGGAGAGAGCCGTCCTCCGCCAAAAGGACAGAAACGTTTGCCCATGAGCTATAGATACAAATCTCCCCCAATGATACCCTAGAGCAGGGGTGTCCACACTTTTTTTAAAGAGGGCCAGATTTGATAATGTGAAAATCCATAGGGCCAACAGTCCCTGCTGACATTATGTTAAACTTTTAAAAATATTTTTGCCTCGAAATACACATTTTATTTTCAACTATTCTGCCTTTCTTTCACATCTTGAAAGTCAGATAACATAAAGAACAAGCTATCTAAAAGCTAATTACCTAGAAACGGATCAATATTTTCACCTCAAGACAATCTTCAATATGACTTAGTAACAAGGGCGTAGGTTTGCATATGGTCCATAGGGACTAGTCACGACCAAAGTTTGGGAAAGACACAGTTGTCCCCACCAATATTAATAATAATAATTTGAATTGCCTGTTAGAAAAAATAATTTTGCACAATATATTTGCAAACTCATTCGTATTATTATTAGTGCTGGGCAAGTTAACGCGTTATTATCGCGTTAACGCATTCATTAATTAATGCCGACAATTATTTTATAGCGCGTTTTTTTTATTTTGAAAGTCCGTTGCTCACTGGCAGTGGTGGAGGAATGGAGACTACTTGACATCGCTGCGGTAAAGTCAGCAGATACTCAGATCTCCGTGGTCAACTCAGCAGCCACTTACATTTTAGCAGTGGCGGCTGGTGGAAAATGTTCTTGGTAGGGCTGTGCCACATCCAATCAATTTCAGCAAACATCCCAGAATGATTTAATGCAAACAAATTAAGGTATCAAACGCGCATTACTACTTTGCAGTTAAATATTTAACATTCATTCCAACACGAAAAAAAGCAGTAAATAACACTTTCACAAACACGTCAGGACATCTTATTTTAGTCACCCTCACAGGGAATTCAGTATAATATAATATATATAACATATAATAATATTCTGTATAATATAATAATATATATATATATCATATAATATTCTGCATAATATAATAATATATATATCATATAATAATATTCACTATAATATAAAACACACACACACACACACACACACACACATACATACATATATATATATATATATATATATATATATATATATATATATATATATATATATATATATATATATATATATATATATATATATATATAATAATATATATATATATATATATATAACTATATATCCATTTCTCAGACAGGTGCTTCATGTCCCTCACTCCCTAACTGTCCATGCTGGTTCTGTCCCCGTTGTTTTAAAAAGATAAATAAGTTATTAGCATGAGTCATCCAGCGAGCCAAACCTGTCTGGTGTACAGCTACTAGAGAAGCTTCATGTACTGCTTCTCTTTCCTGCTAGTCTGCTGTCTGATTGTGAGGTCAGGCTGATCTGGGATCAGCTCTTTCAGTAGTTTCTCCTCTCAGTTCTCCTCTCAAACGGGTCTTGGAGGAGTAGTGCTCACACTGGCGCTCTCCTGTAGAGACTTCTCCTGACGAGAACGCGCAGCTTGGGGCAGGAAAAAAACTGCCCCAAGCTGAATCTATTTGAGGACGCTGATTGGCTGAATTGTATGTCACTCATTTATATCTTTACTCAGCATTGGCTAAACTGCTTTATAGACCCGCCTCTTTGGGGCAGTTTTTCCAGCGCCCCAGCAGCTGAGACGTGCACACACAGAGAGGAAGAGCAGACAGGCAGAGAGGACAAGCAGGAAAAGCATATATTTACCGCAGATATCATATTTTACACATATTACTGGGTGATTCCATGTTTCAAAAACACAAATATTGACAATTTGTATAGTTTATTTTTATTTTAAATTTTATTTTTATTTATATTTTTATTTTTATTTTTATTTTTTGTAGCTCTAGGGGGGGCGGCGCCCTAGCGCCCTCTATGGACCAGCCGCCACTGCATTTTAGTGCACCTATATGCTGAAATTCATGGTAAACGCATTCAAACGGCACAGATCGGGAGCGAGCGAAGGACTTTGAAAGTTAGCCGAAAGATTAACGTGAGACAACATCCGGTTTCTTCAGAATAAGATGCCAACAAAGTATGAATTATATTCACATTAAGTATAAAACATGGTACCTGCATCTCGTGAGTTAAAGGGAAAATACACCTAAATTGTGCGTAAAGTGTCTTTATTCTTTAATCGCTGGGTAACCATAATTACCTTGGAGTTACAGCATTATATTGATGAACAGTAGAGCAGCATTCACATGCTCTGACTGTCATGAAGACAGACATTTTTGCTGAAACGTGCTGAAACATTTTATTCATGTTGCACAGCAGTGGAACGTTTCACATACAGTCAGCACACTGAGCACAGATAGTGTAAGAAATATGATCGCTACTGTGTAAATACTGTGTGAATTCATTATTGAACTTTGCCATAACAATGCGATTAATCACAAAAAATCCATGCGATTCGTGATTATAAATGTTAATCGTTGCCCAGCACTACTAATAATTGCATAAAGGAGGAAAGCACTTAATTTATAGCCTATTAAGTGCTGCAGAATACATTTATTTTAAATTATTTTGTCTTTTTTGGCTGCACAACTGGGAAACGTTTTTTATATATATTTTGGATATA
This sequence comes from Leptoclinus maculatus, assembly GCA_032191485.1. Classification (NCBI taxonomy): domain Eukaryota; kingdom Metazoa; phylum Chordata; class Actinopteri; order Perciformes; family Stichaeidae; genus Leptoclinus; species Leptoclinus maculatus. The sequence continues at coordinate 11,027,228 of JAVDOI010000005.1, forward strand.
GAATATACTGTTACTGTATATTGACATTTTAGCAGAACGTTTTTTATTAATTTATTTAATTATTTATTATTATTATTATTTATTTGGTGCAGAATACTGTTTTGTATTTAAACTAAGGTTTTGTTACTGTTATTATGTTTAAATCAGTTCCAAGTTAATAAAGTGTGCCTGTTCAACCGAATATCAACTACGTTTTTTTTATATGGCGGGGGGGCTGGCAGTGTCCTTACCAATGCTGAGACCAAACCTACGCCCTTGCTTAGTAAGTAAAAGTTGTCTAACATTTAAGTTCAACACACATGAAAATTTCCCTGGTCTTTTGTCAAAGATCATTCAGAAAGTAATATTTTGTGTTATATCTACAGTTACATAACTCAACCCATTATCTTATTCAAAAATTGCCATGAGTCCAAGTGTATATATATGTATCAGTGGCTTTTCAGCGTTAATAGTGACAGATGTTCCCATTTGAAAAAAAACTTGGTCATCAAAACTTTCTAACAGAAATTCAAAACACTCAGAAACTAGAATTTGTTAAATTCTAATAATCAAGCAACAGCTAACTTACTGACACTAATGAGAAGGCTGATCCTGAGATCTGGATTTCAGTACACAGGGCAGGTCTGGTTTGAGAGCAGTGCGTGAAATGTCACGTAGGTGGGAGTCACTTAGTCTTGATCTCAAGCGGTTCTTGTTTAAGTTCATAACAGAGAATGTCTGCTCACACAAATATGTGCAGCCAAACAAGCTTCACACTTCACACTGCAGCTCCATCAGCTCCAGCTGCAGGTGAGGTGGAGCATCATCAGGGTCCACGCTGAAAGGAGAAGAGAAAAGCAACATGTCCCTTTCAATCGCTGCAAAAGATCAGTGTGGATAACCCACTTCGTTCAGCAGACAAGGCGGGCGCGCCATCGATAACAGGAATTGAATGTTGAATTTGTATCATTTATTCAATCAGTTTGACTGTGCTGGCGGGCCATAAATAATGCATTTTAAAACAGAAGGTGCGGGCCGTATAAAATCTGATCTCGGGCCGTGATTTGCCCGCGGGCCCGACTTTGGACATGCCTGCCCTCGAGCGTAGTCCTTCTCCCTGGGTGCTACCCTGAACTATCAGAGCTACATTCAGGCCTTCAAGCTGCTGAACTACTTTGATGAACAAACAATTAGAGCGGCGATGGGTCAACTGAGGCCCTAAGGGTGCAGATGTCATCGCCGTAAGACATGCGCTTGTTAGGATATTTCACATGGATTCAGTCTTTGCACTTTTGTTACAATTAAATGTGCAGGAAACAATGTCGGAATCCTGGCAGCTGAGGGGAGAAAAAGTGACGAGTGTGGGTCAAGCAGTTTCACAACTAAAAGGGAGTGCACATGTGTAAAATCCCCTCCAGTCAAATGAGAAGCTTCGGGGAAATTAGTTGACTAAAGTTGAAACTATTGAAACTCTTTTGCAACTAAGTTTATGCAATCGCCTCATGCGACTTGGAGTTTAATATGACCGGAGTTCTACACTTGAGACTCAAGTCAGACTAATGTCACACAAACGAAGACTTGAAACATGACTTAGACTTGACTGCTGTGAGACTAGCTGAAACATTTAAAAGCAAAAATATTCGGTTTGAATACAACTAAATAAATAAAGCAACATCAGGCCAAAAACCTTGCATACAGTATTTATTTACTCGGCAGCTTGAAAAGGCTTCGGTCTCATTGAAGTGAAAACTTTATCAACACAGCTTTGAAACAAAAAAAAGTGCAGATACTGGACAGCATTCCAAGACCTGAAAGAAATGCGATCAACTTGAAAATTGGATGTGAATACTTTCCCCGGCTCTCTAGGTCTTGCCGCTTTTACTTTGACTCGCCCCAACAGACTCTAAAGCGCCACACAAAATTGCCAATTGATGGCAAAAATCCAAGATCATATTTGTCCAAAAGGTCTTTAGTCATTCAAGGGCTGAAGCCCACTCTTAACTTTGCCCATTTTCAGTTTGCTTCACATACACATGCTTAATGTGTGCTTGACATTAAGATTCTGAAATGATGCCGAGGTGGGAGGATTTTTTATTATTTTTATGCATTATGTTTTTTGGGTTATCCGTCTGTCCATCTGCTCATCTGTCAGGTCCATTCTCGTGAACAGGACATCTCAGGAACGCCTTTAGTGAATTTATTCAAATTTGGCACAAACGTTCACTTCCAGTCTAGCATAAAATGATTAGATTTTGGTGGTCAAAGGTCACTGCGACCTCACAAAAACATGTTTTTGGCCATGAGTCAAGAATTATGCTAATTTCACACAAATGTTTAAATAGGATGAAGTTATGACATTTTGGATGGACGTGGACGTAAACTGCACCCCGACATACAACCGTGAGGTGGTAATTGTAGTTTTCACCAATTTGTCAGCGAGCCAGCTACTTTAGATTGAAGCTAGCGATGTAAAACAAGTATCAGGTTACTCTAACATGATCAAGAATTGTTTTCATGTTCTGATATGGTATTTCAATTTCATAGAAAATATATTTTGATGCTCCCACCTTAAAAACAATTTGCTGACTTTTCACTTGCGAACACCTGAGAATGTTAGAAGTCTTCTCTGTTTCATGTCAGCTAATTTTTCTGCTTCTTTGCTCGCTCAATCAGCCGTCCGCCTGCACACCCTGACACAGCAACAGACATTCTTTGCCAGAAGTGGAAGATAGCACCACCAACAGATGGGAAGATAAGGAAAGACTGTCATGACATGCATGTTGTCTTCTGAGTGGAAATTAGAGGCACAATATCACTGAAGGGATTCCTGCTCTCAGCATTTATAGAGCTGAGTTCAGAACAAAGACAGAGACTATGACAGTTTCTTTATGCATCCACAAATGTGATACACGTTTTCCAAAAAACATCAAAACCAACGCGGAAGTCGTGCAAACAGGAGAACTCTTTGGCACAGACACTATCGTAAAGAAAAACAGAGCATGTTGAGGAACCAGAATGTGGTCAAAAAAACAAACGGTCAGTGAGAGGGTCATCTTGCTCCATTTCAAACATGTTCTGCCTCAGGGACGGTTTGCCAGCTGCACTTCATAAGTGTTCCTCCGGCCAGAGATGCCTCCGTCAGGTTTTGAATCCGGGTCTCCGGTATTTTAATTTCCGCCGCCCCCGACTTGTGAGAGTAAGTTTTCAATTTCCTACTGTGAGCATTCCTGCTCACTCAGCAGACTGCAGGGGACATGGCATGTTGATGAGGTTGTCAATGCTGGATGCCTTTCTTACACAAAAACGATTTAAAAGTCTTGAAATAAAGTCATATTTATCTAGAACTATCTATCTATCTATCTATCTATCTATCTATATATATATATATATATATATTAGGGGTGTAACGATACGCGTATTCGTATTGAACCGTTCGGTACGAGGCTCACGGTTCGGTACGCATGACGAACCGAACAATACGTTCATACTAGTGCATTTGGAAATGCAGAAGCTTAAATTGTGGGAAATATTATGTTTTCGGTGGAGCCACTGTTCTCAAACTGGCAACACACATGACGTAACGGACAGCGTGCTCTCTGACACGCCCACCACCAAAGAAACACTTCCTACTCCAGTCGGGCACTTTGCGCTGTTGGGAACGTAAAGGAGCGTGTTTGAGTTATCAGCATCTAAGAAACAAAATTATTGACATCAATAGAATTATTAATGTCAGTAAGATTATTAATGATTATTAATAATAACGGGGCACCACCCTGCGAACAGGGACCAATAACCAAACGATAAACTAAGTCTCATAATTAGTGTTCACTCACAATGTCAATAGTCTGAGTACTATTACACATTCAGAGTGAAAGTGAAGGTTTAAGTTCGAGCACAGACCACATATACAGCTATTATCACAATACATGCACAAAGTAATCACAGACAGCTGCTCTTTAAAATATAACGGTTTATTAAGTTCTAATACTAATGATCTAATCAACTAATATCTAAACTAACAACAACTATACATTCATGAGCACGCTATCTAAAATCAACAAACTATCGTAAAGGGTGTGTGTGTGTGTGTGTGTGTGTGTGTGTGTGTGTGTGTGTGTGTGTGTGTGTGTGTGTGTGTGTGCGTGTGTATGTGTGTGTGTGTAAAAGGCGGAGGGAGCAGCCAAAACAACGTATGACGTAGTCTGGAACGTGGCGACGTCTCATGCGCGAGACTCAAGATGGCGGATAGCCAAAACAGGAGACCCGGTGTCTACACGTGACTGTAGCCGTTTAGCAACCCGTAGCTACATTAGCTCAAAGCTATATGTGTGTGTGTGTTAGTAAAAGAGAAGGGAACGAAACAAAATAAAATAAAACAGATCCTGCGCTGGAGTTCGGAAAACTGCTCTCTCAGTCAGAGGAGCAGAAACAGCGGCTCTTTGTCACAGACGCGGTTCTGACCTCTGACTTGATGGGAACCAGTCCCGAGCCCACTAGCGGCGGCTTGTCTCAGCACGAATCAGTAGCATGAAATACACAATAACTTCTACACGACGCTAACGATCTCGGCGACCGTTAGTGTCGGCGATTATTAAGCATATACCACGTTCTAAAAATGAACAGTACTTTAAGTACACAAACAAGATAAATAAACACAATTAACTCTAACTCTTTTCTGCCCAGAATCTATTTTGCCTCACTCTTAAGTTGCAATCGTGGAGATTGTGGGGGGTTGAGTTCTTCTGAATTCGGTGGACTCAGGATATGCAGCGGCGTGCTGCATATCTCTCGGTGGGAGAGAATGATCCTCTTCTGGATAAGGGAATTTCGCGTCCTTACGACCGGAATAAGGCTGGGGTGGAGAGTGGAGATGCGCTTCTCTCTCTCTGAAGAAATCAAGCTTCCTCCGCTTCTGCAGGGAAGGTGATTCGTCCTCGTGGATGAACAGGAATAAAATAAGATGAGACAGTTTATGAATTCGTCCAGCGAATATGAAACTGGTTAAAACCTAGGATTTGGTTTTAAAGGGAGGGGGCAGGCGCTGCGTCTGGTGTGTGCTCCCTTGTCGACCGAGGTCGTTGGAAAAAGCGTAGAGGTGAGGGAGCTGGTTGGTTTTGTAGAACAGAGGCTGAACCACGGGGGTCCAGGAGTGTCTCGGCCCTCGGCCAATTAGATCGCAGTGTTGCCTTGCGTGATGAGTTCACACCTGAGTGTGAACTTTCTTGGTTGGGGGTTTGGTGTTCCTCAAACTAGAATCAGGATGAAACCTTTGCTCGGCAAAAGGGAAGGCCTAATTCTCTTTGTCTCACAGCACATGGCGAAGCCACAGTCAGATTCCAACAGCGCTGTGAGACACGCTACATGAAGCTAACGTTAGCTCGGTGCAACATGGCTAGTAATAGACCAGGAATAAAAGATCCTCCAACGGCCTACAGGTCTGGTGTTTGGAGCCACTTTGGTTTCTCTGTGAACTATGAGGGCGATGGTGAGAGAGTGGTGGATAAAAAAACAACGCGATCAACAAGCGATCACCACGGCGGTTGGTACATTTATAGCCGCGGACATGAGACCCGACTCTGTAGTGTAAAACGCTTTATGAACCTGCTGAATGTTATTGAGCCCGTTACACGCCAGCAGCTGCGTGCCGGTGCTGTTGAAGCGGACGCTCATGGCGCTCTGCAGGGACATGCTGCCTCCGTAACGGAGCAATGAGTAGAGAAGGAGAGAGAACGTATTAAGAGCCGGGTGAGACGTGTCTGCAACAATGAATTAATATTAAAAACACTATGGAAGCTACGGTTGAACGTAATAGTCCAAATAGAAATGCATACATTAAATAATGTAACAGTATAACCCTGCCCTCCCTCCTCCCACTGGTTGGTCCTTGTACTGTCTTTGTCTGTCATGGAAAATATATAATAAAATCCCAATGAACAAAAGGAAAACTTGGTAGTAAATTGAGGGACTTTCTAAGTAGTAACTGTAAGATGAAGAGCCACGTTCACTAGGTGTAGTTCCATCATTGTTCATACTAAAATTATGATGGAGAAGATGTAAGTAACAATACTACATTAACGTTACATTTTTTAAGGAGCAGTTTTAGTTTTTCATGCTTATGTGTTGCTAAGAAGACCCCCCAGAAGATGGGTCACTCAGGTATAGTTCCATCATTGTTCAAAGTCAAAGAATAGCTTTATGATGTTAGTTTTAATGAATAAATCTATTTTAAAATCAAGTACGTTTCTCTGGCATTTATAGTTTTCTACTGTATTGAAAACGTACCGAAACGTACCGAACCGTGGCACCACTGTACCGTACCGAACCGAACCGTGGATTTTGTGAACCGTTACACCCCTAATATATATATATATATATATATATATATATATATATATATATATATATATATGGTGTTAGTGTTAGGTAACTGTACAGATAAAGAAAGGAGAACAGAAGCTCTTATTTGGTAGACAGAAGCAGCAGAACTTCCAGGAAGTACGATGCAAAAACTGCAGTAATGAGCACTTATTCCTGTCAGAGATTGAACGTAATTTGCAAGACTCTTATGCTTTAAGAATTGTAAACATTCAAGTCATCAGCTCAACGTAGTCTCCTAAAAGGTGTCTTTATATACTACTCATTTAAATGAAATAATCTTGAAGGGCAGTGTTTGGGTGCACATTATTTTTGTATTTGGAAAGATAATGTAATTCCTAGATGTATCTCTTGGATGTTGTTGGAGTGAAGCCAATGTGGAAGTGTCTTGAACTTGCATTCTCTCTGATGACCATCAGGGGGCGACTTGTTTAAAAAATAAGTCTGATTTTATAGAAGTCTATGAGAAAATGACTACTACTTCTCTCTTGATTTATTCCCTCAGTAAACATTGTAAACATGAGTTCAAAGTCTTCTTCAATACAGCATGATGTTCATTTAGTAAATGATGGTCCATTTAGAGTCAAATAGACCATAAAGCAGGGTATGCTTTAGGGCGGGGCTACCCCCATATCTCTCTACGTCACTCCTTTGCAGTCCAAATATGGTCACTTCTGTTCACTGGTTTCAAAAAGTCAAGATGGAGACGGCCAAAAAGCCGAACTGAGGCTTCACTACAGCAGTCCACAAACCAATGGATGACGTCACAGTGACTACGTCCACTTCTTATATAAAGTCTATGATGTTCACATGAACATTACTAAGTTAGAAAGAAGCAACTATGATGACTCCAGTGAATGTAGCATTTTGCAGCAGACATGTTGCCAACAATGAAAGGAAATGGTAATCACATGAATTATCACTATGATTCAGAATCACAGGCCTGTAGTCTCATCGCCCACACTGTATATTATCTCTTCTCATTGCTGTCGACGCTGCACCTCTGGCACACTCAGTGATGTCATGTAAATTCCTCTCGCCGTGTATCATTCGGTGTCAGCTCTTATAATTCAGTGGAGGTAACTCGCCAAGCCTGATATCACAAGTGACAACCTGTTGATGTGTTTTTTGCTGCACAGCAAGGGAGTTGCTAGGCGCTTTTTTTCTTCTTCTTTTTTTTGTCAGCAATTAATTTCAACTCTGGCCAAGGGTGGGTGTGATGGTCCAAATGGCTCGGAGGGTTTGACAGCCGGCCAAGAGAATGTGAGAGAGAGAAGAGAGAGAGAGAAGAGAGAGGGAGAGAGAGAGAGGGAACACGAGCAAGAGAGATTCCTTCAGCTGACTTTATTTTTATGACCAGCAAACCACAGTAAACAAACAAAAGAGCACATAAATTGTTCATGGACTAACCTCTAAAACCCAAAACCCTAGAAGCAACTCTACAGCAAGAAACAAGTCTCTTGCATGGCAAACACGCAATGACTGTTTTGAGTTTAATCTTTTTTTTATTAAACCACTGGAGATTTGTAGATTATGCAATGAGAGAATTTATAAACTCTGCTCCCTGAGTGCATCTCTCACTTGTGTCTTGACTATATCCGTACTTTCTGCAGGAGTCATTACACAACGCAGTGCCTCAATGTGAAATGTGTCTGTGTTCCAAATGATGATGAAAATGTCAACTGTACAGCCCAGAATGAATGTGTCTGCAGCAGTGTTGCCTTTTAAATGTTAAAATATACAAACTTGAAAAAGTAATGTTTGTTTAGACAGGAACAAGACAAACTGTCCTGTGTTCTCATTTATCTTCCTGTTAAGCTGGAAAGAAGGTGTTTTGACAGAATTAAACAAACTCCAAGCTCTCACACCCAACGACCCACCCTGTACATAGGGAGGAACTCACTGTTAGACACGGGTGGCATAGCTGGTTCTTTTTAAAGGATGGGTTCATCGTTTTTGAAATCTGTTTTAATAAAATAAAAATAAAAGTGTCATATAACTACATCTAATGTGAAAGGTTTGCTACAACTAACTAGAAAGATGCACCCAGTTCAGTGCAGATCTCCGCCAGGTGTGTCTGCAACAACCACAGCTGTATTGTCCAAGATGTCTGCCTTCTTATCAGCGGCTGAGTGGAGGCAATGTACTCAGCATTGTGTGTACTGGTAGTTCCGTTAATTGTTAGCTGGTAACCAAACACACCGTCCAAAACCATAAAAGTGTGCAAACTGTCCCCCCCCCCCCTTCCCACTGTAGGCGCAGAGTAGCTATGAGGGGATTGGCGATACATTCAGCTGTGTTATGACTAGTGCCGCCTATTGGCCGGAGGCATTTTTAAGATTATTGAGTGAGGAGTCAGCAGGCAGTTAATGGCAGTATAAAACAGGCAATAAAAGTTTTTTTTTGAGAAAGTTAGAGTCACCGCAACCTCGAGAGGTTCTTGAGCATGCAGCCGTAACTTGCCAACCCAAAAATATTATGCAGTTTGCCGCAGCAGAAAGCGAGATTAGGTGGACAGACACAGAGGTACACACTCAATCACGTCGGGGTTGTTGTATAAGACACATCACATAATCTTGCCTAAAACTAAGTTAAACTCACCAAGCTGTCAGCCCTCTTAGCAGCGGCTGAGTGGCGGCGATGTAGCAGTGTGTGTAGTTCTGTTAGCTGGTAGCTGGTAGCCAAACACACCGTCCAAAACAATAAAAGTGAGTGAACTGGCACAAACACTGATTTAATGAAATCTTGTGTAATACAAAGCCGCAAGAGCAACATTGCATATTACAGAATAAGAAACAAATTTAAAAGCAGTCGATGAAACACATTGCGATGTTCCAGCGAGACAAAGTTTTTCTTTGTGTACACTGACCGACTCTGTTCCAGTATGTTGTGGTCATTAGCTCTGTGCTGTGAGTTTAACTAATGGAGGGTAACAACATCTGGACCCAGTAAAACACTATTAGCAGCTTGCTTATAATTGGCCCTGACCCTTTATTCTGGTGGGGTCATCGGTCAGAAGAGGTTGGGTAGTTTAGGAACAGGAACATTACCTTCCTGTTATTCAATGATAATGGACGCATTAGGTGCAAAGTTAACTAAGGGTCATTAGAAGGACCGTCACACACAAACAGCTGCTTCAACCGTTTTTTTAGAAAGATGTTTATCGGTTTTACTGAAATGGAAAACAGCTCTAAGTAAAGAAAAATGTTGATCAGGAATTTTACAAAGTGGACAAAGTGTGTATATGCAGTTTTGTCAGTATAAATGTCCATACATTTAAACAACAACCATAAATAATGACAAGCTGCCACCAAATTAAACCTAAATATTAACATTGATTCACGTTTCGGCGCTTTAGTAGGTAGGAGCACCTTCCTCGGGAGTCCTTTCATCATTATTGTTTTTTTTTGTTCTCGCGTCCAAGAAACATAAACTTTGACTGTAATCTTTGAAGCTTTTTGCCGCCCTGCAGCGATTGGAAAATGTCTCGCAGGTTCACCGCCGACTGCTGGTCCCTGCGCGGAGACAGAAAGGGCCCGAGGCTCCTAACCAACTCCATATGGTACGGGTCTGGACATCCAACTGACTTCTAAGACCGCTGCAACGTAAACTTAGCATCTCATCTGAGTGCCGGGGGCCCGTGGGCTAGTCCCCCCCCCCCCCCCCCCCCCCTCCCGTGCTCTAAGGAGAAGCATCTGTCCCCCATCGCTCTTAATATCCACCTCGCCCATCGCCAAAGGCTCTGGCAGTGATGTGGCTGACATTTAAATAATTCAGGTTCTCCATTTATTTAATCATCACAGGAATGAGAGAGGTCGTAGGTTTTAATATGTAATACTTTCAACAAGTAGCACAGAAAGGCTCCCCCTTTATATTTTATTTTTTTGTCAAAGTCCAAGACACTTGGATCCCTCTTTCTGTGAGAAACCTTCTTTGAGAACTCCTCACTGGAGGGACGGTGAAAGGGACTGCTGGCACTGTGATGGGACTGGTGAATGAGCAGGGTAAGAAAGAGTACAACAGGTAACAAGGACCCACTGCTGAGAGACAGATGGCTGAGCTGCACAATGAGAGGGCCCGTCCACTAACGAGAAGCTCTGCGGAGTGTGTGAGCGCAATGAATAAAAAAAAACACATATCGATTTGTCCAATGAGGAATCAAAGAATGCCTTGTGAATGACTGTTTCACAGAGCACACACTGACATTTATTTTGGGGGGGTTACTCGCCCACTGCTTTGTAATGAGCGACTTGAATGGGGCTGCTTGCAGAAAAAAATATATGCAGCTACGTGGCTAAAGGATCATCACAATGCAGTAACAGTCCTTTTCACTACAAAATGATTATTATTTTAGTTATTTCTTTATCTTGAAATGGTTACGTCGTAGTAGTAGTAGTAGACACACATTAACATGTGGATTTTTTTTCAGAGATAGTTCCATTAATAATGTATTCCAACACATTTTAATTAAGCAATAAGGGTTCAGTTAGGTAACAAGTAAAGTTCAGGTCCACTGTGAGGAATTGCTCAGCTCCTCAGAAACTTCTGCATTGAAGCAATGTATATGTTGTTCTTATTCCCTGTGACATTACTTAAAGCATCATGTCATAAACTCAAAATTTTTGTAAAATATACTGGGAACAGAAAACTTTTATCCGCTTGCTTCCTTTAGCTTATTTACGAAGTTTGGATCAGGCGGCAACCTCTGGGTCTGACAAGTGAAGCCAATGCTAAACTGCCTTCAAATTGCATTCTTTCTAATGACCATCAGGGGGCGACTCCTCAGGATGTATAGAAGTCTATGAGAAAATGACTCTACTTCTCTCTTGATTCATTCCTACAGTAAACATTGTAAACATGAGTTTATGGTCTCAATCTCTAGTTTCAAGTCTTCTTCAATACAGCATGATGTTCATTTAGTAAATTATGGTCCATTTAGAGTCAAATAGACCATAAAGAGGAGTGTTCTTTAGGGTGAGGCTACATTGTAACTGACAGGTCGCAACCACGGTGTTGTCCTGTCAGTGTTTTTGTCTTTCAACTTTAACCCTTTCACAGTGTGTTTTCAGTTCTTAAAAATTAACTGGAACATTTTGGTCGCCAAAAATTGTCTTATTCAGCGTTCGGTTGTACTTAGCTCCACCCTCTTGTGTCACTTCTGGTTGCCAAAAACCAAGATGGTGGCGGCTAAAATGCTATGACTTTGATGCATTTCAGCTCAGCAGTCTTAATGGTTAGGTTTATCATACACTGTTAGATATACATAGTCTAATGTGGTTTTCATTACATCATTTTTTAGATAACATGATATGTTTGCATAATTAAGTCAACTTTACTTGCCTCAATTCACTTTGTGAATTCACTTGGGTTCACTTTGTTCAGTTTAAGGATTCATAATCACTGACTATATAGTTTAACTTGTCTAAACTAAGTGAAAGTAAGGATACAACCAGATTAAATTTGTGAGCATCAGGGCCTCTCTGAGATTGGGGCCCTGTCCATCACTCAAATGGCGGTAGGTCTCATGGATACACTCCATCTTAATGTTTGTGGAAAATTGGCATCTCCACCTGTCTGACAATGGTTTTATAACTGTCTGTTTGTTGAGCACCACTACAAATTGCGCGTCTATACATAAACTCCTCCTGCTTGGTTTCTTAAGGAAAAAACCTGTCGCTTATACAGATGTTTTAGGTTGCTCCACTATCAAACTGCGTTGGAAATATGCGGGCGTGACATCACGTCATCTTATATGTGGGAAAAGTACAAAAGCAGACGGCTCAGAAATGCAAAGTACATTGCAAACAGCTGCATTTAAACAGTCGCAGAAGCAAATGTAACTTTTACAGTGTGTAAGAATCTGGCATGTGCTTTCGTTAAAATTCCGCATCCCTGATGTTTGTCATTCCTAAAATGTTGCAGCTGATCACAGATGTTATTGGCAATATGAAACAACTGACAACAGGCAATGAAATAGCACAAACAGACATGGGACAGAAGTTTTTTTTTTTTTCATCTGTATGGTGATTATTGCAAGAGAACATGAATGCCAGTCAAGCGTTCAGGCATAGCATGGATGAATCACAGAGGATCTCAGATTGCAGGGCTCCAACCACTGTAATTGATAGTCAAACCCCCCCCGTCCTCCCCCGTCCCCTCCCCTCCCCTTTGGGAGAAAACTCTACAGCAAAGAGTCAAACCACATCCAGCTTGGATCTCTGCCAGCAACTTATTAATTCCTTCAGCTATCTGGGCCAATGCAGAATCATAAGGATTACACACACACACACACACACACACACACACACACACACACACACACACACACACAGACACACACACACACACACACAGACACACACACACAAGTAGCTTAGTCTGCCCTATCAGGGGCAGACTAAGCTACTTTCTGGAAGTGAACTTGTTGGCTGCGGTGGCTCTCCACACTAAATAGCGAGGCTAACCAGTGTTTGCTTTGTGGAAATCCCTTTGGCGTTTGCAGAGCGAGATGGGACGCATGGCTCACACAAGCCTGTTCTCTGTTGCATGTCGTGCGTTGGAGGCCGTGCGTTTCTTTTGAGTAAAATGTGCAACGAGAGTGCTGGAGGGACAAACAAAACGTATGCTGCACCACAGAACTGGGGAAAATCGGTTGCCCGTTTATGGTAAAGAAAAGGGCTGAGCAATGCTAAAGAATAATCACATGTTATGTTTCTTGTAGTGGTAGAGACGAAGATGTGAATACGAGCTTGAGCGCATGAACACTAGTTAGCAAGTGAGCATAGAAGTCGAAATAGTAAAGGAGATATGGTTCAAACAATTGGATGACATAGTTAGTTAAAAGTAGGCCTAATTATTTAACTTTTTTAGATAACTAGTTAACAGCAATAACCGTTATGATTAGTTGATAGTCAATATCATAATTTATCATTTTGTGATGAAATCCTACATCGAGATATCGGGATACACCATTGCGTCGTCTAAAGTGATAACAAGCACATACTAAGAACTACTAAAACAATGTGAACATTACCCACTTAAGTTTTTAATTAAATGTAATGAAATGAAAAAATGCTCAGTACTATTCTAAATACTATGAAGTATTTTAATTCACACAAGAGTATACAAAACCACGTGGTCATTTCATATCGACAATTCATCTGATGAATTACCAGACAACCTGATATATCGTAATGGGCAGTAAGAATGATGCAAACGCGACAAAACCAGCCTAAAGAGAAAATTGTATGAAAAAATATCATAACGTTTTATGTATTATTATTTGACATCCAATTTTCAAATCGATTAAAATGAATAAACCCGGAACATGACAGGCGGTGTTGATGAAGGTTTCCTTGATGTGCCCATGTGATCGGGATGTGTGGGTACGTCAGACTGGTCTGGAGGTTGTTTTTCTCTCTGCCACATGATCCAGGTGGGGGTGCTAACCCCCCATCAGGATTCGACCCGGCAACCTGCAGGCCTTAAGTGAAAGCCCAGCCAGGGTTGGGGCCCAGGCCTCGTATCATCTGGTTTCCATTCTCCCTGCCCTGTCCACTGAAATCTGACCTGCTTTAGAGGAGAACTGAATTATGGGCCCATCAATAAATACCATATTTCCCCCCTTTGAAGTTGCATACGTGATGGAAAGTGGTAAGATGTCATGTGTTGAAGTTATTACCCAATCCCCTCGCACTAATCTACTGTGCGCACTGTTGCGGACTTTTGAAGACCGTTGTGGCTTCATCTCTTCTGACAGCAGCCAGACTGAACGCCTTATTTCACTTCGCCCCGAATGTCAGAACTGTTTTCAATCTCCCTTTGACTTTATATGACCCCGCGGAGGTAACCTATAGCGGGAAGAGGGAGAGGTGTGTGTGCGTTCCAGGGGGAAGATTGGCTTTGAATGTTTCGTGACAATGGTGGATAATTTTACCAGCTGCTGAATAGTCTGCTCTTGAGTCATTTTGGAGGTGCCTATAAAGCCTGTGTGTAATCATCCTGCCTCCCACTCTTTAATTGTGCCTCTCACGGAACAAGTTGCCTTGTTGAGGAGATAGCCTAAGGTCCCTCTGATTCAACCAGCAGAAAAAAAACAGACATGAGGATAAGACGTGCAAGAATGTATCCTTGTGCTATTTAAACAATTGTTTGGGCTTCTTTGTGTGAACGAAAGGTAGGAGAAGCCAAAATTGATGACAACAAATGTCCTAAACCAGATTTTAATTCATGATTTTGTGATCACGTTGTGTGCGCCAAAAGGCCAGGGTTGGCTTGAAACGATCTAGTTCATACAACATGTGGTGTACGTAGTGTCGAGAGAGTAATGAGTCCGATGCCGGGGCCCACTTGACATCGAAAAGGAAAATGAGGAAGGGGTTCTAGGAGCTGTGAGACCATCCGTCAAGCACTTTGTTTTAAAGTATACAGAGCGGCCACCAGGAAGTGCCACAGCGCTACAGCGCTATACATTTTTAACTCAAGCAGACATAATTTTACATGTGTTGCTTCGCTGAACGTTGAAATACAGATATTTTGTGGGGAGTTTCATTCTAACGACAAAAAAACCCCGCAATATCTAGAAAAACCAAAGGAAAGACAGTAGCCATGTTTTCTTTCAATACCAAGCAAATTTTAAGCAAACTTTTTAAATGTTGCAAGAAACACCGTTGAAATACACGTAGCAGATATGCACAAACAGGCTAGTCTCATCCGGCATGACTAGCAAATGTTATGAAAAATAAAGCACCGTAATTTGTAGATATCCCCCAAAAATGAGTTTGTATGTTATGCACGTAATCATGAACAATGGAGTATAAAGGTGTATATATAAGGTGGATGGGTCCAGCAAACAGCAATCTTTCAGCCAGTAGACTGCTGTTCATTCCCCGTGTGAAACGAGAAGTCAACGGTGATGTTTTTGTCACGTAACTTGCGTACTTCAGTAACGGCACTTCCGTAGTTATTTCAACCCAAACGGCAATCTTTTTCCTAAACCTAACCAAGTAGTTTTGTTGCCTAAACCTAATGAGTTTCCTGTGAAGACGGAAGTTCATTTTGAAAACACTTTATGCATGTAACTAGCAGAAATTGACATGTTTCTGGCTTTTGTAGGAAAACGCATTAAAAATGAGGAGCAACTTTGAATTAGATATCATACGACCCGTCGTATGAGGATACATTGTTCATGTTATGGTAATGTGCGAAAAGACACCCATAGCAGAAACAGCTTATCACACATGTGAGTTGCAATGTTTGCAAGCATTTCCATAATCCATTTAGCACATCAACTCTTTTTTTTCTCAAACAAGGCAATAACCACCTCAAGCGAGCTAAGAAACTGTTTTGCACAATAAAGAAAGCTTTATCGAATTTTACCTTTTCCATACAGCTTTTCTAAATCGATACTTGAAAAGGCACATAAAAATAAATAAATGGAAACACCGCTACTGGCTGACAGAAATAACAGAATATAAGAAAAATGCCCACAGTGACCTCATGTGCTTTGTCGGTGGACGAGGGCGACCTGCAACATGCTCGGTGTCAATGAAGACCTCAAGTTAAGGAACGGCCTCTCTGTCAGCTCATACCCGGCAGTAACAGCTGCCTGGGGTAATGAGTAGCAGCGCCGATGGTTGAGAAATACCTTGATCCATTAGAAAGCCTCACGTGAGCAGAGAAGGAAGCGAGAGGGGAGCGTGATTGCGAGAACAAAGTGAGGCGAATTAATCCAACATCTGCGATTGGAGCTACAAAGAGAATCCAGCAGTGAGGCAGACAGCATCAACATATACAGTGGGTACGGAAAGTATTCAATCCCCTTTACATTTTTCACTCTTTGTTTCATTGCAGCCATTTGCTAAAATCAAAAAAGTTCATTTTATTTCTCATTAAAACAGAAATGTAGAAATTTTTGCAAATGTATTAAAAAAGAAAAACTGAAATATCACATGGTCATAATTATTCAGACCCTTTGCTGTGACACTCATATTTAACTCACATGCTGTCCATTTCTTCTGATCTTCCTTGAGATGGTCAGTTGTGTTTAATTAAACTGATTGGACTTGATTAGGAAAGGCACACACCTGTCTATATAAGACCTTACAGCTCACAGTGCATGTCAGAGCAAATGAGAATCATGAGGTCGAAGGAACTGCCCAAGGAGCTCAGAGACAGAATTGTGGCAAGGCACAGATCTGGCCAAGGTTACAAAAGAATTTCTGCAGCACTCAAGGTTCCTAAGAGCACAGTGGCCTCCATAATCCTTAAATGGAAGAAGTTTGGGACGACCAGAACTCTTCCTAGACCTGGCCGTCCAGCCAAACTGAGCAATCGTGGGAGAAGAGCCTTGGTGAGAGAGGTAAAGAAGAACCCAAAGATCACTGTGGCTGAGCTCCAGAGATGCAGTAGGGAGATGGGAGAAAGTTCCACAAAGTCAACTATCACTGCAGCCCTCCACCAGTCGGGGCTTTATGGCAGAGTGGTCCGACGGAAGCCTCTCCTAACTGCAAGACATATGAAAGCCCGCATAGAGTTTGCCAAAAAACACATGAAGGACTCCCAGACTATGAGAAATAAGATTCTCTGGTCTGATGAGACCAAGATTGAACTTTTTGGCGTTAATTCTAAGCGGTATGTGTGGAGAAAACCAGGCACTGCTCATCACCTGCCCAATACAATCCCAACAGTGAAACATGGTGGTGGCAGCATCATGCTATGGGGGTGTTTTTCAGCTGCAGGGACAGGACGACTGGTTGCAATTGAAGGAAAGATGAATGCGGCCAAGTACAGAGATATCCTGGAAGAAAACCTCTTCCAGAGTGCTCTGGACCTCAGACTGGGCCGAAGGTTCACCTTCCAACGAGACAATGACCCTAAGCACACAGCTAAAATAACAAAGGAGTGGCTTCGGAACAACTGTGACCATTCTTGACTGGCCCAGCCAGAGCCCTGACCTAAACCCAATTGAGCATCTCTGGAGAGACCTGAAAATGGCTGTTCACCAACGTTCACCATCCAACCTGACGGAACTGGAGAGGATCTGCAAGGAAGAATGGCAGAGGATCCCCAAATCCAGGTGTGAAAAACTTGTTGCATCATTCCCAAGAAGACTCATGGCTGTACTAGCTCAAAAGGGTGCTTCTACTCAATACTGAGCAAAGGGTCTGAATACTTATGACCATGTGATATTTCAGTTTCTTTTTTAATAAATTTGCAGAAATTTCTACATTTCTGTCAAGATGGGGTGCTGCGTGTACATTAATGAGAAATAAAATTAACTTTTTTTGATTTTAGCAAATGGCTGCAATGAAACAGAGTGAAAAATGTAAAGGGGTCTGAATACCGTACCCACTGTGTATATATATATATTAAATGTGATGAGAACATTTGTGTATATGTGTGTGTATATATATATTAAATGTGATGAGAACTGGTTTTAAAATGCTTTTGGGTTCCGAGAAGAAGGGATGAAAAGTTCTTAAACTATATTCATGTTTTTACAACAACATATGCAGCCTATTTGTTTGTATTTATTGTATTTATCACGAAAGTCCCATGTATGTATGTATGAAGAACGACACACTTCTTTTCAGGCTTTCCTTTATACAGCAGAGCATCCGTTGACACAGTCATTGTGTCATTTCAGCGATGCGTAGGAGGTGTGAAGATGTTGTTCGGTGATATTCATCACAAGCCGGTGCATCATCCCATCAAAGCTCCTCTTTTGTCGAGGGGATCAGGCCAGAGGCGGTTTCAGGCTTCCCACGGAGAACGCCCGCGGTCTGCTCTTCCTCTTGGTTTCCTCTTCCGCGTTCTTGAGCATCTTGTCAGGACGGCCGCACAATTCTGAGGGCAAAACTTCTGCCAAACTTCACCTTTTCAATTGCACACGCTTAAACTTTGTGTTTTGGGGTTTTAGATTGTTAGTTGGGGGGAAAAAGAGTTTGAATATGTCACCTTGGGCTGTGGAAAGTTGTCATGGGCATTTTGCAATATTTACAAACATGTTATGGCCATAAATCTGTTCTAACTTATTGCATTGACAAATTATATTGGTCAAAATAATGTGTTAATATAGAATTAGCATCAGTAAGTAAGTTTTTTCCATTTACACAACAAACTGGCATAACATTCACAAATGTTACAGATCAGGTCCGTTTCATGAATGTGCCGTACAAACCGGCATTCAAATCCACATGAAAGAAAGGGAAGGGGAAGTGGATCAAGAGATCCAGAGACAGATACCGTTCAGTCAGATGCAGGAGCCCCCGAGTGCCTCAGAGCCTGCAGGGTCCTTCCTGTCCAGCGCAGGTTGTGACCCCTGCAGGACGGAGACGCTGCTGCCGCAGAATGATCCGTCTGTCGGGAGGAACTGCTGATCCATCAGAGCCGAGGACCACAAGGAGACCTTTGACGGGCTCAGATCACTCAGCCGTCAGCGGCGCAGCCTCGAGGCCCGTCCACCACTCAGATCACTCCACCTTGACCAGCAAAGGTCACAGTTTGAATCTGAGCCTCTCCTCGCTAAATTGAACGCCTTGTCTTTCACATAGAGATGGTTGTAGAGGTCAAATCCCACATGGCTGTTTGACTAATGACCTTTCACTCGTTCTGGTAAAAATGACTGTGACCCAGAGGGCTGCCCTCTCCGTGCTGCATCACTTGACTTTCACATCGTGCTCAGTTACTTTTTTAAATTCACTTCACAAAAATCTTCCCTGTGGACCAAATCAGATATGAAATTATAAACAACTCAGAGACCTATCACAGCTAGCCTCAGCTAATGCTAAAATGTAGCGTACGTAGTCATTTTTACCTAGCTCTTGCAAATTAAAAAGAAATCCACTTTAATGAAAAATACTTCAGTCCTTTATTCCATATCACAAAATGAAGAAGAGGCTAGTGGGGAAAAAAGACCAAATAAACACCTGCTAAAGCTAACTAGCTTAGCAAAATATCAGTAACTGCCACCTCAGCTTTTGACTCTGGTCTAATTCATGCAATTGGGTATAATAATAATCTTTAAATCACATTAATTTTATGATTTCAGCATGAATGTTAATAGCAGATGGAGAAACAGAGACCTAGCTTACCAGAGATGCATTGTATGTAAATAATCAAAATGAAGTTAATCTTCTTAAACAAACATGGTAAAAAGGAGAAATGCGCATTTTGATAATGTGTCTTACCCACAAATCCGAGGAGTTCGTTATTCATTTTTTGGTTTGGTAGGTTTTTTGGTACAGATTTTTTGGGGCATTATTTTTTCTCTCAACATCAATAGCCGTGTTTCCATTCAAATACTAGCTACTGTTTCTGTAGGGCAGTATACACGGTGTCAAAGGCAGCTGGACATAGATGAAGACTGAATTAAGATTACATTCAAATCGGAAAGGTTATCATCCAGACCCAAAATTTAAAAAGCCTTGACAAAGGCAGCGCATACCAGATCCACTTCTGTGCTTACCTTTCACAATAAAAGCCCAAGACATATACACTGCGTAACAGATTACTAGAGGAACACTTTCTAAAAGTAAACTCAATTAAATAGCTTACAGTAGCTCAGGCTGGTTTAGCTCAGACAAACTGACAGACTCTGCTCTAGGGCGATATGATCCTGGCAGTTGGTCCCTCTGTCTCCATGAATCTAAATTTGTATGAATAGTTTTGATGCTGAATATTTGCAGGCGAGTATTTTGCATTTTCATGCAAACCGGGGGCGTGACAAATAAACTTATTTGTCACGCCCCCGGTCTGTTATGGCCGTTATGGTGCTTTTTTCTTGTGAAAAATAAATATATATAAAGATACTTAAGATCTGTGAGAGGTTCCCCTCAAACTCTCTTGGTTTCAGTTCCCTAAATGTCCGCGACAGGAGAGACAAGTCTGGATATTCAGCAGGAGTTTTGTTTTGGACTCAATGCAGGAACGTGACTCCCTCCCTCCATTCCTTCCAGCTCAAATTATCGGCCCCTTTTCTCTCCTTGGGGCCTGAGCACCGAGCAGCAGGCTTCAACTTGTGCAGGGGTCTCCAGTCTCTGGTGGAACCAGAAGAAAGGGGCGTTTCTTTAGGACATAAAGTTTCAAACTCTCCACCCCTTATAGCATTCATTCAACCTACAGTCGTGATGTTATAGGTGGTGCGTGAGTTTCTCTTGGACATTTTTCTTTTTGCAGCCATAAAACACTCCATGTACCAGTGGCGGCTGGTCCATAGAGGGCGCTAGGGCGCCGCCCCCCCTTGAGCTACAAATAATAAAAAATAATAAAAATTAAAAATAATAAACTATACAAATTGTCAATATTTGGGTTTTTGAAACATGGAATCACCCAGTAATATGTGTAAAATATATGCTTTTCCTGCACGTCCTCTCTGCCTGTCTGCATGTCCTCTCAGCGTGTGCACATCTCAGCTGGCTGGGGCGCTGGAGAAACTGCCCCAAAGAGGCGGGTCTACGAAGCAGTTTAGCCAATGATGCTTTAATGCTGACTAAAGATATAAATGAGTGACATACAATTTAGCCAATCAGCGTCCTCAAATAGATTCAGCTGCGCGTTCTCGTCGGGACTAGTCTCTACAGGCGACCACCAGCGCGAGCACTGCTCCTCCAAGACCCGTTTGAGAGGAGAACTGAGAGGAGAAACTATTGAAAGAGCTGATCCCAGATCAGCCTGACCTCACAATCAGACAGCAGACTAGCAGGAAAGGGAAGCAGTACATGAAGCTTCTCTAGTAGCTGTACACCAGACAGGTTTGGCTAGCTGGATGACATCATGCTAATAACTTATTTAGCTTTTTATAACAACGGGGACAGAACCAGCATGGACAGTTAGGGAGTGAGGGAAGCACCTGTCTGAGAAATGGATATATAGTTATATATAAATAATTATATATATATATATATATGTATGTGTGTGTGTGTGTTTTATATTATAGTGAATATTATTATATGATATATATTTATATATATATTATTATATTACACTGAATATTATTATATATTTATATTATTATATTATAGTGAATATTATTATATGATATATATATTATATTATACTGAATTGCCTGTGAAGGTGCCAAAAATAAGATGTCCTGACGTGTTTGTCAAAGTGTTATTTACTGCTTTTTTTCGTGTTGGAATGAATGTTAAATATTTAACTGCAAAGTAGTATTGCGCGTTTGATACCTTAATTTTTTTTGCATTAAATCATTCTGGGATGTTTGCTGAAATTGATTGGATGTGACACAGCCCTACCAAGAAAATTTTCCACCAGCCGCCACTGCCTTGTACAGTAATATTCAATACCATGGAGCAGTAAGATTGATTATAATAACATGTATACTCTTTGTCAATAGTACATCCCCAAACTGTCCATAAAAGAAAAGAGAGAATAAACAAGAGAAAGAGAAAGTATATACAGTATGTAGGTATACATTTCCCTTCAGCATGTACCTTTTTCTCTCTCTCTCTCTCTCTCTCTCTCTCTCTCCATCCATCTCTATCTTTCTCCCTGTCCGCCCCAGCCACTTTCCTTCTGCACTTTGCAGGGAAAGTATTGAATGGCGTGGACAGATTTGTCTTTTACGGACACCTGTCTGGTGCTCATTTAAAACTCCTTTTACTGGCCCATTTGTCCAGGGGCCCACACATGAGAGGCAGGGACGTCCAGAGAGAGCTCTCGACTGCTCTGATCCTATTTAGAAGAAACTGAGAATCTTTGGGCATTCTTTCACAATGCTATTTCCTAAAACAACCGCTCAGACTTCACAGATTAGATGTTGAGAAATGTTAAAGTCCCGGTGAAACGGAAGTTCTTTGGCTTCTGTGCTTCCCCGCTGATATTTGAGCGGTGCACAGTTACAAGAGGTATCGGACCGCTAAAAAGAAGGCGGGCTTATAGCGTGATACAACACCTCCCTTTTGCGTTAAAAGTTGCAAATTGATTGATGGATGGATGTCATGATAATATTGGTTGGAATCGGCTGGTACTAGCTAACGTAAGCACATTTTTGGGCTGGATTTTTGTGTGTGCATATATTGTTTTATTTATATAGTTGCACTATATGACCGGGGATGTGATCTAAGCGTGTCTTAATAAAAGGCATTTTTCTTTTTATCTCAACTTCAAAGACCTTGTGTATCTTCTTTTCCACCGTTTCTAAAAATTAGCACAGATTTTTTTATGAAGGGAGCCCTACGACTTTACCCTTATTATTAAAAGGACTCTGATTGGTCCAAAGGGAGATGAGGCACCCCATAATTAGTCAATCCACGTTCCACACAAAGTATCTCAGACTCCTTGGGGACCAATCTCCATTGAATTGTGCATTACAAGTGTTTAGCGTGACATTATTTACTACTAAAACCAAATATACATGTGTTCAACTCACTGGCCAAAAACAGGGACTTTTGTCACCTTTGTCAGAAAACATCCAAAATAACAGACTTTCTGTAATCTATTATTATTATTCATATAAAATTCAGATATCACAGTGAATAAATATAGGGAGCAGGGACAATAAAGTGACGAGGCAGTAGCACATGCATGCATTAAAAGCAGCAATTCACTTACACGTGAGCGTTAGGCGTCTAAAGAGGATGAAATACAGCAAATCTGGAGAATCCAACCAATAAATACCACAACATGACTTGACAAGTGAGACATGAGGGCCGGGGGGCTGTTTTGCCAAAGGATATCGGAAACACGCATTCCAGGTTTCGTCTTCTTATCGATTCACTTTTGTGTTCAAACTTACAAGTTCACGCTCATTATTTTTGTGGTTTGTCGATGAAACACCTCGTCATGAAACATTTGCTGAAGTAAGACATCGTTGTTTTTTTATATATTTATATATATATTTAGACAAATTAACATGTTGCTGTGTGAGTACGCCACTGTGCTGCAGCGCTGCAGTGTAAGTGTGTGACTTCATGCAAGTGGTGTGTGTGTGTGTGTGTGTGTTTGCATTGAAGCAAAACTCCTTAAAAAAAACAAAGTATTTTGTGTGAGTATGGGGGACCCCTGTGGCACCTTAATACCCTCTTCAATTCTTTTTTTGTAATCTAATCAAAGTTCCCAACTCACGGGGGTTGGGGGGCCTTGTGTTGGACAGCTTACTGCAATTAAAATTTATTTAAGGCTTACAAGGAATCCTTTCACTCTCGAATAAATCAGAGTGGATTCCTGCGACCCTGACGAGGTTTCCTCCTCCCTGTAATTATCCTCTGCTCGATGAGCGCAGGGAGCAGCTCTCCTTTAACCCCCCCCCCCCCTCGCATTGCCTCAGAGCTTTACATTTGTAATTAAATCATAAAACAACAACTACTGCAAGTTTGAGTTTTCCAAACGGGCGCCGCGATGTCATTTGAGGAAACGGGTGCGTGCCAGATGGCTTCATTGATGTCATTTTATTTATTGATTTAATTGATACATTTTTTTTATTGCGTTGGTTCCTTGACTCCGAGGCACAACTGACATCCTGAGGAGTGTCACTGTGTAATGTGACACTCTTCATGAGATTACAAGTTTCAACAGGTACGGACGGATTTAGTGCAGCTTGTATCACTGACTCAGGCTTTTTTTTATCTTGTGGCTGTGGTATTTATTATAAATGTATGTGGGTACATAGATGTTATGGGAAGCTGTACATGTGGGGACTTAGGACCCAGGGGTAATGGGGGTGAAGCAGGGCAACCTGGGAAGGAGTCTGGATCGTGAGAGTAATGTACATGCGGAGCTATGCGAATAAAGAGTTGAGTTAAGAGCAGTCTGTTCTCACGTTTATTTGGAAACACGACATGGTGTCAGAAGTGCTGTTAAACTAACTCAGGAAAGAAAGATGGTTCGAAGGGAAGGACAAGGATCGGTGAGCAGGTTCAATGAGTGACGACGACGAGCAGAGTGGGGAAGGAGCTAGCGCTAGCAGAATGGCTAACACACGAGGCGCTACGTTCAGCATACAGCCGCCGGAGCCCTTTGACTTTTCCAAGCCGCATGAGTGGACAAAATGGATCCGTAGATTCGAAAGGTTCCGCCAAGCAAGCAACCTAACAGCAAGCTCTGAAGAGAACCAGGTGAATACTTTGATATATTGTATGGGAGACGAAGCTGATGATGTCCTGAGAGGCTTGAAGCTCAGTGATGCAGACCAGCGCCATTACACTAACGTAAGGGATGGTTTTCAGTCGTTCTTTGTGGTGAAAAAGAAAATTGTTTACGAACGTACACGTTTTAATATGCGCAAACAAGAAGCAAATGAGACTGTCGATGCATTTGTCACTGCCCTGTATGCATTAGCCGAGCACTGCAATTATGGGATGTTGCATGACGAGCTTATCAGAGACCGGATTGTGGTAGGGCTGGCGGACACGCGGCTCTCGGAACGCATGCAAATGGAAAAAGATCTAGACCTGGAAAAAGCAATTAACATGGCAAGACAATCAGAAGAGATCAAAAAGCAACAAAACACACTGAGGAGTGATGCCAGTGGTGTAAAACAGATGGATATCTGCTCGGTTGACAGAGTGTTTAAAGGCAGACAGCTAAAGGAAAAGCCTAAATTCGGCAAATTCAAAAGTAATGTCGCAAAGTCGCACAGCTCAAAGTCCAAAAAGCTCCCGGTGTTACAGATGTGGTGGTATGCCCCACCCTAAACACGAGTGCCCTGCTAAGGATGCAGAGTGCCATTCCTGTGGAAAAAAAGGTCACTACCAGCGTGTGTGCCTTGCTGGTAAAGCCGTGCTTGGTATTGAGTGTTGGGCTCTGCTCAAAGAGGCATCCATGTTTTCTTCCAACAAAGCTGTACAAGGAAGAAGACCACACCTCCCCCAGCTCCCACCAAAACTGAATGCTGGCCCCACATTGGCCAACAAGAGACCCCCCACTGGTTCACTACCTGCCTTTAAAAGCAGACGCAACTCCAAAATCTACCTTTTCCGTCCAGCCTCGAGCTGGTGCAAGGAGACCCAGGAAGCGCTTGCCTCATCAAATCCTGTATAGGTCACTAGTCAGAGTTGCTGGTCCGACAGACTGTGTTTTATAGTTTTATATTGTTTTTGGATCCTGTTGCGAGTGAATTGATAACTTCTACGACCAATTCCTCCACCTTTAAGTGTACACATTGCCGGCGGGAGGACGCCAAATTCCCTTCCCTCTTCCCTCAAGCCCTGCAGCGCTTGAACGGACCCCCTACGTTACTCTCGGAAGCGGCGTAGCCGAGTTAACCCTCGGAAGATCGATCTCGAAAGAAGCATCAAAATAGTAAGAGTTATCTTGGTATCTGGGCTTAGAGTAGATCAGTTTGTGTGTTATTTCCTTTATCTTGTTTAATTAAGTTACTGTAGTGTTATAACGTGTTATTGCGCAAGCAATACATATCCTCATCCCACGTTTGTTCATTTGACCTTAGGTATTAGATATATAATTGTATGATAGTGCTTGTTAGCTTTGATATTATTTGATTTGATCATTTATTATTCGGATGTAATAAACTCTGTTATATTTTAAAGAGCAGTCTTTGTGATTACTGGTGCATATGTGTGTAATAATAGCTGGATGTAGTGGCCTGTGCTCGAACTTAAACCTTCACTTTTACTCCAAATCTAATAGACTATTGACATTGTGAGTGAACGCTAATTATGAGACTTAGTTTTATCGTATGATTATTGGTCCCTGTCCGCAGGGTGGTGCCCCGTTATTATTAATAATCATTAATAATTGTTACTGACATTAATAATTCTATTGATGTCAATAATTTAGTTTCTTAGATACTGATAACTCAAACACGCTCCTTTACGTTCCCAACATGAGGAAGAGGAGGAGAGTTTCTTTCTTGGCTCTGTGTCATCTGATGCTGATCCATGGACAGTTGATATAGACGCTATGGACAAAATGTTCACTTTCAAACTTGACACCGGAGCGGATGTCACTGTTGTGTCACAGTCTGTTTTTAACAGCATTTTTTCCAATGCACAGCAGCCTGTCCTCCAGAAGGCAGAGAAGCCTTTGCTTGGTCCAGGACGGATTCCTCTAGATGTGTTGGGGTTCATCAGACTGCTGCTGAGGGTAGGAGCCAAGCAAACCATGGCAAAGGTCTATGTGGCCAAAAACTTGAGCATGCCGTTGCTTGGGTTGCCAGCCATTGTGGCCCTTGGGTTACTCATTCAAGTCGACAGCATAGACATGGCGACCCTCAAGTCAAGCTACCCCAGGCTATGCAGTGGCCTTGGTGAGGTTCAACAACCATATGCCATCAAGCTTAAACAGGGGGCCGTGCCATTTTCTTTGAAAACCCCCAGGAGAATTCCACTGCCGTTGGTGAGGAAAGTCAAAGAGGAGCTCCAGCGCATGGAAAGTCTGGGCATCATCAGCCGTGTGGAGGGGCCTACTGATTGGTGTGCTGGTATAGTGGCCGTGCCCAAGATGGTGAAAAGGTGCGTTTGTGCATAGACCTGACCGGTTTGAATGAGTATGTGTGTCGAGAAAAGTATATTCTGCCGTCAGTGGAACAGAGCCTTGGTACGCTTGCCGGAGCGAAAATATTCAGCAAACTGGATGCCAACATGGGGTTTTGGCAGGTTCCACTTGCTGAGGGATCAGCCAAGTACACAACATTTATTACACCCTTTGGGCGGTTTCACTTTAACCGTCTTCCATTTGGCATTGCCTCAGCACCTGAGCATTTCCAGTGTATGATGGCAGAGGTCATAGAGGGGCTAGAAGGCTTGGTCTGCCACATCGATGATATATTGGTGTGGGGGCGGGATCAAGAAGAGCATGACGCTCGGCTCCATGCTGTGCTACAAAGACTGGAAAAGGCAGGCATCACCCTGAATGTGGACAAGTGCGAACTCTCGAAGAGCAAGGTGGTCTTCTTGGGTCACATCATCACAGCCACAGGCATCCGCCCTGATCCAAGGAAAACAGAGGCCATCATGGAGATGAAGGCGCCCACAAATGTCAGTGAGTTGAGGAGTTTTCTTGGGATGGTCAATCAGCTGGGAAAGTTCATTCCTCACTTGACGGAGAAAGACAAGGCACTTCACGACCTTCTTTCGAAGAAAAATTGCTGGGTCTGGGATGTGGACCAGGCCACAGCATTTGAAACACTGAAAAAAGCACTTTCTTGTCCTCCTGTGCTGGGCATGTATGACCCGAACAGAGACACTAAAGTATCAGCGGATGCATCATCGTATGGCTTGGGAGGTGTTCTTCTCCAGAGGTGGGAGGAGGAATGGAAGCCTATTGCATATGCATCGCGGTCACTTACTCCAACAGAACAGCGATATGCACAGGTGGAAAAGGAGGCTCTGGGTCTCACATGGGCCTGTGAACGGTTCCGTGATTTCCTGATAAGCAAATGTTTCTGCCTGGAGACTGACCATAAACCCCTCGTCAGCCTGCTGGGATCACAAGCACTGGATCTTCTCCCGCCGAGAATCCAGCGCTTCAGGATGAGGCTGATGCGCTACACATACTCCATCGAGCATGTGCCTGGAAAGTCACTTGGGACAGCGGACACACTGTCACGCTCAGCTGTGAAATCATGTATGTCCACAGAAGAACAGGAGCTAATGGAGAGCACCAACATTTACGTGGACTGTGTCATGCAAAGTCTACCTGTCAGTTCCACATACATGGAAAATCTGAGAGAGCAGCTAAAAGCTGACAGTGTCTGCTCACGTGTCATGACGCTGTGCACAGAAGGATGGCCCGTACATGCAAGACAGGAACCTGTGCTAAAAAGCTACTGGCTACTGGTTAGCGTCTGAGCACCCTCCAAAATCGGAGCTTACAGTTTTCCTCTGTATTTTTAATTGAGTTCCAGCAATAGCCGCAGGGCATAAGTATGAAATTGGACAATGGAACGTACACTTTTCTCACAGTGAAAGATGGCTTACTGCTTAAGGACACACGGCTCGTAATACCTTCAGTGATGCGGAACGATGTGCTAGCAAAAATACATGAAGGACACCAAGGAGTGGTGAAGTGCAAGGAGCATGCTCGCCAGTCTGTGTGGGGGCCTGGACTCAGCCAGCAAGTGAACGAAATGGTGCTCAACTGCAGGACATGCATAAAGGAGCGACAAAATCACAAGGAGCCACTCATGTCATCAGAACGCCCTGAAAGACCATGGCAAAAGTTGGGGGCGGACCTGTTTGTTCTGGGAGACAAATCTTATCTCCTTGCCGTTGATTATTTCTCAAGGTATGTAGAGATTGCACCATTGTCTCACACCGGATAACGGACCACAGTTTTCTGGACAAGCCTTCACTTCCTTTGCGGCTTTGTATGGGTTTAGGCATGTTACCAGCAGCCCGAAGTTTCCGCAGAGTAACGGGGAGGCGGAACGAGCAGTTCAGACCGTAAAGAATCTACTGAAAAAGGCTGGCTCTGCTGGCCTATAGAGACACACCACTTCAGAGTGGTTATAGCCCAGCTCAGCTACTCATGGGGAGACGTCTACGCACCACAGTGCCAACTCTTCCTTCTCAGCTGGGCCCTGCACTGCCTGACAGCGTCACGTTCGCTTCGAGGGAGAAGGAGAAGGGGATATCAGATGCTGAGAACTACAATAGGCGCCACCGTGTCAAAACTCTCAGTGTTTTGTCACCAGGAGAACAGGTTTGGGTAACTGATGCACAGTTATCTGGAACTGTGCTTCAGAACCACTCCATTCCAAGGTCCTACTTGGTGGATCTACCCCAGGGGGTGGTGAGACGCAACCGCCAGCACCTGATACCTCTACACACATCTGCACGAGACAGAGGTTCTCCATCACAGCAACAAACTCTAGAGACTACTCCTGAGCAGACTCCTGTGTCACCTGCTGTGATACCCCAAGTCACACCTGCAGAGACTCCTACACTCAGATCTAGGTCTGGGAGAGCCTTAGTTAAACCTAGTAGGCTTAACCTGTGAACTTGTAAAGGAAAAAGAAAAGTTATGTGGTTGTTACGGGTTACTGGTTATAGAAAAGAAATCCAGCCTATGTTCATTTTCTAAAAGTGTAGTTTGAGCACATGTGAAATATAAAGAATTGTAAATGCCTAAGTATGTTTGGTTGAATAATCACAGAGGCTATGTTAACAATGTTCTTCTTTCAGGATTTAGATAGGAACAGACCTTCCAACAAAAGAGGCAGAATAATCCTCTAAGGTCTGAGGAGACAAAGGCAGTCTATACCCTTTGCTCTCTAGAAAGAGGAGATGTGGTATTTATTATAAATGTATGTGGGTACATAGATATTATGGGAAGCTGTACATGTGGGGACTTAGGACCCAGGGGTAATGGGGGTGAAGCAGGGCATCCTGGGAAGGAGTCTGGATCGTGAGAGTAATGTACATGCGGAGCTATGCGAATAAAGAGTTGAGTTAAGAGCAGTCTGTTCTCACGTTTATTTGGAAACACGACAGTGGCCTACCTTGTTGTTCTACGCCGTGGTTGTATTTGCACAAACAGCATTGGTACAACACTGGAATAAATACATTTAAATCAGGTTTTTTATGTTTTGCCCAATGGGCAATAGGAAGTGAGGGAAGAAATCTATGAATCTGAAATCCTGCCTCACTCCCTGATGTGCTGAGAATAATTTCAAGCCTGAGATGCGTGACAAATGCAACTCGCCCTCTCCTCATAGCTGTGTCTTTAGCCTGGAGTTTAGACCACATTTGGTGGTCAGGGTGTTTATTTTCTGTCCTTTTCCACTGTTGCACAATATTATTATTTATTTTTTTGTCAAGCTCCACATAAAGTTTCTGTCCTCTGTAGTATTTATTCTTCTGTGGGCTTTTATCTGACGCCCTACCTCTCCTTGTCCTTCTAATGTTTTTCCGATTCGCCTCTGATGACTTTGCCCTTGCGACCGAGTGCTGAATTAAATGCCTAATTTAACATGGGCCTTTTGTTGGCCGCCCTCTTTGTCGGGAGGCTCTTTCGAAACGTGCGGCGGGGGCCGCGGTGTTGTCGACGGCCGGGGGGGCACTCGGTCCGCTCTCATTGTGCCTAAGGTGACAGCGTGTCCTTGGGCAAGGCAGCGGAGCTGTCAGGTCCCGCTGTCACACTTTATCTGCAGGCGGGACGCGGCCAGCCCACGGCACAGCTAGGGGTCCTAAAAGACCCGGAGCAGCACCGCTAATCTCCAAGGATGCCTACCTCGGGTTGTTTAGCAACCGACTCTGCCTGACAGTGTTTGTGTTTGGCCGCCGTGTGACGGAGCGCTGGATGCAGGGGGGTGACGGCAAAACTATCCAAACAACACGATGGGCACTTTTGTTGGCTCACTAAAGAGGAGGAGCTATCAGAAGAGCCCACTGTGTGTCCTTTCAGGCCTCCGAGTAATGGGAAGAACAACTCGTACACCCACGAGCACAATGTAGAGTTCCTTTACAAGTGTCACGAAAAGGTTACTCGTATTTTCTCAATGGTTCAATGTTTCGTTGTTGAATTGAAACTAAAAAGCTTCTTTGTTAAATTTTTCTTTGAAGTTTATTTTGTATTCTTTCAGCTATTCCTAATTTTATTATTGATTAATTTAACAATGGTTTGTTGGGTCTACAAAATGTCAAAAGAAAAAATTGCGATGGCAATTTTCCTGAGCCCAAGATGGCATCTTCAAATTGCTTGCCAAGTTCAAAGTCCTTAGCGCAAAATTGCCTATGACAGCCGTAAAGTTATTATCGCTATAATCATATTGTGTCCTAGCGGCCTAGTAAGAATTATCCTGGTTGGGACCACTGATTGGGAACCACTGTTATAGACGACTAGGAAATGAGCAAACATTCATGTTTAAGAACTCACAAACGGTGAATATTTGGTACTTCTGCGCAAAACAATTGATCAATTGTCAAAATAGTTGCGGATGCACATCCTAATGTGACTAATAGAGACTGTTGGTTCAGCCAGTGCCCCAAAAACAACATATATGCTCACGAAGCTCTCTGTCAATTCAGGTGAGGTTGTTAAAGCGCAAAGTACGTATGTTTATGTCCAACGAAGCGTCGGACATAAACAAGGCTGGTTTCATCCGGCATTCATAATCCAAAGCTAAGTAAAAAATGA
This sequence comes from Leptoclinus maculatus, assembly GCA_032191485.1. Taxonomy (NCBI): domain Eukaryota; kingdom Metazoa; phylum Chordata; class Actinopteri; order Perciformes; family Stichaeidae; genus Leptoclinus; species Leptoclinus maculatus. Next base: position 11,058,644 of record JAVDOI010000005.1, read on the forward strand.
ATAATGCTCTGTGATTCGTAGATATCCCACAAAATTATTTTGTACGTAATCCACGTAATCATGAACGAATAAGTTTAAAGAAATCAAAAGCCCAGACCAGGCGGGCTGGAGGGGAGGTGGATGGGTCCAACAAACATCAATGTTTCTCCCAGGAGACCGATGCTCGTGCCCCACATCAAGTCAACGTTGATTTACGTAACTTATATACTTCAGTAACAGCACTTCCATAGTTATTTAGATGACGATCTTTTCCTAAACCTAACTAAATGGTTTTGTTGTCTAAAGCTTACTGAGTTTCCTGTGAAGAAGGAAGTTTATTTTGAAAATAATGTTTGCATGTAACGAGCTGAAATTCAACGTGTTTTTTTCATTTTCGAAAAACGAGGAGTAACTTTTCGTAACATATCATACGAGCCGTATGATGTATGAGGATATGTTGACATAAACATGGCCTTAATTGGTCCCTAACCACATTTTTATTATTGTAAACGTCCCGACGAAGCTCCCCTTAACAAAGTAGTTATTTTACCCCAAACCATTTACCTAACCTTAACTAAATGCTTATTTTAACCCAAACCACGGTAATATACCTACCATTGTCACGTCATGGAACGCATTTATTTTTCAACAGTGATTAGCAATGATTTTAGCCATATCACAAAAACGCTTTAGAGAGAACAAATCATGTATTTTGTGGTTTAATTTATTTAATGAAATAACTAATCATTTCAGATCTAATAATTTTTTTATTGTCATTTTAAATCATGACAAAGACCAAGCATAACCCTTCCACTATTCCCTCCCATCAATTCATAACAAACTGATTAAGATAATACAGTTCTGTACTCCTACTACTCTTGAGAACAATACAAACACTTATGTAATCTGTAACAAATGGCTGTATTTTAATTGATCTTGGTAAACACAGGATTTCATTTGATTCAGATTTCAGAACACTTCACTGGATACAGTAGTAGAAAAGCCACAGTCTGCTGGCAGCGACCGACTGAAACCAGCTTCCTCTTTCTTTCAACTCCCCTCTAATCTCCTGTTTGCACAGCTCTCCATCTTGTCAGTGTAGTTTGTTTAGGTCTTGCGCCCGTCAGTACAGCGGTGCTCCTCCATCTCATCGTACATCTGAAAAGATCATCAGCGATAGACTCGCAGGCAGAACATTTCCTCAGCTGCAATCCCAGGCTTAGTCAGGAGAATGATTGGGGGGGGGGGTGTTTCACCCTGAACAGCAGCAAAGAAAACATCTTTGTGCTACTGAGAGCCTGCCTCACTTTCCCTTTCTTTTCAACACAAAGCAACGCAAGAGGAAGAACGTCTAAAAGTTGAGTGCAAACACTGCAAGGAGTTTTTTCAGTTCTCAATATGCAAATTTTCTGTAAAGGTGAATATGTAGCTGGAGCCAGCAGCCATTCTGCTTAGCATAAAGACTGAAAACGGGGGAAATAGCCCCAATATATCATCCCATATGCTTATTGCAGATATATCAGTAATGTGTATGTGCTGGCTAATGAGTAAAAAGGAATTGCTGTACAGAAATGTAACCATCCAGGCTGGATGGGTCCATCAAAAAGCAGTCTTATACAAAGCAATCAGCCTGTTCATTTCCCATGTGAAACGTGAAGTCAACGTTGAGTAACTTGCCTAATGTAGTTACGACACTTCTGTGGTTATTTGAACCCAAATGACGATCTTTAGCTGAACCTAACTAGGTATTTCACAATCTATTCCTTAACCTAAAGAAGTAGGTTTGTTGTCTAAACCTAACTGAGAAACGAAAAATGAGGAGTGAGATACGTACCGTACCGTTGTATGAGAGTACGTTGAACCATCACATAGTTTGCCCGACAGAGGGTACTGACAATTGTTTTTTTTTTCAACTGTAAAATGACTCAGTATTTTGGTCATAAATCTTTAAAAACAAATCCGTATCCTGGGTGTCTCCATCGACAACAGACTGAACTGGAAAACCAACATCAACGCTGTGCACAAGAAGAGGATGAGTCAACTCTTTTTCTTGAGGAAACTTCGATCCTTCAACGTGTGCAGCAAGATGTTGGAGATGTTCTACCAGTCTGTTGTGGCCAGTGCACTTCACTTCTCCGTAGTCTGCTGGGGGAGCAGCATTGGAGCCGGAGACACCAACAGACTCAACAAACTGGTTAAGAAGGCCGGCTCCATCATTGGCTGCAAACTGGACACTCTGGAAAAGGTGGTGGAGAGGAGGACACTGAAGAAACTATTATCCATATTGGATAACCCGGACCACCCTCTCCACCACCTACTGCAGGGACAGCGGAGCACTTTCTCCAACAGACTGATCCAGCTCCGCTGTCACAAGGACAGATACAGGAGAACATTCCTGCCCACTGCTATTACACTTTATAACAATTCACCTCTGGCCAAATCAATCACACGACTATAACACCGTTACACTGTTGTTGTTGTTGTTTGTTTGTTTGGTTAAATCTTTGCACTATTGTATATATTGTGCATTTTTATATTTAATAGTTTTTAATATTCTTTTACTCTCTTATTTTGTATTGCTTTACCTGTACCTACAAATACTGCTGTAATAAAAAAATGTCCCCTTGTGGGATTAATAAAGTCTATCTATCTAACTGCTTGCTCTAGCTTCATATCAAACAAACTGACATCTTCTCATCTCACTCTGAAGAACGTCATTAAATCTATTTCCCTAACGGTCTGACTGTCCCTTTAATATGCTGCTCTGTTGGTAGAGTTCAGATCTAGAACATACAGCCCTGAGTACATTTAGTTTGGCCTGGGTTTTGTAAAAAAACACTAATGGTGTGAGGTTATATCTGTTCTGGTTTTAATGGCAAAGAAGAAAAACGCGTACTAGGAGTTCTCTAACAGGCACCAGGAGCAATGAATGCTGAGGTGCTCACTGACCGGCCCTGCAGCTTAGCACAGAGAAAGAGACTGTTGTTTTTCCCTTCTCGACCTTTGCAGTCAATGACTCACGCTGGAAGGTGTTGCCAACAGACAGGGTTTGACAGTTTGATATTTATGCCGTCAATTCCGAAAAACCAACGTTGGTAATTAGGGGAGGTGATTCCGGACAGATGTGGGCAGAGGTGGACAAAGGGGCCTTTTGTTTGGCTCTCGTGAATGCAGCCACCTCTCCCATGACAACATAAAAAAAAAAGCAGGCCCCGAAATCACCGGCAGCCCGATGGGCCCGCGGGCCCCGATGAGGTCACATGTCTTCCGTTGGCAATGATGTCACTCTCGGGTGGGACGCCGCGTCAAGCGGCATTAGAAGCGAGATGTCCCGTTGACTGCAGAGCAATTAGCAGCGTGTCATCCATTTAGAAGCTGCGGATTACTCAACACTAAAAGGAGTTATTTAAACGTAGCAACTGAATATTTTGCCAACAGTGGAAACGTCAACACAAGCAGGTGGGCGTCGCGGTTACAGAGACGGGTCTGTGAGCACACAGCTACAGGTGCCATTCTGTCGACAGCAATAACCCGGAGTGCAGACAGGACACTGAGCTACTGTGACTGCTTTACTGCGAGTGAATTATGTTTTTGTGTAGTTTTTTTTAAATACACATTACATAGGGAAACGTAGGTTTTCATGCACTGGTCAATTTTGAGGTTTTGTGCTATTTTCTTTAACATAGTGGAAAGAAAACATCATATTTATGTTTTTATTTTACTACTTTGTCTATTTGAGCTGTAGATTTCTCCTGAACTCACCAAAAGTTAGCATTAGATAATGTCTCATTTGTATATTGAAACATACGATTTCAGAAAACTTGCAATACAAAAACATGATCATGAAAAATTTGTTTTAAAATTTCTTTTCTCAGACTCGCCATCAATCAGCAGCTCTTACATCCACCAAACGTTCCACTTTCATTCCTCTCTATATTCTGAAGGTTTTCACAGAGGGGTTTGTTCATACATCATTCATAGCCTGATTCACACATTGTATTCCTTAAGACATGGTGACATTTTTTTTTTTTAAGGCTGTTGAAAGTGTTTTCTTATTTATGGAGATATCCAAAATTCTCTGTTTGAAAAACTTTTGACTCACATATGTCAAGCATTTTGAACCTGGTTTCATCCAATGTTCATATTTATTTTCTGGAAATTCATGCAACCTGGGATTCGTTTATTATACCAGGTGTCCTTGTGTGGATGTCTGCTCCCATCTCATGTAGCCAAACAAAGACACCATCTCTGAACCTCACTAACAATATCCACACCACTACCGGAGCTAAATGCTGACTTCAAAAGGACATTTTCTCAGTAATATAACGGGATCAACTTCTTAGATGCAATGGAGTTGTCCAATTTATTCTATGCTAACACAATGGCAGCTTATTTTATAGTTCACGTTATTTTTAACTTTAACTTTGGAAGCAATCTCAATCAGAGTGCACCATTTTATGATGAATTACTCACAATTCTGTTTTTAAAATACAATTTTATCATAGCAAAAAGAGTTTTCCCAGGAAGAGAGCGGTATCCTTAATCCTTGTAAGTAAACATTTAAAAATTAACTCCAATTTTGTCACCTTTTCAGTTGGCTTTAGGTTTTCCTTAGAAAGTCCTCACCAAGTGCACATTTCACCAAACTTAAGACAATAAGTAAATAGGTAAAATGATAATAATAAGAATTATTATTATTATTGTATTAGCTGGATTCAATGGGAAATAAACTTTATGAGATCAAATATAACATTTTAAATATAAAAGTCTCGTCAACTTGGTATGAATATGTGCATAAAGTAAATGCACAGATACATGGCGGTGGATAGATAGCCCACACTATCCACTCTGTAAGCTGTGGTCATCGGTCAGCCTAACAGCCCCGACTCGGCCTCGTCTGCGTGAGAACTGTCTGACCACCGACTGAAGCTCCGCTTTCCCTCCCGACAGATCACACACCACAAACTGCTGCTTGTCCCCAGGGACACATCAGGTAATTCACATGTCCAACATTAATCACACTTGGTCTATGATGAGTGCAATATGGAAATGACAAAGACAAATACCACTCTAAGGCTCTCAAATAAATACTGATATGATTTTATTCTATCTGCTAGTCTCTTAAACCATTAAAAACATGTTATTAGTGTTCACTCTGCACATTGAGCTGCTGTGCTAGCTGAAGACCAATATTTCAATTTGAAGATTACCATTGAAAGTTTTCAAGGGTACATTTTTTTTTTTTATATCGAAACAAAGAACCCACTGATACTTATTCAACACCGGAGATCAGTATTCATAAAATCTGCCCAAACTGCAAATCCCCCATAAACAAAGAGAACTTTGCACTAATTATTTAAGCAAAGCACTTTGTTTACAATCAAATTTCCCCCCGGGGATAAATAAAGTTTATATCCATCTATCTATCTATCTCTCTATCTATCTTGTTTAGTTTTTTACAGCAGCTGGTACGTTGTCAAAATCATCAACTTCATTGCTGACAAGAACCAACAGAATGAGTCACAGACCGGGCTTATCCTCCTGCAGCGTCACAAACATCCACATCATTTATTGACTTTTCCCCCACGCCGGCCCACCTGGGCAGCGAGTGAGAGGGAAGTATAGGTAGCTGCCATAAACACTCAGCGTTTATCGCCCGGGGCGAACTCGGCCAGGAGTCATTTGTGTTGTTTAATGAGAGATGACCTCAAGCCATTTAGAGGCAGTAAAGGACACCCTGTGGCAGCTTAAGTGCATCAGAGCCAGAGGTTGAAGTGTACCGTCAGCCGACGCCGCTGTGGGCGAAGTGAATTCCAGGTGTGACCGGTTTGTCCGTCCCTTTATCGTTTAATTCTGCGGTGTGGTTTGGCGAGCTCGAGCTTATAAACAAAATGAGGAAAACTCTTGAATGAGTTGACTGAAATGTGGGCCAAGTGTGCCGTTGGAGCATGAAGGTTGGCCTTATTTTCTTTTTTATCACCAATTCATTGTTGTTTACGGTCTCTGCTGGGGATTTGTTATTGGCATTAAATAGATCTAAGAATATGATAGCTTGTTTCTAGAGCTGCAACTTATCATTATAGATTGGTCTGCCAATTAATGCCATTCACAGTCTGTCACTGTCCGATGAAGAGTATAAAATAAAATAAAGATCTATTCAGTTTTCAATAATATAAAACAGAAAAAGATTTATTTTTTTGGGCTTTTCTGGCATTTTTGCTTGACAAATGACTCAAACGATAAACTGATTTATATTCTGTTTAATCGTTTCTAATGTATCTGTTGAACACATGCAACATTTAACATCTTTCAAGCTGCTATTTAACAATAACAATGGATCAAATTCCTAACTGTATGTAGGAAGTGTTACTCGTAGTGAGGAACCCACAGAGAATCTGACTGTTCTCCTCAGCTCTGCGGAACATTTCAGCATTTTTCAGCTCATCGTTTTTTGTTCTCCAACTTTACTGCTTTGCTTCTCGACCACCGCAAGTTTTCCAGCGAACCCACAGTAGGCTACCGACCCAACACCAGTTTAGCGACTAGCGGGTGAACCTAGTGGAGCATTTAGCAGAAGATTTTATATTCAGAAAGATATTCTGGTTGTATGGATGTGTTTATTATCGTACCATTGCACTCCTGAGTATCCTCCAGCACACGGTGTGATAGTCACGGGACACATGCACGGCCAAGCCCGATGGTAGAAGGGGGCCCTTCGCCTGAGGTAGAGTTTTGTTGTGCTACACCCGGGGATCCAGGCCTTGTTGTTGAGCAATATGCACAGCTTTGTGCAACGGGGGTTCGCCCCCCTCATGCTCTGCTCGTGTTTTATCTCCCCCCTGACAAAGGAAGAGGCCCCCGCAAACAGCCACCTTCACACCTCTTAGCGGCTCTACTGAATGAGCTCAAGCACCCTACCATTCATACATGGAAATATACTGCGAAAAAAAGAAAAACTAATCTGGGTTAATGCAGTGTTTTCTCCTCACTGTGAAGAGAAAAAAAAAATATCTAAAAAATCAAATCCTACAACTTACTGAGATCTTCATATGAAAGAGGAAAAAGCCCGAGCTCCTGTTCGTTTATTGCCATTGAAATGTTTATAGTTTTTTTCCGAAAGAGGCGATTGAGGAGTGAAACGTTCGACAATAGGGCCCCCGAAAAGAAAAAAAACCTGTAGTTTGGAACCTTTATGAAAGTGCCAAATATGAATCACTGCACTGCGGATGCCAGACAGGCCTTTCCTGTGTTGCTAAGAGAGCCCCTTGAACCGGAGCAGGCCAGTGGGGGGGTTAAGTGTTTCGGATGGCTGTACAGCGCTGCACGGTAGATATGACTTGATGCTCCTATTTTCTGCCCCACAGCATGGGTGGTCCTGCGCTTCATTTTATACTGCCACCTATTAGCACCACAAGCCAGTGATTTATGCAGCTGTCAACTTCAACTGAATCAGCTCCGTCAACCCACCGGTGAATTGTTGGTATGCTGGCAAAGCCTTTCCCTCTCTGCAACGCCTACTTTTGGGGGTAAAGTAAACCAACCCCTGAGAGCAGAAAGAAGGAGAAAGAAAAAGAAAAAAAAGACGCTGTTGAAGAGAAAAAGAAAACTTGGATAAATAACAACCGTGCATACCACCGAGGCCTCCTCTGTGGACAACTTCCAGCCTAAACATCTGGCTGGCTGCATGTAAGGAAAAGATGTGTGTTCGAGTTAAAGCAAGGTGAGAAAGGAGGAATTCACGGCTGGAAGAGCCGAGCCAGCTAACAGTTGGGACCAGTCAGAGGCTGCACAGAATTATTACGGGCAAGTGTTTCTGGGAAACGTGACGTATAGAGGAATGAAAAAATAGCTGTATTTATGGCAGCAACATATATGTAAGTGTCTTGCTTAATGCTAGGATATTGTGTGTGAGGACAGGACGCGTTAAACGGGGAAAATGTCAGGTCGTAGGGCATAAAGTGATGGAACCTGTGGGTAACAGCTCTTATTTGCCGGTTAATGAAGAAAAAAGGTGTTATTCCCCGTGGGCAGAGCAGAGTAACAGGCTTCGGCTTGGTCGTAATGAGGCTGCTAGATTCATGTCGGACTGGTGCTGCGGGGCCAGTTTCAACAAACAAAGTCATGAAACTGCATGACCCACTGCATTTGGGTGATTTACAGTATGTAGTTCTTTACCATAAGGAGCATATTAGCGGCCAAAAAAAAGAAGCACATGGGCTGCTACCGTGATGCCGAGGGCGCCGCATACAAGATTAAAATGTTGATTTGTGGTGAAGACATTGGGGTTTTAAAGTGTCAGGGGCTAATTGATTTTACTGCAGTTTGCAACCCAAGAATATCAAACTTTATTAAACATCTGTTAGAATCATACTTGTCACGGTGAGTTTGTGGGAAATGTCCTGTTGGATGGGCCTGGAAGGAAAACGATGCAGTGGTCATGATAAGTGATTCCAAACTTATAGCCGAGGAGGTACTCCTGCAGTTGTTAGAGGGGTGAGTGGAAAGATTTTGGAGTAGCTGAACAAAATTATGATTTTATTAAAATATATATATCCACAAGGCACTTTCCAGTGTGTCGGTTACAACATCTTAAAGCCACGTGTCACCATCGAGGTTGAATGAAATCTAGTAAGCAAGCGACCAGAGCGTTAGCTTAAAATGTATGTAAACCAGTGGTGGGTCGTCAGGGCCAGCTAAGCCTTCTCTGCTGGCCTAAACAGAATCACAAAGTTATAGCTATTTTATAATTTAATAATTTTTCACAAATACACTACATGTATTATAATTATTTTTCCCATTAGCTTATTTTCTCATTGCACAGCTCCTGTGTTCCTCAGTTGCTCTGCTTCCAGCACAGCTTGTTTTAAGTAGAGCTTTTATCCAATCAGATTTCACCCCTATGTCTCTAGGTAAGAAGAGAGGCCCGAGGTCCTCTAGGTAGACTTTGCAGATTAAAGTAAATGGGGACGATATTGTTGATTGTCATAGTCTTCAACCAATCAGATCTTTAGTTTGACATGTTGGGCGTATTCTTTGACGTGCCAGTGGTACCCAGGTAGCCTGCTAAGTACGTCTGCATTAACGTGCGCCGTGATTGGTCAGTGGGCCACCGTGACTTTTGTCAAACAGAAAGCTAGCTAGCAGATCTTAGTGTTTAGTAAGAGTTCAGGTTGAAACATATGTAAGAGAAGTTATGACATTTTTAGCGTTTTGATTGGTGTAGATTATTTTTCTTTTACCTAGCTGTGTTTTTTTTAACACTCAATGGCTGAAGGAGGAGGAGAAACCGATTTGGTGGCGGAGTTACTGACAAAGCCTTTCTCGAGGAGGGCATTTCAGGAAAAGCGGGAAATCGTATCAAAGGGTCGGCTAACCCCACAGCTAGCAGCCTTGACCCAGCAAGTAAAAGGAAAATGTGTCTCCGCCCGCTCAACTCGGCAGATTCTTGACAGGTGCCGAACGAGTCCTGCTCGCTTACCGCTGTTGTGACACCTGACTGACTCTTGCCACAGACTAGCCACTGCGGTGCCAGTGCCACAAAGAGGATCTCGGCCTTGCTGCGTCAACTTTACGCACTGGCATGTTTGGCGGTGACGATGTCAATATCGACTGCCTCTGTCGAGCGGACATTTTCAGCCCTCAAACGCATCAAAACATATTCCAGAAACACAACTGGGGAGACCTCTTGCTAGAACTGAAACGCACGGAAGTACTGTACAACCGCGTCATTGAACTGTTTGTAAACAAAGACAGGAGGATGGACTTTGTCTGTAAATAATGAACAGCATTTGGTAAGTGAACTGCTTTTGTGTTTTTACATCTGCAGTAGCGTTGTGTTCATTTGTCTATTGTGTTGTTTTTATTATATAGTTAATATCGTTCCCTCTGATGTAAATAATATTTGAATGGCCCATGCTGTTGAGTGTTTTAGTGCCGCAGTGTTGATGGATTGTTTTGTCATGCTTTGTTGTAAATATATGTGACTGGTTCTTGTGAGTTTGTTCTTGTCATTGTGTTAATTATATTAATTTTACTATATGCATAGTCCATTAATGATGAAGCATCCCATCATGCGCGTATTCATGTATCTGCACTCTGCAGTTAGTGTATTTGTAGGTGTTGAGCTTCATGTAACATTTTATTTCACTTGTCAAATGTTGCAGTGTTATGTGAATATGAGGTGTTTACACGAAACAAACAATAACCCGTAGCTGTGGTGGTTCAACTGTAGTAAGACGGCATAGAAGGCCCAGGTAGAAAATGCACGGCCCGCCACCGATGTATACATTGTTCAAATATTTAGCTAAAAGTAATACTTTAACGGTTAAATAATGATAATGGCTAAACAGTTGAAGTTATTAACGTTAGCTAAAAGTAATTAATAAAACATTGAAATGATAAGTGAAAATGTATGGATGTACAGGAGAAATAGTATGCTGAAATTAATTGATAAATAGGTGGAATAATTAGCTTAACCGTTGAAATAGTTAGCTGTAAGTAATGAATTAACCTTAGAAAAAGAGTAGTACAAAAGTACAAAAGAAAAAAGTAGCTTGTCCTTCTCCGGCACGGTGGGCAATTAGCAAGCTAGCTGGCTTGCTAATTTCCCACCGTGCTTTAATGCTACAATGGTTTCAGAAAATGAGCGGAACAAAGTTGTCACGCATCTGGCGACAGCAATGTGCTTCCCTACGCTGTGACAAGAGCGTGTGGATGAAGTAAGTTGTTTAAGTTGACTCGTTTACTCTGGCTCTCTACGCCAGTGTTTTTCAACCTTTTCTGAGCCGCGGCACACTTTTTACATTAAAAAGATCCCGCGGCACACCAACAATCAAAAACGTTACAAAATGACACCTTTTAGCATAATACAGCATATATGCCAGGGGTCAAACTCAATCTCAGAGAGGGCCAAAACAAAAAATTGGGACTACGTTGAGGGCCAAATAGAGTCACCATTTAATAAACAGGATAGAAGGGATATTGGACAAAGTGCAAAAAGAATAGATGTTTAGGTAGGCTACATTATTTTATGCATACGTACCAGAGCCAGATGTTTGGCATCTTTTTTTGGCTGCCAGTTCATTAATATCTGGGGTTAGGTTCTGTGGAAACCCTCAAGATGGAGTAAAGGTGCATCAGTGAGACGACTCCTGTGTGGGTTTTTGTTCATCTTCATCACAGAGAACAGCTGCTCACACAGGTATGTGCTTCCAAACATGCAGAGCATTTGAGCAGCATGTAGGCGGAGTTAAGGCATCGTTTCGGGGGTGAAGCTTGGAAACTGTGCAGCGCCCTCAGAGTCATACTTTGCCTTGAGTGTCACTACACTGGAGGTCTATCAGCTCCACAGGTGCTCTTTCCACGTCAACCGCAAACGAATTGCTGAGCAGTTAAAATTAAAATTTCTGAGCTGCAAAGTCGGCAACTCGCCGAGTGAACTCCGTGCCAAGTGCACCCAGTTTATCAGCAAAATGCGCAGTCGGGAACACAGCGGTGGAGACTTTTACTGCATCACACATGTCTGTGATCACACGTCCCCCTGAAGCTGGAGGTTTAGCGCAGTGAGATGCTTCGTTATGTTGCACAAAAAGCCAGCTCACATCGCCACTTTTCGTCCCGGAGCTCTGTTGTGTGGCGGGCCAGTTATGATAAACATATGATATTTTCTCACGGGCCGTTGTACCGAGGACCGGATATATGCTGACAATTTAATGACAAGTCTCTAAATGTGTTGATCATTACTAGGCTTTTCATCTGGGTTATGTTGTCCAGGGCCCAGTTCAGAGTCTGCATTTTTCCTTTTCAAATATTTCTCCATCGCTGTTCGTCTTGTCACCGCAACCTCTCCCGCGCGTCATTTCATTCTACTGTTTTAAATGAACAAGGTCATTATTGCGCTACCTACTGCCACCCACTGGCATGGAAGAGTATTATTACTTCGCCAGCCACTATATTGCAGCTCAGATGCTCAACAATGGCAAAGTATTTGCAGCAACTAAATAATATTTTTTGGACTCATTAAGTGAAATTGGACATTTTCCCACGGCACACCTGACGATCTCTCACGGCACACTGGTGTGCCGCGGCACAGCGGTTGAAAATTACTGCTCTACGCTACACAACGTTACTACTACTGCACTGCACTATGCTACTCCACTGCTCGTTTTAGTCGTTACTGCAATACCTCTCCTCACTGAGTACGTGACTTGCCTTAAGTCGGTTTAGTTCATGTGGAAGTTAGCTAGCGGCAGCGGTCGAAATAGCAACGGTTCACATAAAAAAAAAAGCGGTACGGCAGACAGAAATGGTGATGATTTGAGTTGGCGTAGTTATCAATTCAGACCAGACTTGTGCTACACAAACTGAGTAAAGGAGGAACACGTCAACTACTGCCACAAATCTGTTCCCTGTAGTTCTGGTTCTGATCATCACTCTCAACTATACTACTGTACTGCTGCTCGGTTCGCCTTGCAGATGCTCCAGACCGACATCACAGATTCTCACAGTGAGTTGTGGGTGTTGTGCGTCTACGTGCAGGGTGCGACTGGTGGTGAAGGCCTCTCCTTGGTGTTAAGTGGTTTACTTAATTAATGCCGGGTCAGAAGCAGAGGTCATACTTTAGAGATGAGAAAAAACAAAACTGTTCCGGTCACATGCAAGCTCTCCAGATGCCAGCAGCGTGATCAAACAGTTCCCGATTAGAACCATGTAATTTGGTAACATTATGATATTAAAGATGGCAGCTTGGTTTTCCCAAGCAAAACTAACTTCACAAGCGGCTGACCATAATTTGGGGTTGTGTTGCATTTATGCAGAGCGGCAATGGTGCAGGAAGAGGTTGTGTGTGTGTGTGTGTGTGTGTGTGTGTGTGTGTGTGTGTGTGTGTGTGTGTGTGTGTGTGTGTGTGTGTGTGTGTGTGTGTGTGTGTGTGTGGTATGGGAGAGGAGTTGCTGCAGAGACAGAGAGAAGAAAAAAAATTCTGGAGGAGAAAATTGTTTGGTAAGCATTGAAATATGCATCTCTGTAGTCCAGAAGCAACACGACTGGAGGATGAAAGGGCGGAGAGGATAGGCAGGAACACGAGTGTGTCACAGGGGAGGCTTTTTAGCTTTTGGCTGTCAGGGGAAAAAACTTTTTAAATACATCATACAGACCGAATACACAACGGCAGGGACTACCGTCAGTCGTCATGGTGACAGAGGGAAATAAACACAAAAAACAAGGACAACAAAGTTTTATTGCTGAGAAAGAAAAAAGCCAGATGGGCTGTGAAATGTCAGCGTACGCGACGCGCTTTAAAGAGAAAGTTTGACATTCTGGGAAGTACACTTCATTTGCTTTCTTGAGAGTTAGATGAGAAGTTTGACACCACTCTCATAACTGTTTTTAAAACATAAAGTTAGAAACGGAAGCCGGTTAGCTTAGCATAAAAACTGCTAAGCTAAGCTAACAGGCTGTTGCTTGAAAAGGAACAGGAAAGTCTCCAACAACACCAGAACAAGTCGCTAGATTTGTTGCTAGTAGCTTTTGACAAAAAAAGTCGTCATGAGGGTTTGGAAAGTCGCCAGATTTAGCGAAAAAGTCGCAAAGTTGCCAACACTGGCACCGGCTAAATATGTCCCCAGAGCAACACTGGACGTAACAATGGTTCCTATCACATATTAAACCAAACAAAAATCCAATCTTCATAAAAACAAGTTGTACAAATAATAATATATAAACAAGCGTATTAAAGCTACTGCAGATGTAAAAACAAACGCATTTAATTTACCAGAGCTGCTGTTCACTCCGGGGTGTCAACTAGCTCCCGTTTCATCCCGGATTAATATTCTATATTCTATATTGTATTTGTTTTCTGATTCACCATCTGGTTAAAATATGTTAATTTTAGGTTTGAACAACAAAAGGACTTTTTTCATTTATTAGAAAGATTTGTCTTATTTCACCCAATAACTTTTTTTTATGGATACAATTAAAGTCAGAGAGAGTCTGTCTGTCAGCAAGGAACACACATTTCTTTGTTTATAGTCATTTCCATTCAGTCATGTGAGGTTGATCATCCTGAGCGTGGGGTTTAAAATTAGTTACATAATTTTAAGCTTCCCTGAAATATTTAGCCGAATACAAACTTTCCAGGTTCAAAAGAAACCACAATCATATTCTGGGTTATTTAATAATGACTTCACAATCAGAATATCAATAAACACAGATGCAAACAAAGAATAATATGACAAACGCATTCTGCCAGTCTATCCTGTGCTTATAACAGGACAAGGAACACGGTATAAATACAGAATGCAGTTTGTTCAACAGGTAACAGGCTACAGAAAGGAAACACCTCTACTCCGGCAGTAACGAGAACTGTGTCTTCAGTTTCATTAGTACCGTTCACATTCAAGCACACAAAAACATCACAAGTCTCTCCAGCTCTTACAGCCGACTAACAGCTGTGATCGACGGCCACAGTCATCAGAACAAGACGTCGCTTAACTTGACGCTTCATAAGGAAAGGACATCTCATTTCTCTAATAACACTCTTTCTTGTTTCCTCTCTCCTCGCATGGTTTCCTTGCATCTCTCCAATCATCCCTGGTGAGAGGGACTAAAACGCAAGTGAGGGAAACGTGGATGCAATTAAGAGACTTGGGATGTACCCACAGTATAGTATGTTGGCAAAAGTCACAGTCAGCGTCGGAAATACACGAGGGCAAAGGGCAAAACTGCCCCTAAGAAATATAATTTTGCCCCTGATATCACTAGGAGAGGGGCAAAAAATGCCCCCATAATTTCCTCTAATAATAATGATAATTTAATAAACTTGTCAAAAACATCGTAGCCTATATGACCCGGTCCAGTTGCCATAGAATGTTTTTGATTTTCGCCTTGACTGATGTTGCGTATGCGTGAAGAACCGAACGTTCTAAAACAATAAATAAATGGAGCGCTTCTTAATCAGACCCGTGACTGCGGTCAAGTCAGCAGACACTCAGATCTCCGTGGTCCACTCAGCAGACACTTACATGTTAGTGCACCTATATGCTGAGATTCACGGTAAACGCATTCAAACGGCACAGATCGGGAGCGAGCGAAGGACTTTGAAAGTTAGCGGAAAGATTAACGTGAGACAACATCCGGTTTCTTCAGACGAACATCCGGTTTTCAGAATAAGATGCCAACAAAGTATACATATTGCATAATGGTAATTAGATTAAATGAATTATATTCACATTAAGTGACATGCTACCTGCATCTCGTGAGTTAAAGGGAAAATACACCTAAATTGTGCATAAAGTGTCTATTCTTTGATT